>WTXI01000056.1:0-211232 GCA_022376515.1 Lactifluus volemus | reverse complement strand
GCGTCTCAAGGAAAGCACTCTTCTCTGCGGACGAGATTTCCCACTCCTGGAGCCATCTTCGACGTCGGCGCGGGAGACTTGGAGGGCCTGTAGCTCATCGTTGAGCTCGCAAGGTCGAGGAGTGCCTTGTAGACGGGGAGGCGAAGTGCCGATTGTCGTGGGAGCGTATTGAAGAAATTTGACAGGCTTTTCAGAGCTGATTAGAACAGGGGCTTGGGGGTTTGAGGCAGTAAAAAGGCAGAAAAGAAACGTACATGCGATATTTGATTGCGGAATCGCGGGGGAGGATGTGATGATGGGTACAAGCGTGGACAAATGCTTTTTGGTTTCTGAGGAGTCGATAGGCCACAAATTCAATAGATGCGCATAGAGCAAGTTAAAGAAGCCCTCGATCTCTGTTGTAAGACAGTTGAAAAGGCAGTCCGCTTGTAGCAAAGAAAAATGGGACGCACCGCGCTCAGTACCCTCGCCTAGTCCTTTGACGTCTCCCAATAGACGTGAGAACACCTCTCTCCGCCGCGCAATATCTTCTGAAAGGGGCGTCTGACCCTTCTCGACGACAAGCGTTGTTGAAATTGATTGGACATAAGATGCGCGTTCTTGCTCTGGTCGGCTGTCTGAGATGTACCCAGCGAGCTCGGCTATCTGTAATTATATTTGCCTCGAATGAAAAGTAGAAGAGATCTCAATAACTACATACCTGATCTTCAAACGTACCCTCTGCGAATATTGCAACAGCGTCTGTTGTCGACATTTTTGATTGTTGTCAGTCAGACTTTAGCTTTAGCAGCGAGTCAGTGATCTATCTAATATTCATAACAAAGCCAAATAATTGACATGTCGCTTTCCCCTGTCCTCACCGCCACCAGGCCTCATAATGTCCCCCATTCGCTTGTCCTCCACCTTTCTGGAGCTTCAGAATCAGAATATGAACCTATTTCCAAGCCCGGCGCACCAGCGCCGGTGATCGTGAACGGGAAACTTTTGTTAAGCTCGAAGCGAATTTATCAGTGCACCTTTGATGGTTGCGAAAAATCGTATACCAAGCCGTCTCGTCTCGAAGAGCATGAACGGTCTCACACTGGCGACGTGAGTTTCCCATATATATATTCCTGCATTGTTATACCGAAAAAAAAAAAAGCGACCATTCGTTTGCACGACCTGTAATAAATCATATCTTCGTGAAACCCACTTGCAAGCACATGTACGCTCTCATCTGCCAAAATCAGATCGCCCGTTTGTCTGTGAAGAGTCAGACTGCGACAAGCGATTTTGGACCGCCCAGCACCTGAAGGTGCATAAAGATGTCATACACCTTGGGGAAAAACCGTTCAAGGTAGCCGTTTAATCTCTCTTTGTTTTCTGCCTATCACTACTGATGAGGGCATAGTGCACTCACGAAGGGTGCGGTGCTGCATTTCTCAAGCACCACAAGCTACGAGCCCATTTGGCCGGCGAACACGCTCCACCAGGGACAAAGCCATACCAATGTGATCACGGGGACTGTACCAAGTCATTTAGTACAAACCAAAAACTCCGTGCCCATCTCAAGGTGCACGAAGGTATGAAATACCTTATTTTACTCGATACCTGTCTCACCGGCTGCTAAAGAAAAACGATATACATGCGTGAATGCGGTCTGTCGAACTGCACCTGAATCGGCATTCTACCCCACCTGGACTGCGCTTCAGCATCATATTCGCACGGCACACCCGCCAAGGTGCCCCCACGAAGATTGCACAGGCAGGACGTTTTCCTCACAAAAAGGACTTTGTGCTCATTTGAAGCTACACGAAGAAAAGGCGATTGAGGACGGGAACTCTGATGAGGAGGAAGATACGCTGCCACGGAAACGCAGACGTGGAGGTGAGATTGGACGAGACTGGAAGTGTGAGGTAGAGGGTTGTGGGAAAGACTTTAAATCTGTATACTTTTGGTCACACTCATCTGTTTGGTGATTTCTGACGTCCCTGATAGAAACAGGCTCTCACGACGCACCATGCGATCACTCATCTAGGACGGCGTGACTTTGTCTGTACCGTGGAAGGGTGTGGACGTGCCTTTGGCTACAAGCATATCTTGCAACGGCACCAAGCCCGTACACACGTAAATGATCGTGCTGAGAGCGAAGGTGACGAAGAGGGGGCGCAACATGCGGACGCCGATGGGGAGTCAAGCGAAGTCGAGCGTCCCCAACAGAAAAAGCGAAAGACTCGGCAGGAACTACTTCCCGGAAGCTCGACTATTGACGAGATTACCGGCGTGGCATACGCGGAACGAGCAAGTGGGAAGCGAGCGCAGTTGAAGTGCCCTTATCCTGCGATGGGGGGACTTTTATCGGCAATTCCAGTAGAAAGCACGAGTTTGTGGGATGATGGAGGGCCATGTGAGTACGTGTTTGGACGTGCGTATGACTTGCGACGACACTTGTGTGCTGTGCACAGTGTCACACTCGATAAAGGCGTTTTGGACCAGTGGGCACGGACTCATAGACGGATGACCGGACCGGAACTAGATTAGATTTTATAGTTAACCGACAAAAAAAATGAATCATTTTCTACTTTGATCGCGATGAGCAAACTGAACGCATCTGCTTTCGAGTTCGTTCCAGGTAAAAGGTTTGCTCCTCAACAACAACCGCTTCCATCTTCTTTCGCCGCTCGCCCTGAAGAGTCAGATGCTCCTCCTCCTGCCCCTCCACCAACGATCAGCTTGAACATCGGTGGATCAAAGCCTGCCCCAGCAACACCACCACCTCCCGCTCGGGAACCAGAGCCACCTCGTGTCCCATCAGTCGTTTCCCCACCCGCACCGAAGCCACAGCCTCAACATACCAAAGGTGTTCCCTCGTCTTCATCCTCCACACCCTCCCGCACGCCTGGAAATGCATCCCCTGCACCACCCTCTGGCACATCATCGTCCAAAACCTTCACAATGGGTCGCGCAAAGACTGACACGGCAGCAGTAGCACAGGAGGTGGCAGCAGTCGCCGATCGAGAAGTGTTGGATGATCTATTTGGTGATAGTGCGTTGATCCCCTGTTTGACACACGTCCTTTTTCTCTAACCAGCGTGTGTGTGCAGTTAAAGAACATCTGAATATCGTCTTTGTTGGCCACGTCGATGCGGGTAAAAGTACGATGGGCGGGAATATTCTCTATCTATGCGGAACGGTCGATAAGCGCACGATGGAGAAGCTCGAACGCGAGGCGAAGGAAGCCGGTCGGGAGACCTGGTACCTCTCTTGGGCGCTAGACTCGACGCCCCAGGAACGTTCCAAGGGAAAGACGGTCGAAGTCGGCCGCGCGTACTTTGAGACCAACGCCCGTCGGTACACGATCCTAGATGCGCCGGGTCACAAGACCTTCGTTCCCTCCATGATCTCCGGGGCCGCTCAGGCCGACGTCGCGCTCCTCGTCATCTCCGCGCGTAAGGGCGAGTTTGAGACCGGCTTTGAGAGGGGTGGCCAGACCCGCGAGCACATCACGCTCGTCAAGACCGCAGGCGTGAACAAGATTGTCGTGGTGATAAATAAGATGGACGACTCTACGGTCAAGTGGGAAAAGGCGCGATACGAGGAGATCAAGGAGAAGTTGATGCCCTTTTTGCGTGGTGCTAGCTTTAACCTCAAGACGGATGTGTCCTGGGTGCCCGTATCCGCATACACGGGTGCTAACCTCAAGGAACGCGTTAACAAGTCCCTCTGTGCTTGGTGGGAGTGCGTTGTCGGTTTTTTTTCTTCTCGTGCCCACGGTGAAGTAAAATTTGATCTTTTTCAGTGGGCCTTCGCTCCTCGAACTCCTCGACACAATGCCGATGGTCCATCGCAAGACTAATGCACCGGTCATGGTCCCAATCTCAGAAAAATATAAAGACATGGGCACGATCGCTGTCGGCAAGCTCGAGTCGGGCCATCTCCGCAAAGGTGACACACTCCTGCTCATGCCGAACAAGGACGAAGTCGAGGTCGCTGCCATCTACAATGAGTTGGAAGACGAGGTGAACCTGGCCGTCACTGGAGATAATGTCCGCATCCGCCTGCGTGGCGTCGAGGACGACGATATCAGCCCAGGATTCGTGCTCACGAGCCTGCAACAGCCGGTGCACGGCGTGCGCCAATTCGAGGCCCAGCTCGCCATCTTGGACCACAAAAACATCATCTGCGCCGGCTATTCTGCCGTCATGCACGTGCATACCCTAGCGGAGGAGGTAACGCTCTCGGTACGTGGCGCATTGCTCCATCTCACGGGTCTTACCAAAGACTGATTGAAAATAAATAAATAAAGGCGCTCTTGCACTACTTTGACAAGACGACTGGCCGCAAGTCAAAGAAACCTCCACAGTTTGCGAAGAAGGGCCAGCGGATCGTCGCGTTGATAGAGGCGACCGCACCCATATGTTTAGAACGCTTCACCGATTACCCTCAACTTGGTCGTTTCACGTTACGCGACGAAGGTTCGAGTTTGTCTTTCTTCTTTGTAATTTAATTATACTCACCGACCTTCTTCCAGGAAAAACAGTAGCTATCGGAAAGGTTCGGCCTGCCCATCTTGAATCCTCATGGCGCCGTTCCATTTTTCTGATCTATGTATATATATAGGTTACGAGGCTTATTCACGCTCAAGCCGATGAGCTTGCGGATGCCACAGCCCACCTCAGTGTCAACCCGACAACTGCAGGTTAAGTGGGAGGGAAAAAAGCGGAAGTAGGCACCATCGTTGGAGAGAAGTAAAAGAAAAGGAAAAACAAAAGTTGTTGACGAGCGCCGGAAAGGGTGTATGATGATGTTTGTTGGAGGAACCCTATAGATGTATTCGTTGTCGACCATAGGGACCACGTGTCGTACGGTAAAGATTAGTTGTTAACCGTGACACTCCTTGACCAGCTGTGACTCGGTCCGCTCGGACTCAAAAGGCGCGACCACGTGATTTATCTGGGCAGTACATCGGCAGCGTCCGGATCGTGGCTGAGTTTGCGACGATTGCCTTTCTTTTCTCTAGGTGCCGTCCTTTTTTTTGGTCTAATGAAAGGGTGGTGGTTGCTTTCTTTCTTTCGTTTTAGGGATGCAGGGTCACGTCCGTGTCTGGAAGCTTTTTCTCTTGTTTCGTTCGAATCGCCGCTGGTGGTTACTATGTGCATCAATGGACTACCAGGATAATGATAGGATTGATTGGGGGGATGATGGCTGCTGACTCTGACAACATTAATGGTGATAGTAGGGATAGTGATAATGATGAGGAATATCGTTGTGGGGATGGCCACAATAACGTGATGGGGACACAGCTACAATTGCAACCACCCCTTGCCGCCCCCACATTGCTATGGCCATCCCCACACTGGTCTTCCTCACCATTGCAGCCATCCCCACAGTTGCTAGCATTAATAATACTAACAACAAGGGCTATAAATGGCCAGGTCTTGTTGTCTGCGCTGCATTGAGCCAAGGGAATTGCAGTTACTGATACAGGACTTGGTCACCTCTCTCTCGATGATCTACTAATGCTTGTTGGGAGCAGCTGCCAACCTTTTTGGATGTGGTGGGCACTCTCCGTAGCGAGAGCGAGCACCTATCCAAGTTCCCAGAGATCGACGCACATGCCCATCTCGACCAGCATGCTCATCGTCCTTGTTCCTCATCCCGCTTGGCGTTCTCGCCCGCCCGCGCGCCCGTGATCAGAGAAAGCGCCTTGGGCAACGGCCGCGGTAATTCATATTCGACGCACGCCAGTCTGGTGGGATATGCACCTCCAACATCCTTGAACAATGCAAGGATTGTTGAGCGCTTCGGACGGTCTCATTGACAACCCTGAACTCATTTCTGTGCAGTTGTATTCTGCACGAGTTTTAGCGCACGCGCAGACAGTGCGGCATTTTTGGTTGTTAATTTCTCCCATCTACACAATATAGAACCAAAAGTGAAGACACACGAAAAATACAAAAGAGAGAAGTCGGTGGGTTAGAAGGACGAAACGATTTGCGCGCTTGAGGCGTTCCTTGGGAACGAGATTGAAACGTCTTGAAGGCGTCCAGTAGTCGTTCTCTTGCCCGGGGTTCCATGCAGTGCATGGATTTGAGTTACGTCAAAGTTGCGTTTCTCTCCCTTCACTCGCTCTGTCGCAACGATTACCCTTTCCGTCTTGTCATTTTAGCTTCGTGAGAATGTGTTTATTGCATTTATCGATGCAGAAGGACGTCGTTGACACCTTCGAACCTCCAAGACGAGCTTGTATTGTGCGTACTAGTAAGGGTTCTATTGTGCCAATACTTTTCCCTGACAATAATTCTCGAGGTGCAAGCAATGCCGCAGTTTACCATTCCAAGGTGCACCATGGCGCTCTGATTATTTGAGGTCCGTGGGAAGTTTTGTATTCAATCCGTCACAGGCCATAATAATTGAGCCTCCGCGTGCTAGTTTGCTCACCGCTCCGAGTTAATGCCTAGTGTGGCTTAACGCTCTGATCGACCGGGACAAAACTGCCAACCTAGAACTGTACAAAGTCATGGTGCAGGAGGGTGGAAAAGAGGCAACGAAGGCAGTGCCTGACAAAAGCGGGACACATTGTATTTGACCGTGATGCCACTGTCAGTGGCAACTTTGAAGGCGCATGTCACCCCCGGGCACCACGGAGCGCGCAGTACGGCCGATTCAAGACGCACTACCGTTGTGCTCTAATCCCAAGTTTTTCTCGATGTGGAGAGTCGTACGTCCAAATCTACGGCCATTGTTGTTATACCAATCATCATCTTAAGCTGTGCTTATCCATGCCATTTATCTTGTTTGGCAGCTGCGTTTATAATGCCCTTTTAAAGTGTATATCTGGGATGCACAAACTTGTACTCCCCCCAACTCCCCTCACTTTCTGTAACACATTCACCCAATCTCATGTCTCAGCCTGAGTCGGAACACCGGACCCTCAGCGTACTAGAAACTGATGATAAGGCGGCAAACTCCCAAGGTATGTTACCTTCCGCTCAACGCCAGTCCCCCATATTCTCATCAATCTGTACACTAGCTGCCTCCTCGAACGATACTCGGATGACTCAAAATCAGGAGCCAGTGCCCGAATTTATTGATAGCTCGGGTCCTCTCTTTAGCATGTATTGTTCGATAGAGAAAGATTACAGGAGCGCTGAATTCTTGAAGACAGGCGCCGATACGCTCATTGTCTTCGTGCGCACCTCATTTTTCTTTTCACATCACTTCGAAAATCGACTCAATATTACAGTTGGGCTTATTTTCTGCCACCGTTGCGACAATACTTGCAGTGACATTCCAGGACCTCTCGCCAAACCCACAGGATAGGTCTGCATTTTACCTTGAGAATATCTATAAGCTTCAACTTCTCGAAGACTCCAACACGTCTCGCCCTTCCGTGCCGGCTCAACCTCCTCCTTTCTCTCCTCCGAAATACGCCATCTGGGTGAATACGCTCTTGTCCTTGAGCTTGTGCCTTAATCTTTTCATTGCGATTGTAGCTATAGCGGAATGGCGATGGATGAGTTTAGGCATCCTGATTGCCGAGTCCCCGCAGGACGACCCCCACCACCGAGCACGTGTGCAAGATGTCGTTGCCAATGATTACAAGGCTTGGCGTGCGCCAATCACTTGGTTTTTAACGATCATGGTATATTTTTCGGCGTGGTGTTTCTTTCTGGGCCTTGCTATATATGGTTTTAATATCAGCCGAGGTGTCTTCGCCTTCGCCTTTCCTGTTTCATGGCTTTGCGCCTTTGCATTTTGCATCTTCGAATACTGTCTGAGCGCGGTAAGTAAATATATGGTCGTTGTACTAGTATACATTCGTTATGCATTTGCAGGTCAGGCTTAATTCCTCGTTTTTTTACAGGTTCACCGCTCTCAATCGCAGACGAAGATCGACGACCGCGTGTTGGGCCAGTTGTTCAAGACCCTCGTCAAGGATTCCGATTTCATAAAATTCTTTGAGAACATCCCTGGCTTCTGCCGATCATCGGTAGTTCGTGACCCTGTATGCAGGATTACAAAGTTGGGGAAAGAGAAGCTGTACATGGCCGTGAAGAGATTGTTGAAACATACTTGGTCATCAGCCCTTCCCAACTCGGAGAAAATGCGGCGACTCGTCATCTGCGTCAACGTTGCTGACTCTGTACGCCTCCGGAATGTAGCGTCCTCAATCCTTGAAGAAATATTTCCTCGGGATTGCCATGATGTGCTGCAGTCAGTTGACATGGGGCATTCCTTGAGGAACCAAAGCAATGGTACGCAGCAGGAGATTGGTTTGTGTGCACAAAGCATAATTGCTGGTATCATTTCAAACGTGCAAGAAAGCAACGATACTTGGGTTGCGCTCGCTGCGGATCAATTAGGCAAATCGGAAGGCGTAATTCGGGGCTACCTTAAACGTGGAAATGACAACGTGATGCTTGCCAATCTGACCCACATCACTCGCCAGATCTTTCACTCTTTGGAGGATAGTAACTCGGAGATGGCTTTGGCATCCTCATTCATCTTACCGTCACTTTCCAATTTTGACGTTCACAATACGCTTCCTGAACTGCAGCACGACTTCCTTGCCTTGTGGAACAAAATCGAGCAGGCGCCGAACCACGAGGTTATTACGGAGATCCGTGAAAACCTGCTCAACGTTTACAACGCCTTAACTCAAGGCACCGTTGATGTCTCAGCAACCCAACCCAATTTCTCTGACTCGACCTCTCCTGTCCACGGAGCAGTAGACGAGAATGATCATACCATCACTTCTCCCCTTCTTTCGCACCACGACACTAGTCTTGTCATGTCCCCTCACTGGCAGAACCCTCCCACCCTCCTCATTCCAGCTTCAAACCTTGCTGACGACTCTCCACTTGGCGAATTGACCCAACGCACCACAACTGCTGCATTGACCGGCCCCAATCCTCCTCTCGGAATCCAGGGCCGTCCTGGCACTTCACAGGCAGTAGCTTCCAGTGCCACCACCATCACAGACAACATTGTTAACATCCCATTGTAAGCTCAGCCGCATTGCTGACCTTGCAGCTACGTTTCGTACGCCACACTCCATATCCTCTTGCCTCTTCTCTCCCGACACCCTTTTCATCCATTCCTACCGCTCTTCTCTGTCACTTCACAAGCTCCTGGGGAGCTGCCTCACCATTATCGCCTTGTTTCCCGCGCCACAACGTCATCTCGGCTACATCGTCCATACACCTCGTGCATAAACCCGTTCACCGCTCCCAGTGATGCCCTCATGCCACACTAATGTTTTCCTTCTTTCCTTTGTCTCTGATATGCCTCGTGTGTCCCGGGTTCCAGTTTTGCCTTAATTAGCCTCGCGTTTGCCTCGGTTTGGTTGATACGGTAACTCCATTATTTGTATTTTTATGGGCCTACTCTGTTTTGAGGAGAGTGTGAGCATCCTATGAAGCCTTCTGAGGGCGCATGTATCTCCAAGATCTTGTTGTAATTCTCGGCCTCACTTTCCTACCTTAGATGTAGGAGAATAATGGCATATGTATTTATATCAACCTCGCGAATTGTGCCAGAGCCAGCTCGTGCCACGCCTGGAAATGCATCCCTTGCACCTCCTGTCGCCACATATCGTTCAAAAAACTGCTAATGATATGTTCTGTGACAGTGCGTTAATCCCGCACGTTAACAAGTAGGTCACGGTACAACTGAAGTGCGAGCGTTATTCTTGCCGTCACAGACCCTCCCCTTTCTAAAGCTCTACGCCAATGTCTCACGAGCCAATGAGCTTGCGAATGCTACAGCCAACCTCAGCGTCAACGTGACAACTGCGGCCAAATTGGAAGAACAGAAATAGGCACCACCATCGGACGAACGAAGTGAAAAAAAAACCAAGGTTGTTGATGAGCCGAAATTTGAAGGTGAATGATGTATTATGTGTGTCGCACATAGGGAACACGTGTCGTACGGTGAGGTTGTTGTTAACCGTGACACGCCTTTTGCATGGCTATGTCGAGCGCTGGCAACTCAATTCACACCCAATCAACACGCGACCACGTGATCTATACCTCCTGAAAACGACAAACAAAGGGGATGAAATTTCGATCGGTCTAAACGACGAGGTGGCATCTTCGTTAACGACCACCATCATTCAAGGTTCCCCCAACTCGAGATCCACTGGGCAAAAAAAATTGTTTTTCGTTCAAGTCCGAGTCAATCGCGAGGCTAGATGGAACCTCCTGTGATAGATGACGCCCAAGCGCCGGAATTACTCAGTCACGCGCCAGTATCAGTGCTAGCGCACGGCCAGGAGGAGATCATGACTATCCCTCAGGCTCTGGAACACGATCCGTCAGCCCAGGTTAATATTACTCAGGATCCAGATGGACACAGCTTAAACGGGCGCTCCCTCCAACATGTGCCGGGTAACTACTACGCGATGGAGCCTCACCGCACAAAGAGCGATGATGGTCTCACCACCGTGGTCGCTCCGGCAGAGCGTGCCTTTTCTACCACGCGTCCAAGTCCACCTTCATTCGCGCAGAGCGAGTTCCACATGGTGCGTATATCCGCGTTATGTACCTTTTTCGCTTAAACACCACTCATATTGTCATGTTTTTGTTTCGTGTGTAGATTGTTCGTCGGCAACGTCGGGATCGTGGAGCCGACAGCCTAAAGATGAAGGTCTCTCATTCTCGTGTGCCGCACCTGGACTCCGAGTGGGAGTTTGCGGTGATTACCTTTCTTTTTGTCCGGGGTGCCGTTTCTTTCTCCCTTTTCTAATGGTGGGTATTTTTCAGGGATGGGGAGAGATGCGATACTTGGATATTTCCCCCGAGAACTTGAGAGATGCGGAAACGCGGCTCAAGGGCCCGCACGAGGTACTCGGGCACATCGCTGCCATGTCCGTGTCTGGTAATGACGTGTCTGGAAGCGTTTTCTACGCGTTTCCCTTGGTTGTCGCCGCTGCTGGTATGCCTGCCTGGGACCGGGTCTCGTCGCTATTGTGACAAACCGAATCTTGTGTTTATAGGAATATACTCACCCCTATGTTTATTGACGGCTTCTCTGCTCCTCATCTTTTTCCGCCCGTTGCTGGTCGAGCTCGCCTCCACCGTGCGCATCAACGGATCGTACGTCTCATCTCTCAATGACCTCCGCCAACGTCCCCGAGTCACATTTATCTTCCAGGAACTACGTCTACCTCCTCCAATTTTCAGGGAAAATGCTTTCCCTCGTTGGGGCAGCCGCAACCCTTTTGGATGCAGTTGCGACGTCCGCGGTCTCTGCCGCAACTGCAAGCGCCTATCTGAGTTCGGAGATTCACGCCATGCCTATCTCGACTAGCATGCTCACCGTCCTGTTCCTCATCGCGCTTAGCGTTCTCGCTCTTGCCGGGATCAGAGAAAGCGCCTCGGCAACGGCGGCTGTATTTGTATTCCACGCACGTGCCTCCTTTCACGCGAAATAGAGATATACAGGCTTCCCGCTAACCGAACGGGTGCGCCCATTTTTAGATAATAGCGATGCTTGTGCTCGTGGTTGCAGGTATCGTCCATTGGGCCACCCACGATCCGCATTCTACGATGCTAAAGCAGAATTGGGCGCTACGTCCCGGATCGGCGATTGAAACCGCTTGTGCGCTGTTTTATGGCGTGTGTGTTGCGTTTCTCGGCGTTACAGGTAACTGCATGACTGGGCGTCTCGGTTGTTACGACTTTAACACAACGTTTGCAGGGTTTGAATGCACACCTTCTTACATCGAGGTTATCCGCGCTAAGGATTACTCCGCGATACTGCGAAACCTCATCATTGTCTCTGCTGTCTTCAACACGGTGCTCTGCCTCCTCGCGTGCGCGCTATTTCCGGTTAGCACTATTGTCAGTGGCGCGAACGTCTTGTCGGCCCTCGGTAGCCTCGCCGGTGGAAGGTGGCTTCAGATTTTGGTATTGATCGATGCGGTATCGGTGCTCCTCGGTGGCGTGATGACCGGAATAGTCACCACTATTCAGTTACTTGACCGCATGGCCCAGTAAGTCCCTCATGCGCAATATCTAATAACCGGAATTGCTGACATCTGTGCGGTCTTCCTTAGCGACCATATTCTTCCGCGTTGGTTTAGCTTGAGGCTCCCGGTAACGGGCAGCCAACACATCGCAACGCTATTTTCTTCAGGACTGTCGCTCCTACTTTATGTTGGCTCGGGGATGAGCCTTTCGACCGTCTCGTACGTGTTTTCCGTCGCGTTCATATTTCAGATCTTCCTCGTGAGTCGAAAGAATTATGGCCAAAAAAAGCATGACTTGAACCTCGGAATACTGCTTAGTTTGCAGTATCCTCTCTTCTTCTCAAGGTGAATCGACCCCGCCTGTCCCGTCCACCACACTCCGGGACGTTTACTCTCTTCATGGCTTTTGTGGTTGTCATCGTGACGTTGGTTGGCAACGTTATACTTGCGTATGCTGTTTCCCCGCCTTCAGTCTAGTCCTGGCTTATTGTGTACAGACCCATAGCCCTTGGCGTTTTCTCCGCATCTTTCCTCTTAGTTCTCATCGCACTAGTCGCAATAAGTGCACAACCGACTATCATGAGATTTATTCTGCTCTCCTATTCCGCTAGCCCGCTTTCACGGTGGAAGATGACCCGGAATTGGCGGCACCGGCTCATATCGTGGTACAAGTCCCGCCGTGCTGCACGCGTCTGTGTATGGATAAAAGATGATTATGTACGTCCGTGAAAAAAATTTCTGTGCTGCTAGACTTCTATCACATGGCTCAGATCCATGTCATGTTACGGGCTCTGCTTTCCGTGCAAGAGAATATCCCAGATGCTCGGAGGGTTATATTTGTCCACGCCTACCGAAGCATCGAGACTATACCAAGCGAGCTCCATCCGAACGCTCGTCTGCTCGACGAAGCTTTCCCAACGATCACAGTCGAGTAAGCAGTATTCTTTTCGGTTGTCTTCCTTTAGAATTCTGACACCATACAGTCTCGCGTTCGCTCCTGGGATTTTCAATCCAGCAGTAAGTCCCGACCTTTCGCTTCTTGGGACGAAACGAACACTCACTCACCATCCAAAACAGCTTGTCGAGGCAACTTCTCGCGAGCTTGATGTTCCGCGAAGTAGGATGTGTGTCATTTCGCTCAGTCGCGATCACCCCAGGGAACTCGCTGAATATGGGGGCCTACGAGTCATCATGTGAAGAGACACCTGCGGAGTTTCACGGCGTTTCATGATCTCGGATACGGGTATATGAATTATATACGGCCCATTTCGTCAAACTGTTCCTTCCGACGTGTCTTGATAACCCCGTTTAGCACCGCGCACACTGATGCTTGGTGCACCGACTCTGAAAGTCCACACGGTTTACGTCTCCCCTGGGAATATGTTTAACCTCTCTCATGCCTTTAATAAAATTAACGAGCCTTCCTCTTTCTGATGACATGTATTCACCTAGACACCTATCACGATTCTCGCTCAATGCTACGTATACCCTGTGCTCTCAGATGGGGAAATCTAATGAGATCTGCGTTTCCCCGCGGGGTTAAACTCCTGATCCGGCCTTGTCTAAATCTCAGAAGAGAAGATGGCCTGAAGTACGATGCGATCTCCTTTACGGTCCTTTTCCGGTTCACCGTTGTGTCAGAGACACACACAGTATGACAACTGTGTGTATGCCTGACCTCTGAGATCGACCCGGATCAGCGTGGATATACATTTTACTCGAGCCTCGCCCCCGGTCGGCCGGCGTTCATTGCATCATGTTACGAGTTTATCTTGATCACCGTTTTGCTAAAAGCCTTTAAGGCTGCCTTTTTTTGGAACGAAGCTCTATCTGCATGCTTCTCATGCCCTTCTCTTGCCCCATGCATCACAGGGATTTTCCTGGCCACTTCTAAGAGCATTCTCTTTATTTTATAAAAAATCCCAGCACTTTACCATTAGCATGTGGCTTGAATAAAACGACTAACCATCATAGCTCTCCCTTCTAGCTGCGCGGTACGCCGGTCAGGCACCGGCTTAGATCTCCGCGAAGGTAGCCGGATGCCGATCCGGAAGAGCCCATTACCGGCATCGGGCTTCCTATTTACGAAAAAATTCCTGTGCGTTTGATAACACATGCACGGACAAATATATATAAATTCAAGTCACATTTAGCTCAAAGAAACTGGGCTCGCCCACTAATCCAAGCTTTCGACATGTCCCGACAGAGCCCACGCCCACGCACACCCCCTCCCTCCACCTCCCACACGACCCCGTCTACCGGGAACCTCTTCAACATCGACGATTCGGAGATGAACACAATGTGTTTCCACAACTTCTGGATGCCTGGCTGGAAGAAGCTAGTCGAGCATGGCGACCGCCAAGTATCACAGACTCGTCACTTGCTCAATACCTTCGGGGCCCAATTAGAGCCCAATGATTTCACGCTGGTTAGAGATTGGCTAGTAAGGTGAGTAGACAATTCGTGGCGATTCGTCCGAAGAAAATGTAAAATGTTTCCCAGTGCCGAGGACCTCAGACGAGTTTTGATGACGAAGCCCTTTTGGGCGCGAGGCACACCGGCCAGGTTATTTTCTCGGACAGCAGAGCGAGGACTCGAAGTGATCGAGGTCATTTTGCTCTGCGCCCTGGTTGGGGTGGTGAAACTGACGTTATCGCGTAGAACTTGCTGTCATCGGATCCTCAAACACCCCTCAAGAAGCCGGCTCGGGGTTAATCGCGATTCCGCGCTGAGTACGCTCGCGGTTGTTCGAAGAAATTCTAGAATCTCGTCATCTGCAATCAATATTTCAACACAATTTCCACCCCCTCACTTGCAAATAGTACTTATATACATTCAAATTCTCGTTTCCGATAAGAACGATGCATTCGCTTTACGTCCTCGCATTGTATGTTGCCCGGATCATCGATCCGAGTGGCTGTCCAGCTGAATTAAAAAAAAAGTTGCTTTTAATAAATGAGTGGTGCTGACCAAGCTATATCGCTTACATAGAAGTGATAACTCCCTAGCGAGTGATAATTGTGATTTTTACCTCCTTTCTTCCCCGCCCCCCCGATAACACTGATTTTTGTGTGATCTGGGCTTTATATTGCTCTGATAATATACCACCAGAGTTTTTCTGCAACTGTATGCTCTCAGTAGGTGGTGATCTTCAGAATATGTAGGTAAAATATGATAATTGTGTCAAACCCAAGAACCAAAACCAAATGACGGAATTTTTGGTGTTCACAACTCAGGCTAGATGCGCTAAACTTCGTGGACCAACAGAAAAGAAGGACCACAGGAATCTAGATTGCGAAGGGTTCTTGAGCTTCGCGATTCTGTCCCGCAGCCGAACGCCGGAAATCGTCGCCGGCAACCGGCAACGGTCCGCTTTGTTGCCAGTCAGCGCCAAGCTGCGGCATTCGACCATATATTGCCATTTGTCTTGGCTCTCCGAGACATGCAGGGTCGTGAAGCGTGCACAGCGTGCTCACCTTACTGTAAAGGAAATGAATATATTCACGTCAGGACTCATTAGCAGCGACGGAGCTATCGTTATCACCTCGTCGCTTCCTATACCGGTGATGCGACCCATTCGTGGCTTTTGCACAAGTACAAAGCGTGGACCGCGAACCCCTAACTTCAGCACATCCGCACATTTTCAAGAGTCGATGCAGTATTACGGTAAGTCTCTAAGTATTCCCTATTCGACACGCCATCAATGAGATCGGGTGTTCGTCGAGGTGTTCCTCAGTATCGCGGGTATCTGAGTTCTCTAATCAAACACCCTTCCAGTGTCGGGTTGATGTAGGCTGCCTACCGAGCCGCGTTATTTCGTCTCGCGCGGCTAACATATATCGCCCAGGGATGGCTGCGGTGAAGACTCGAACGGGCTCGGAACGCTTCGCGTTGAAATTTCGCGGGATCTCCCAGATCACGTGGTCATTATAGCCTCATCGATTATTAGAGCACAGCTGGTGGTAGGGCATGCACACGAAACATCGTAGAAGCAGATAGAACATCGATATGAAAATTAAAGGTTGTATTGTCGCCCAGTGGCTATATTCCTTGCCGGCGCGCGTCCTATGCGTTGATTTCGAGCGATACCGAATTCATTACCTGCCTGGTGAACGAGTAGCATGGGTGGATCGGATGAATAGGACGCCACTAGAGCGTAAGTTGTGTTCTTCTGTATTCACGCATTTTGGTTAGTCAAAAAAAAGGTGTAGGGCGGAAGAGGGCTGGAAGAGTATATTCAGATCCATGAACATTCGTTAGCTGCCCTTCGCACGCCCGGTACGCTCGTTGCATGCGATCATGATGCGCACCAACTTTGCATGTTCTTGGGATCCAGATGAATGCTCCGCAAACAGGAACGAGGTATCAACTAGTACCTGCTCGTATTGATGGCCATGTTATGCCCCCGATGGGAGTAATAATGACGAAAAAGGGCTCTTAATTTATAGCAAACGTACAGCGTTGCCGGTCGTAGTTATAGAGCGTAAATTGCCCATTTCAATACGCCTCTCGCGACGCGAATAACAGTCTGGGAAGCTGGATGGTGGCCTGTAGGATGTAACCGTTTCCAGAAAAAAAGCACTGCAGAGGGGGCTGGTCGCAACGTGGCGCAACGTCAGTGATCCAGGTGGTAAGGCTAGACTCCCCAGTTTATATATTGACTGCTGGGAGCTCACCAAGTTGCAGTCTTAGGTTTATTATAGAGTGGATGAGACATAGAAATATTGTTAGAATCGAGGGATTCCCTACATATGTGGATGTAACGGGCATATCACATGGAAATAGCTGTGCTCATTTGTAGAGGGCGATACCTAATCGGGAATTTGGAGTCGGCACAACTTGGGATGGCACGTGTCCTTGCGGTGCGCCTCAAGTTCGACCACTGCTAACGCTGTGCTTTGCCTAATGAAAAAATACGAAGCAGGCACCTCTTTGGTCTTTAAAAGGCCTTTTCTTCTTTCCAACACACACATCTTCCAACGCTTTGGACCTGTATTCCCCTCCCTCTTCTCATAAAACCCATTTTCTCCGTTAAATTATCCTCTGAACCCATGTACCCTTCCAAAATCTCGAGGTTCCACTGGAAATGGTTAGTTGACCTCGGAGAAGGGAAACTCGAACAGACTCGTGCTCTGCTCGACGCTTGGGAGGGCGACATGACGCCCCGTGATTACAATTTGGTCCAGGATCAGCTCGTACAGTGAGTAGGGTTTCCAATTCATGATGATAATGTATCCGAAGGAAATTCTAGTGTTCGTGATATCCAAGGATGCCTAATAAACAGGCCGTGCTGGAGACGATATAGAACGGCCCGGCGATTTGCCATTGCAGCTGGCTATGTTCTCAAAATGACTGAGGTTGTCTTCTCTGGCGATGCCTTGGTTCGAGTGCGCTAACTTGAATATTGTTATGTAGAAACTGCAACCACACGCTCCTCGTAGACCTTTCAGTAGGCCAAAGCGGTGTTAATGATACCTGCTCAATGAAAGAGAGATGCGGGTCGTCTTGTTAAGTTACAACTTGAAGAGGCGCGAAATGGGAGACGTTCACTTCGAGTTGGCAACTCATCACAATATATTATATTTATTGGTTTTCCTAACGACTTACTATATGCTCAACTACTCGTGTCACCCAATCTGTATATAGGCCATCTCTAGTAGTTCATCTCTATGATGTATGAATCTCTATGATGTATGATTGTCCTCCATGCGGATGGTGCACGTGACTCCTGCTGCTGGCGCCATTTGTCAATTGTCGAAAAGCCATGCCAGGGACCACTCACGTTTGCCCCATCGATATGCCATATTTACCATCTTCGGGTCCTTTCTCAACCTCCATATTACCCTGAGATAGCAGGCATTCGAAGACACTTTGGTCACTGCCGGTACGCACAGCCATGCCGGGACATATCTACCACCGGTTGCTAAGACCACATTTTGTGAAGGGTTCATGTTTGCACATTGTCGGTGCTAGGTCTGGCTAGAAATTTCCAGGCTTTAAGACTTTCCTAACCGAGAGGCGGTGCCGGAACCGGGGTGGGCATAGTATCCCCGGTTTCTGATGTGACTACAGGCCCAAATTAGGCTGACCCCTTGAAGTTCCACCCACCGAAATGGCAGGTTCCAAGCCAACACGGTTCCTTCGTCTCCCCTCGACATACCCAACTTCATGACCTTCACCGTAACAGGAACGATTTCCTGTTATCTGTCTTTCCTTTGACAACTTTTCCCCCGGGCCGACGCCTCGACTTTCAGTCTTATTCTCCACGTCTTCAACCACGAGTGGTTTCTCTGTGCTTCTCTGTTGCGCATCTTGGGTGCGATGCTACCTTTTCTCGTTTCAGAGTCATCTCCGGAGACAACCGTACCCCATAGTTTGACGTTTCACATAGAGGGACGTGGTTCTTCATGAATGCCGGTGACACGAAATGCTACGCACCTCCATCGGCAATCATTCTTAAATAAGTAGTATGCTGTTAACGAGGGAAAGCCGAATGAAACGTTTAATCTCGGACACGTTTTTTGATCGTAGCAATCCCTACAGTCGATCACTACCTACCAATTCAGACATCCAATTGCGCAGGGTGAAGCTGTATTTTGACTCTCAGGTAAGGTCTGCCGTCATTGGCCCATTAGTTGCTCACACTATCTAGCGTCCACAGGGCGCTCGAACTAGCTATCGGATACAGTGTCTTCCAAGCGTTGCAGCCTTTACGATTCAGATGCTGCGCGTGGCATGTCATTTTCCAGCTAATAGTATAGAATGCTTGTGGATGCGTAAGTGACAACAAAAGTGACAAAGTATATCGTCGAGCCCTAACTCTAAGCACCAGAGCGGCTGTGATAACACCCTTGGCTCTTGATACTACTATTATTTCTGACCGTACACGCATAGTACTCAATACACCGGTACAAGAGAAGGAAACACGTGTCCGCGGCTAAGCGCTGATGTGGTGTAGGGTATGGTGTAGCCAGCTCGTGACCGCAGTCGTGTCACCGTCCCCATACTGTTCGGCTCAACCCGGAGCATCATGTCGGCTGCGCCCGCTGAGTTGGCTGAAGTCAGCGCTCGAGAGATCTCGGAAGGTAATGCCGTGAGTATTATTATTCGCCCCTTGCTACTGGACTCTCGGCCGCGAGAGATGACAAGGTTGGCATGCAAGGACGGTGACCGACGGTCCCATCAAAATATAGCCAAAGAAATCATAGGAAAATTATACAGAGGGCACGTTCCTGGCGCTAATCAAGATCTGTGATTCCCCGCGGCCATCAGGTTGAATAATCGAGCAAGCGATGACGTTGATATTCTGCCTTGTCCTCAGTATCCGCTAACATACCGAAATCCCTACAACGATAGTACCTCTACAATACTTGTCTTTATATGGCAATTGACCCAATACTTAAGACAGGAGTCTCCAGAGAGCCCACCATTGACATTTCCCTAGTCCTACCCCGCCGAGCTAGAGCTTAGTCACAATGATGCATGATCTGCATGTCCCACATACAATGGAACGGGTAAAAGAAGCAGACACTGTTCTGGAGAATGCCAGGCAGCGATTGGAAGAACATAGGAACTCCATGAGCCTCGATAATTATCAGATGGCAAGGGAGTGGTTGACATAGTGAGTATTTCCAGTGTCCCTCCGCTCCCGTTGTATACGTTTGAATGCTCGATTGCTCATTGTGTTTAACAGTACAAGAGATTTTCGCAGTGGCCTGGATGATAATAGCATCTTTGGCCACCTCCACAAAGCGCAAGTGTACCTCGACAAGGCTCGGGAGACGCAAAAGAATATTGAGGTTTGGATTGCACAAAACTCGTTGCACATATGAAGAGACTGACTGTGCCTCTTTTTCCCCGGCAGCAACTTATTATGGGCCTATATGGCGGACCTAGGATGTTTTGAGAATGGGCGAGCCCGAGATGTTTGATGTCACGGTCGTCTGTGAAATGACTTGGATCACCTTGTACCATACAGTCCTATATTCCAAATTGTTCTGATTATAGTATGTTCATCAACGCGCGCCCTGCACACAGATCGTTACGTACTGTGCTCCATAATTAGATACTTCCGAAAAAGGCCTGTTCCTGTGGTCCGCCTCCGTAATAAGAGCCATTCACTATGACATCGGAAAAGTCAGGGCCTTCAAAGCAGTTTCTTCTATTCAACTCTTGCTTGTCTTTCTGCACGGAAAGTAGTGCTCGCAACCTGACATAGATCCAAATCAGTGGACAGAAACACGGAAATCAGGCCCATCCGAGTCGTAGCAACGGAAAAGGATGCGAGTTGATATGAGACGATTACATGCAAACGATGAGTCATCCGAGTTGGAGAAAGATTGGAGACATTGAAGAAAGGAGGAGCAGAGAGGCGTCAAAGAACAAAGCAGAGTGCCAGCGAGGGTTTATTCTAATGTTGCTGTGCCGCGAACGCCTGAAACCTACCCTGGGCTGTTGCACCGCAGTGACCTAAGTTGATGCAGACCTTGAAAGCTTCAAAAGAAGCTAGGGAGATGGGGAACCCGCCTTCGGCTGGAGAACTCCACTGAAACGGAGTTGTGAACGTCAGAAAGTTTAAGTTTTTGTTGTTTGTGGTGGTTTGGGAGCAGAAGCAGCAGGCGCGTTCCGATTCCGGTTTGCTCCAAGTTTGACAAGTGACCGCCAGGTCAACTTCAAGTTTTGCACCCCGGTGGGTGGGACTTGCAAGAGCGATATACGGTTGCATCACGTTCCTGCCAACGTTCTAGTACGATAGCCCCAACTCTTCAGCGCATTCTTCGTCGGCCTGGCTCTTCTGTACTGGCGTCCAATATGTATTCTTTCGTGGGATACTTTAGCGCCGCTTCTCCCCCCTTTGGCGACATCTCTTCTCCAGTGATCTATCCAATTATTGTTTGATATTCTTTCCTGATAACGACCTATCACAGACGATTGAGGGGGGGGGGGGGATGACGAAGACCATCCAAGAGACTGGTTCGGATTTGTCTGCATGGATTCAATCTGAGCCTGAGCCTGAGGTGCGGTCCGTGAGAACGAGTGAGACAGTCGCAGGCGAATCACGATGCTGATACGATAGTCACGATATACACTATTGTAATAGTGCATGCCAATGGATCAGATCGATTAGAGCGTGAGTTTTGTAAGCCGGCCAGAAAGTTGCAAGAACCGCCAACACGATTTCATTACCGTGGTACGCACTGGAAAGAAGGGAGACTT
This sequence comes from Lactifluus volemus, assembly GCA_022376515.1. Classification (NCBI taxonomy): domain Eukaryota; kingdom Fungi; phylum Basidiomycota; class Agaricomycetes; order Russulales; family Russulaceae; genus Lactifluus; species Lactifluus volemus. The sequence goes on along the minus strand of WTXI01000056.1, from coordinate 190,063 downwards.
TGACGCGAGAGATTGGTGGCAGATTGGCGGCAACTGTTAGCCCATCGATTTAGCCCTCCCTTCCGGGCCAGCACTTTGACGTAATTCCACGTGACCAGCACTTTTATGTCTTACTCAGTTCTCGAAGCAACTTGAAGTTACTCACCAGCAGAGCCCGACACACAGCCCTCCAATCTCTGCAAAGCCTTACCTACAAATGATTCTACATGCGAGTAACAATGCCGGTCAATGTCAAGATACCACGCTACTACAGTAGTACCCAGTTTGGTGGCCCTATTATCCCGATACTACTAGTAGGGTCATCAAGGGTCATATTCGTCTGCTCCACTTAGGACGTAAAAAATTACTGATTCAAGTCAGAGTCGGACTGCCACACCCAAAAGAGAGCTACTTTTTCTCACTTCCATACCTAGACGACTACAATCCAATCGTGGTGATATCGTAGTGAATTCCAGTACCTGTACTGGTTGCTAGTATCGAAATCCGGGAAGTGATTCTTATTTCTTTTCGTTTCAGGTCATTTCAAACATATCCCTTCACCGTTTTGCGATTGCTCTCAAAACGGAAGGGATGTTCCCGCTGCCTTCCGTACCTTCTGCCAGGCCCGGGTTGGCTGGTGGTCCATGGCATGTATCACGTCATATTCTTTCTCAGCTTTGTCGAAAGTTCTAGGGAACCTCGAGAAATGCCCGAGTCTGGACTCTGAAGCGATCGGGAATCTGGATGACCGACTTTCAGATTTGCGCTCAGCATTAGCAATTCGACCCCTTCAATATATGCAAATCAGGGCTTCACCTTACTCGGCATGTCGTACAATGATATGCCTTGGCCATTTCCCAGGTCGGGTAACAGCCATGTATTACATTACCAAGGGTTGGTGTCCGGCCAATGCCGGGCGCCCGACCAGGAACCTTCCCGCTTCCGTTTCTCTTGTTTCTTTGAAACTGCAATCCACCTACCACGGTGAGCTTCGTTCCATTTCCGTATTCATACTTTGTCTCTCCCCCATCTCCCACTTTTACTCCAGCATGATCCGTCCATGCACCGGAGTCTCATGCGACATAATCATGAGCATCAGCCCTAGTACTCGACACGATCTTACTAGTGATTCACAATGGACCACTGGATCCCACCCATCTGAGTGGCCCATACGTTCCGCTCGCCTTCAGACGCCAGGCACCCCTCAATTTCATCTTCTGGGTGTACGCACGATCGATGAGGCTGGATTTAGTAAGGGACGCAGTACCTTTACTATGATCAGCGTTGGCTATGCAAGTGGCACCTCCAAAATCGCGTGCCGAATGATGGATGCGAGTTCCGTTGCACATGTAGCCTTGGCGCAATGAGTGTGCCGGTGGCTGTGCCTGCTGTCGAGTCAATTTGAGAATTATATTAGAATCTGTCCCAATAAACACGGGAAATGTGGGAGAAGACCTTATCAGAGCGACTCGGATGTCTTCCGCATATCGTGACTCTAGTGTTTATTAAATAGTTGGCACTGGCACCCGAGTGCCAAACCCCTGGTGGTTTCCAGCCCCGGCCCAATCATATCTGGAATATGACACCAAGACTCTGGCTTTGGCACCTGCCGTGCGTGGAAGCCGGTGCCATGATGTTGTAAATGGCCGTGACAGAACCCTGGACAAGAGCATATAAGCTGAAGTACACTACTACGACTGCCAAGTTCTCCTCTCCCACTCTCGACATCATGACGCAACGACTCGGATCAGCTCAGCTCATTGAATACGCTGACGGATTCATGCAAGCCTCCCAGGCGCTCTACTTAGAACATGCGCCCTTCATGATACCAGCCGACCTTTCGCTGGCTCAAAGTCACATAACTTTGTAAAGCTCTTTTTTTTTTTTTGACTACACCATTTACATTTCACAGCGCGGAGGATCTCATGCACCCTGCGAAGCAGAGGTCATGGCCGACTCGAGCCGAGCCAGTGAGACTATACTTCGAACAAGCTCAGAAAACCCTAGAGGCAATAAAGGTTGCTAACGTGATCCTACCTCTGAATGGACTCCATACTGACGACTGACTTACAGGGCATTGTGTGTAGAATCGAGGATCGGAGGAGGAGTGAAGGCTTCCGATGACTGCTTCATGTTTGTGGGGCAGCTTTGTTGGGGTGGTTGAGATGATATAGCTATCCAACAAACCAAAAAGGCTGTCGGACTTTTTTCCATGCGCATTACGTCCTAGCCATAACTTGATAAATATTTTTATTGCACCGCAATCGAACAATGCGGTGCATCGGCCTTGTACGGTAGTGGTAACTGTACCATGGTCCTAACTTAACCAGACGAATTCTCGGACAGTTATATAATTTCTATATGAATTATTTAGTAGAATAATAATTTAATTATTGAAAACACTCCCAGCTTGTGACTGCGGGGTCTACAAAAACTCGCAAATTGTACCAACAAAACCGATGATGGGGAACTTCAGTGCGTCCTAATATATATTCTACCATCCAAAAGTCTGGCAATATCCCTCACTGCCAGTGGGAGGGATCATCAGTACACCTCTCCTGCTTTTAGTACTAACGAGCTGGGTCCGATGTGAGTTTTCTTCTTGGGCATATGTCTCGAACGTACTTCTCCGAGTCCTGCACCTTTCTGACACCCTTTCTTCCTGCAATTCTTCTACCCCTTCCTCAAAGTCGTCTTCGGCATCAGCAATCGGACGTGTCCATTACCCGTTCACGCGTATCGGCCCGTCCACCCACGTACTGCCCATTCTTCCCATACCATCTACTAGCCTATACTAAGGGACTCGAAGGGAGACGGATGATTTCTTTTACTGCCCAACAGTAAGTCTTATTGTCACACCACCGGTCCCATGGTTACTCTTATCTGACACGCCCTTCCACGCATCTTCTTCGTGGCCGCAGACGTTATGATTCTTCGGATTCACGACGGTACCCTAGCAGAAACCTGGTTGTATCCGACTCGGAATCTATCGTGGACCCACTCCTTGGCCCTGGCAACCTCCCTTTACCACCGCGACCATCCTGTCATCCACGTTAGCTTGTACCATGCACGGTTGTCGCATCATTTCTATGCGAGTTAACTTGGTACAATATACAGATTGCGCCATGACCCTCGTCGGCCGTAGTTCGACTTCTCACTGTTCTCAGCATCGAACAACGTGGTTCTTATAATAATAAGAAAAGCTACGCTTTCCCTTAATTTACGGTAACAGTTTCCAGCAAGGCATCCCTAGGAACAAAGGTGATTGAAATTGAGTTGTGTAATGGTGAGGCTCAGCTCAGTCATTTGCCACCAATCGGTTTCGCTATCAAATGGACGGAGCGCTCAACCTGGTAAACATCGTTTACCATTCTCACGAGTTAGGACAGCGTGCAGCGTGAGAAACTCTTAGCCTCTGCTGGATCCTAAGGAATGCGCACGACTCGCGCGCAACGGATATACTTATCGCTTGACGGTGTGTCTAGGTGCTGTGACCTTTTTCCCGGGCCACTGCTTCGCTACTTACGATTCCGGTAGAGAACTTGAAACACCGCGGAACCTGTGAGAACACTCAGAGCACCCTATGCCACTATCATTCCAGATGCGGTATGACGATACTTATGTCACGGTTACAAGAAGCGCAACTTCGCGAGTCAGCGTCAAAAGTGGCCGTAGGGTTTCATGTGCCACCATATGGTGTCCTACGCCACTCCCACTGGCATATCCCGATGTTGGTCCTTGAATTATCTGAGATGGGGGCTGCTGCAAGTAAAACATGGTTTCTCCAGACATTTGAGGGACCTCCGTCTGTTTACGGGTTTCAGTTGGCTCCCATGAATGCAGGAAACACACGTAGAAATGCCCTAAAAAATATTTAAATAAAAATAAGGTTCGGCACGTTTTGGCGCTCAATCGATTGTTATCAAGATGACAACCGATCATTCGACTCGGATCACCTCTTGCTTATTCCTACAGTATCCACTACACCCTACAGTACCAGTTTATACGATGTGGTGACCAAGTCACCTAATACTTAAGTCAGGAGTCTCTCGGGGCACCTGCATCGCTGGTATTTCCTCCCACTCTAGCTTTATCCTGATCGCCATGAAGCCTGATCTGCACATCCCACATACAATGGAACGGGTGAAGGAAGCAGACTCTATCTTAGAGAGCGCCAGGAAGCGAGTGGAAGAACGCAAGAATGTCATAGGCCTGGATAACTATCAAATGGCAATGGGATGGTTGACTTGGTGAGGCTCTTCGTCGCTGCTTGAAGTGGTTTTGGTCATTGACAACCTTGTTTATAGCACGGGAGACCTTCGTATTGGTCTGGATGACAACAGTATCTTTGGTCACCTCCGCAAAGCCCAAGTGTACCTCGAAAAGGCCCAAGAGACTCAGAAGGATGTTGAGGTGAGGATTACATGGCTCGTCCGGCGAGCCGCACAGATGAGATACTGACTGCCCCCCTTTTCCCGTAGCGGCTTATCGTAGGCTTGTATGGCGGGCCTAAGCTATTTTGATAAATGCGCAGGTCCAAAATCCCTGCATCATTTGAAGTTGTCTGTGAGCTGTCTGCGTCGTGTTGTAACAACCCAGATCAGCCGTCCCATCACCCAGATAGACTTTTAGAGTATATCCATCAACGTACACCCCGGGTACGGATCCCCACTTTACATGCTTCATAAAGTGATACTTCCGAAATGTTTATCTAGTCCTCTTTCGTGCTATAGTATTACTAGTATAGGCCACGAAACCCATACCATACTTTATGATACAGCCAAGTCAGTGGGACCTCCCTATTTGTGGCTACTCCTTCGTACAATTGCATGCCATCTTTCAGTTGGTGATACGATATCCATATTTTGTTACGAAATTGCTGCTGTAAGGGACGTAGATCCTGAGACTCTAGCCGACGTAGTCTCCGTGCGCTCTCCGACTTGGACTCTGGGTCAGCGTTGGCACCGAGTGCATGATCTCGATCTGGCACTGTACCTCTAACCGGTTTCATTTTCGAATGGCACATCATTCCCTACACCCACCGTGCCTGAAATGCACGCACAAGAGGCACGCTACACATGCGGCTTGGCACCTTCATGGTGACCATCACCGCGTGTTGACCCTGTTACTAGTAGCTTGAGCAAGATGTATCCAATCTAGCGGAGCCGCTGCTCGACTGCTCGATCCTACATTCCTCACTGTGTCATTCGCACCCGTGAATGTATAGTCCATTGAACATTAAATCAACAATTGCAACACATCAAAACAAACCAACAAGCTACACGTGGTAACAGCATGGAAATATAACGGGAAGCGTGTTGTTACGTATGTTAACGGTGCCAATGATACATGTGTGAGACGTCTGGGATAGCAGGGGTTTGGCAAAGGAAATATCCGACTGTGCGAATCGTCTGTTGCGCATATCGAAAAGCAATGATTGGAGTGACGTCCTTTCTCGACGTGATGGGGGAGCGCAGCTTGAATCCGCTCAATGAGTTGCGAACGCGAGAGAATCTCTCAATGACGTCCTCAATCACAGGTCTTTTTTCTGGTACCCCGTCTGTCATCGCGTCAACTAATTCCTTCATAAAATCGAAACCGTTGCATTTCTGAAAGATTTTAGTCAGTCCAGGTAACTGACGAGCCTTTGTGGATACGACTACCTTTATAAAGTGCTCACGGACAAGGTTTCCAAGGTAATAAATGTCGGTATGAAACGGATTGCATGGTACCTTGTGTTGATGCTCGGGCGCGGACTTGTCACCTCCCCGTAGTGGTTCGTCTAATGCGTCTCGCGAATCGTATCGGCGGGACAAGCCAAAGTCGATCAAATAATAGCGCGCGGGTCGCTGAGTTCTGGTATATCGTTTAGCACAGCTTTTGAATTCTCTGCATCGATCCATCTTGATGGGATGGAACCCTTCAGGATACATCCCAGATGGATCTAGCATAATGTTGTTTTCTGTACAATCCCTGAGAGCGTATTGGTGAAAATCTCCACTGGCAACTGAATCGTTCAAGCGTACCGATGTGCGATATTACGCTCGTGCATAAATAAGAGGCCCTGTGCCAAGTATCGTCAGGGATTTACTCCTCTGTGATGCACAAGCCTCACATCACATATTTGTGTGAAGAATGCGATGAACTCGCCAAAGGTTTGGAAACGAGGGCAATTGAAGGGGCGCAGGTAAGGCATCACAATCAATGTTTGGTCAAGAGCGTTGGAGGGTTTAAGGGATTCTAGCAACGGCACACAATGATTACGGGGATCGCGCCGGAGCTCTGGAGAAGAGAGCAGCTGGGCAATCTCCAGTTCTTGCTGTTGTGAAACCCTCTTGAGCATGACTTGTTTTCCATCGCGTCGACGCATTGCGTCCATGGTACTCGACAACTAAAGCAAGTGTAAGGATATAAAGCATTAGCAAAACGACGACTCACAAGGTTAACTTGACCGTCTTCCGCAAGGAAAAATGCCTTTCCCGTCTTTTTCCAAGATGGCTCCCAATCAGGACGATACCGAGAACGAAGCTCGTATCCATGACTCTCAATCTCGTGGTACTGTTCCTGCCACCATTGCTCACTTTCGAAGAGCGTCCCAACCTCTCTCCTTGCTGATGCCTCTTCGTATCCCCAGACAGCTTCTACTGGGCGAGGCATTGAGCTCTGCAGTTCGAAGTACTGATGTGGAAGTTGAAGAAGTTGTCGCAACTAGCTCACGGGAAAGAGAGAGAGATGTGGCGCAGGAGGCGCACTAGCTATTTAACAGAAGAGGAACGCCAATCAAAACATCAACAACGTTGTTGAAAAACAACAGTGCCCGTGCCACTGGCAGTGAGCGGCGACCGTAACTAAGGATCAAGCCTATCAGGCACGAGTCTCAGGGGGTCAAAGCTGTGCGGCGACAAGCACAGGTGACATTCTGCTGAAGGTCGTTGGTGCTGTAGTACCAAGTGTTGTGAACGTTGCGGATGGTAAAGGCTGGGAAAAGACATCAAGCCTGATTGGAATCGCCTAATGGGCGTCTCCAAGTCATGGTTCGGAATCACTTCCAACACGTGAGACAGATGCCGTATATTCAGTACACAGATTCTCTTTGGTCAAGGAATCGTTGGAAGTTCAGATTTTTTGGAACCTGAATACAATACTGTACTGTGATAATCATGAAGCCCATTCCCGCCGAACACGACAGGGATAAATTTTGAAAGATTGAATCGCGGCTACGGTACAGTTGTGGTAACCATCGTAAACGTAATGTCGGGAAATTGGCGATGACAGATAACAAATGGACTGTTGTGGACTTGTGGTGTTAGAAGGACGTTCGTCATCAGAGGAGGAATTGCCCCAGCAACTTGAACAGCCTGCCGGTGAGTCACGTTATGATCTCCGACCTAGTTCTAGTGACTTCAACTGCACCCATCATCTACGGACGTAATAGATTTTACTGTTCACTGGCATGGCACGTCCGTCTCGCACGTAGCGGGGCGGACTTCATGTTTCTGATTCGCCGTTGCAACTTGCAACGTTGCTAGTTCCATGACCCAGAGTTAATAACTTAGTACCTTAAGGACGCCAGTTACTGCCAGTGTGCTGTCACAATGAATGGGGTCAAGATGTCTGTAAAGACTAGAAATGTCGAGGATGTCGACACCAACCTTACTTGCTGGAGCGTAAGTAATCGTTCTGATCTCGGTCAACGACCAACGACTACTACTGCGCTGCGTAAACAGCGACCCACCCTCGACCTCGAATGTCTCAAAAACTTCGACGGCAATTGTACCTCACGCGCAAGCGCGAGCGCGGGAGCCGAAAACTGTCACGGTACCGGCTACCACATCCGCAGTCCCGGCCTCGCATCGCCCCATGATGGATCAGCCGACAGTGTCGACGATCACTCGAACCATCATCGTGGGCCGCGCTCGCGCACCCCGCATCCGCATCATGCGCCCCTGTCGCCAACTCCCATATTGTCAGTGCAGGTCTCGAGCTCGCATCATTGGACATCTCTCAATGGACCTATACTGCGCTCTGAAAGGAGGTGGGCACGCAGTGCGCATTTACGTGAAGTGCGCCGGGCGCACCATCGTTTTCACTACCACCAACTCCGACTCCATCGTCACGACAGCAGCGGCGGCGCTGAGGACGACGTGTTCGCCACTGCTCCTGCTCCTCTCGTAGCTCATTGTGTTCCATTGAGCCCCCCTGCTGCGCCAGCTAGGATGTTGAGAAGGACCCCATGAGTGACGATGGTCTGATGTTCGGTATCAGAAGGACTACTGTAGTTTAGTTTTGAATACGGACTCAGAGATGGGGAGAGGAACAGGATGATGAAAATGTAGGTGCTGCTGCTGACGCGTGAGTGGATACAGATCAGAACCGGGCGGGGGCGATGATGATGGGTTGTTTCCAGACGACGCGGATTGGGTCACGTGCTCATCCAAGTGTTTCTTCTCCCTTTCACTCTCCCTCCGGGCCTCCGGCAGTTTTTTCTAACACATCTTTTCTACTCCCCGTCCCTAACGTCCATGATAAAATCTTGGGTTTACCAATTGCAAATAATATTTTTCCTTTTGGCTTCGAGACACATTGCTTATAGCCTTTTTTTTAAATTAGTTTTCATGCAGGTTAATTGGTAAAATAACAATGACGTTTGCAGTCTGTTCACCCTCGAGAGAGCGTATCACCAAAACGTGATCTAAATCGCGGCATTATACCACATATCATATCGTGTCGATGATGACGCATCGATGCATCAATGCATCAATGATGATAATCGTTTCTCGGTTATCGTTCACATTAGTCACAGGTAGCTGGTTTTGAGTTTCGACTATCATTGACCGCCTGAGTTGATGATGCATCGATGATGTCAAAATGCGGTCTTCCGCTAGCGCATACATATTAGTCAAATGAGCCGAGGGGGGCAGTGCCTGTGATTCACGAGGGTGTCTCCGGAAAGACCGGACATGCCAGCGCACTAACTTACTGGTAATCTTTCAACATAACACTCGCCTCGATTCCAATAAATCAAGTCAAGACAGGTTGTCAAGTTTACCAGAGCCAATCACTGATCTGGTTGCCTTTCGGAAATGACCCGATGGAATGGGCGGACTCGGGCAGCCAGACTGAAATGTCGTACTCCCGCCAATCGCGCTGAGGAAGCTATTGGGGGAGGCGGTGTCAATGACAGAATTGAAAACCTCTCACTCTTCATAAAGTAACTTGATCGCTCATTCTCTGCTTCGCTTCACATCCCTCAATCATTCTCGCAGAAGTCTCGTCCGGTTCCCGTCTCGTACCCCAAAATCTGAACGCCCAACTCAATGACTTCGTTTCTCCCGTCCATACAGGTGACGATGGGCGATGGGTATCTGGACAAAGCCTGCAACCTCCGTGACCAGTGGAAGAATATCCTCTCCCCTAGCGATTTTGTCGCTCTTGAGAATAGAATCATTATGTTTGGTTTTTTTTTCGCTTTCATGAACAGTCTGACTGACATGTTACATTTTCTGCATGTCAGGGCAAACGATATGAGATCTGGATTGGGCAAGAAAAACGGGTTGTTTAAGATACCTCATGCCCGAACGTACTCCAAGCTTTCTAAAGAAATCTTTTATTTTGCCAAGGTCCTCAATTTCGTCTTAGGCATGCAGCATGTGTTCGCTCAACCGTGAATGTACCTTTTCATAGACCACTTCCGAACGAGCCAGGGATGTCGCCGCACAGGCACATACGCACGAGGAATACGACAACTTGAAGCAACAGCAGCGTGTTACTAACATAGCGAAGGCCACCTATCGGTGCTTCTTTAGCTGCAGAGACGCATTTCCAACTGCAGATGAAGAGTCATACTGGGCACGATCCGTATGGAACCTGGCATGCATGAAGACCGGAACGGAGACTACGCCACCTCCTAATCTCGCGGAACAAGTGAGGAGTCATTCCGCTTCTAATTTGTGCTAATGTTGATCTTAGTAAAACCACGTAGCTCGCGACTATAGGTCCTGGCTTCCACGCTACAGCAAAGGAGAAGATCAAGCCACTGGTTGAGAGGCACTACAGATTTGAGACGAGCAAAGATCCGGAGAGCTTAAGTCGCAACATCGAGTGGGCTCAGCAATTGAAGATCAACGCAGCTTTCAGTAACGATGATGAAGGACATCCGTATCGCCATCTCATTATCCAGAAAGCCATCAACGTGATCTGGTTCAATGACCGTTCTAGCGACGGCGTTGTGTTCTCTGATGTGTTTGACCCGATGCCCTACGAAGTCATTGCGCTGGTGCTTACAGTGGTGAGGGATCTCTAACTCTTAGCGACTCCAGTCATACTGACAGTTCCATTGAAATACTGAAGATAGAGTGCTGTATTGACGAATGGAGTGAAGGTTCTTGGAGCGAAGTTCCATTTACGCATGAAGGTTACGAGGAGGTGTACTGTCATCACCTTGGTGCTCTGAACGCTTACAGCTATCAAGCGCTTGATTCAGAAAATCCTGACCCGCTGGACAGCCTACGACGGGACCTTTTAGATAAAGGACGGTAAGGATACCCGTGTCATATGCCTATTCTGTTTTAACATTCTTTGCACAAAACAGGGACCACGCGGGTGTTCCACGCCTTTCCCGGAGTGAGGAACTTGTTTGGCCGTCAGATAGTGTGAGCGCAGCTTATGCGTTGTGATTCATCACTGAGCTGGTCACACCCTGCTCATGTGAGGGCAAGGCCCGTGTGACTTGTAACATATTTCTACCTTAAACGTTCGGTGTTCCCACAAACGTGAGATATTTAATTTGACCCTTGACGGGGGGTCTTATTATGTAACGGCTCCGATCGTGGGCGTGGCAGGGTAGGTGAGGTCTACGCTGGACCCAAGGCATTCTCACGGAGCTAGTTCATACGTTGAAACATTAAAAAGTGAAAGTCTCGATATACAGTAATGGTACACAAGCACATTTCAGCGTGAAAGAAGAGATTGAGTAAAAGTAGAAATCACGTGCCCGCCTAGGCTCTTCTCCAGCCCAGAGTTCAGTGCTACCATAAACCGAGTGCCTTCTTCCTGCGTCCTTTGGCATAACAGTTGGAGTTGCAGAAGGCTGGTACTGCGGTAGTGATGTTCACAAGAAATGGTGTATGTAACAGAACGAGGATAGGGGTTGTCCCAGTCGATCGCCGTCGGCAATATGGGTATGAGCGTTAAGACGAAAACGTGTTGACAGCGGGGATGGCCCAGGATTGGTCAGGGGGTGGGTCTGGAATGGCAGCCTTCCGCGAGAGGATATACCCAGCAGTACGAACGAGCTGTCTTGCCTGTACAACCGAGCGAACTACAATGTGTGATCGTTTCGATGTTAGCGCGGAGCGTAGCTTGGTGTTGTGTAAGGATCCTCGGATAGAAGTGAATCCCTCAATGACTTGTTCGATACGAGGACGATTCGCTGGATCCCTCTTGGTCATTTGGTCGACCAAATCCTCTATGAACCCGAATCCGTGGTATTTCTAAAATAACATTGTGTGAGATACTAGACCCTCCGATCGCACCACACACATACCGTCATAAATTCATTGCGTACTAAATTCCCGATATAATATATGTCTGTGTGGAACGGGTTGCATAGCTCCTTCGACTGGTGTTCAGGTGCTGACTTATCCCCGCCACGCAGCGGCTCGTCTAGGGCGTCCCGCGTGGCATATTGGCGAGACAAACCAAAGTCGATGAGAACGTAACGGGGAGGACGCTCGGTCCTGGTATAGGCAGTCGCTCTTCCTTTGAAATTCTTCTTTAGGTCGATCTTGACTGGGTGGAATCCGTTCGGGTACATCCCTGACGGATCGAGCATTATGTTGTTTGCCGTGCAATCACTTAATTGACTGTTAGACTCGAGTCATCCCGAGAGAACGAACAGCTCATACCGATGAGCCACATTATGTTGATGCAGGAATTGGATACCCTAAGCCATTGACTGTTGAGTATTAGTGTAACACATACTAGGTAGTCTTGGTCACCTCGCATAGCTGGGTAAAGAAGGCGATAAATTCGCCAAAGGTTTGGAATAGAGGACGGTTGAAAGGTCGCAGGAGTGGGAACACCATTAGTTTATGATGTTCCGGGATTGTTAATTCAACAATCCCAAGAAGTAGTACACAATGATTCCGACGCTCCTCAGACATTTGTAGCGACGAGAATTGACGAGTGATCGTGAGTTCATGGGGCCCGTCGCTGGGAAATACCCTCTTGAGCATTACCGGGAGGCCATCCTGTACGCGCACGGCATCCATCACTGCTCGTGTCTTTAGGAACTTCTTGAGCCAAGAAACTAAGGAATATAAAACTAAATCTTACAATTGTAGCTTGGCCATCCTCTACTGCGTAGAAATCTTTCCTTGCTTTGACCCAGGAAGGCTCCCAACGAGGGTGGTATCGAGGACGAAGTTTGTATCCCTGTGCTGCAAAGTCATGATAGCGGTCGCGCCACCACTCCTCGCTCTCTACCAGTGTGCCTATCCGCCTTGAGGGAGAGCCGCCATGGGCTATATTCGTGACCGGCACGGGTAACGGCATGGGTATTGTTCAGTTGCAGGAAGGTGAATAACCGCCAGCGGAGGGAAAGGGAGGCTTCAAACTGACCGGCAGTGCTAGCCCACGCGAAACGCACACACCAATGCGGGGATTAACACCTAAGTCGGTAATTGGACTACCGAGCTTGCTGGTAGATATCTGGTCATGCCAGTGTATGAGTTACAATGAAGAACATGGCAGGTATAAAGCGCTTGCGACCCTACGTCGTAAGTGGCGACGTCGCGTGGCTAGCTTGGATACCATCGAAAACTCAAGTCAGGAGTTCGTCCCAGTGAGTTTTTTTTACAAATTAGCGTTTGTGCTAACTTGAAGAACAAGGCCGTGTTAGTCATAACAGCCAGGTTGAGGAAGATACCACAAATGGGGCGCGAAGATCCCGCCTTTTGAAGCTGAAGGGACGTGGAGACGTCGCCTTACGTAATATAATTTAAGAGAAATAATAATTTCAAGGTTAAGTTACGACTTATCGGCACCAATACCTATCGTATCTGGGTCTTTCCTCCTGATTGAGGCAAGCTGTATGAACATGTATACATCTATTGGTGGCCCAAACCTGAGTTCCCGTTCTGCACGTGCCACACCTTGGATGCCTTGGTAGGCGGTGTGCTGTTCAAGCTACAACCATGGTAGGCCTCCCGAGCACGGTCGAGGTATAGTTTTTCTATCTTGAATTGAGTCAGCCCGAGTAATGACCTCTCCTTTGCGCAATGAATCCTTGGCATTGTACGAGCAACGTTACCTTAAGAGTCCGAGTCAAACACATTACAGAGGGAGGAACACGGTCACCAGGGTCCATCCGGCAGTCGTGTTGTTCGTAGAGGATGTAAGCGTGTCGCATGACCCCATCAGCACGTTTCATGGCCCTCACTGGCCTGGACGTATGAATACGTAGAGTGAGGGAGAACATCACGCTGGAAGAGGGTGACACGCAGTGCAGTTTGCACTCAACGTATTGTGTATTTAATGGGACTGACAATAATGTCCAGCATCAAATGTCCAGCATCAGTTTTGTTTCATAGTACAAAACCCGGCACCGAAAGTAACGCCGGAGAGGGACCACGGCACGTCTTTGAGGCGTGCGGGCTGTGAACAAGAACTGGTAACCTGTTAGAGTTCATTGGGGTCTAGTAGCACAAGAGGTAAGTGTTTTGTGCACTGCCGATGCAAGAGCCCAACATTCAACTAGGTATAGCCCATCTCCAGTTGCAGTGCGATGACGGTGTGTTGACAGTTTCCCGCGTGGTAAAAAAACATTGAGTTATCATAATTTCGAGAAAAATATTTATGAGGTAATTGTGAGTTCATCGCACTCGAGCCAAAACCTCCCACTTTGCGTTCAACGTCTCCGAGGTTGAAGCACAGCATCACAATGTACCGCGTGTCTAACTAATGTCGTGAGATGGTGAGTCTATCTCGTGGTTGTGGTGCGAACTTCATTTCTCTTCAAAGCGCGGTTGTAGCGTGCCTGGTTTCCTTCGCAAGGAGGTTATGGTCCCGGTGGCGAGAGTTGAGAGTTGAGAACTCACCTTGAGAGAGGTTCACTTCTTAAACTGAAACATTTTGCCGGCCTTGCCTGGTCTGCATCACGGAGGCGTGCTATGGAGACACCTATCGCGTTCACGGAACACTCTGGCTGGCGTTTACCAGCAGCTATACTACCCCCTCGTGTCTCACTTTTCATAAGTGAATCGATCTCTCCTCTCTCCTCTCCCCTCTCGTCCTCCGACCCTTCAGTCAGCAGAAATTTTGCCGACCGCCCACCCCGTGCCACAAACTCTGAACGTCCGTAGTAATGACCTCGTATCTCCCATCCACGCAAGTAACGAGGGGCGACGGATACCTCAACCAAGCTCGTAACCTCCGTAACCTGTGGAAGACTGTCATCCCCCGTAGCGATCTCATCATTCTTCAGAACCGAATCACTATGTTAGGTTTTTTTTTTTTCGCTTTCTTGAGTCGTCTGCTTGACATCCACTCATTCTGCATCTCCAGGGCAACCGATATGAGAGCTGGACTGGACACGAAAAACGGATTGTCCAAGATATCCCATGCCCGAATGTACTTCAAGTATTCTAAGGAAACCTTTCATTTTGCTAAGGTCCTCGATCTTGTCTCTGGACTATTGTCTGCATTTAACCGTGATTGTACTTATAGACCACTTCTGAACGAGCCAGAGACGTGGTATATATCAACGAGAAGTTTGATGAGCAACAGCAGCGTGTTTCCAGCATAGCGGAGGCCACCTATCGATGCATCCTTAGTTGCAAAGACGCATTTCCAACTCCTGATCAAGAGTCGAACTGGACACGATCCGTATGGACCATGGCATGTATGAAGACCGGAACGGAGACTACACCGCCTTCTAATCTTGCGGAACAAGTGAGCACTTACTCTGCCTCAATTCTGTGTTAGATTTGTGATCTTAGTGAAAACACGTAGCTCTCTATTGTTGGCCCTCACTTCCACGTCACTGTAAAGGAGAAAATCAAGCCGCTGGTTGAGAGGTACTATGGATTTGAGACAAGCAAGGCACCTGAGAGCTTAAGTCGCAACATTGAGCGGGCGCGGCAATTGAAGATAGACGCAAGTTTCAGTAACGATAGCGGTGGACTGCCGTATCGTCATCGCATCATCCAGCAAGCCATCAACGTGATCTGGTTCAACGACCGTTCTAGCGATGGCATCATTTTTTCAAATTTATTTGACCCGATACCTTACGAAGTGATTGCTCTCGTGCTTACAGTGGTAAGAGGTTCCAAACACTTGGTGGCAAAGGAAGCTGACGGTTCTTCCACGATGCTGAAGACAGAATGCTGTATTGACGAATGGAGTAAAGGGTCTTGGGGTCAAATTCCTTTCACGTATGAGAGCTACAAGGAGGTGTACTACCATCATCTCGGCGCTCTGAAAGGACTCGCCTTGCAGGGCCTCGATTCGCAAAACTGCGACCCGCTACGTGGGCTGAGGCAGGACCTCTTCGATAGAGGACGGTGAGAACTTGAAACCAGTAGCATTTGCCCAATCTGGTTAACATTTCCGTCACACGAATTAGGGACCACGCGGGTGTTCCACGCCGTTCCCGGAATGACGGACACGTTTGGCCGCAGGAAACAGTGAATGCAGCTTGTGAAGGAGCATATGCGGTGTGATTCATTACTGAGTTGTCACAGCATGCTGCTAGTGTTCAAGGAAATCGGGCGACCTTCGGTGACTTGTGAAGTGTTTCTCCCACACTGATGTCTAGAAACTGAGGTGTCAAGGCACGTGTGTGTGTCCATTCATAGTTACTGACTAGTTTTTTATTGTATCAACGGGACGTCCCCTCAGGCGTGTAAGCATCGTGTCTGGATGGGCCTTCGTAAAACCGTCCGCCTGTTGTGTGTTACCGTGAAGTGTGGCTATGGGCAGTGGCCCGGCATCGATCACGATAACGTGACCTGATTTGCTAAGCATAGTGCACGAGGTCTACAGTACACATGCGACGATCCGCACGTTTTGTTAAATACCGATTTAAGGTATGTTCACGAGGCTGCTGTAGGGATTAATACTTCAAAGGATCACAAAGTCAATGTTTCTCAAGCTTAGAAGGTCCAAAACGACATCACGTCACAAACGCCCGCAACAGGCACCTCCCACTGGCACGCCTTAATCTTATTCCTTCTTGTCTCCCACATCCTTCAGCGCTCAGCGCTCACTACAGTGTCCCGCCTTGTTAACTACTTCACTTTGTATTTTTCTGCGATCACTTTGACTCCTTTATTGTCCCCAAGGCCATTCACATCATTCACAGACGCCGCCCCTGAATCTTCAGCGCATCAGTACCCCCTCTTCTTCCAAGGCTTTGGTGCGATCTCTTTCGCAAGTGTCTAGTATAGTCTAATCTCCGTTGTGACAGAAGCCTCTCCACCTTTCTCAACGGCCCCTTCTTGTCTTCACCGTTGCTTAGGATGAGACTCTCCTAGTACACCTAAGGCCCTAGAATCTTTAGGGACTTTGACGTGAATGGCAACAATAAGAGAACTTGGTAGGATACACAGAATGAAGTATGTGACAAGGGCTAGTAGATGGTGCTGTAACATGTCATGGGTCTGGAATGGGAGCCTTCCGCGAGACGATGTACCCAACAGTGCGAATGAGTTGTCGAACCTGTACAACTGAGCGAACTACTCCGTTTGATTTCTTTGACGTTATTGCGGAGCGTAGCTTAGTTTTGCTCAAGGAACCTCGGATGGACATGAATTGCCTAATGACTTCTTCAATATGAGGACGATTTGCTGGATGTTCGCGAGTCATTTTGTCCACCAAATCCTTCATAAACTCGAAGCCGTGGTATTTCTAGATGACCATGGGTCAAATGCGGGATCCTCTGATCTGATTACATACCTTTATAAACTCATCGCGCACTAGGTTCCCGATATAATAAATGTCTGTATAGAATGGATTGCACAGCCTTTGGGATTGATGTTCAGGTGCTGACTTATCTCCGCCACGTAGCGGCTCGTCTAAGACCTCCCGCGTAGTGTACTGGCGAGACAAGCCAAAATCGATGAGGATGTAACGGGGAGGACGCTCGGTCCTAGTATAGGCAGTCGCTCGTCCTTTAAAATCTCTTTTACGATCAATCTTGACTGGATGGAATCCATTCAGGTACATTCCAGACGGGTCGAGCATTATGTTGTTCTCTGTGCAATCGCTTATTTTCCTGTTAGGTCATGCCAAGCGAATAAATGAACAGGTCATACCGATGGGCCACCTTACGTTGATGCATGAATTGAATACCCTAAGCGACTAACCATTGAATATTAACGTGACGTACAATAGGTGACTTTGACTCACCTCGCATAATTGGATAAAGAAAGCGACAAATTCGCCAAACGTTTGGAATCGAGGACGGTTGAAAGGTCGCAGAAGTGGAAATATCATTAATTTCTCTCGTTCCGGAACTTTCAATTCAACAACGTCCAGAAGTGGTACACAATGATTCTGTCGCTCCCTGGACATTTCTGGCGACGAAAATTGACGAGAGATTGTGAGTTCATAGGGCCCGTCGTCTGGTAATATCCTCTTGAGCATGACTGGGAGGCCATCCCGCACGCGCACGGCATCCATCACTGCTCGCGACTTTGAGAATCTCTTAAGCTCGGGGCGCTGAGGAACAACGAGACAAATCTTACAATTGTAGCCTGGCCATCCTCTGCTGTGTAGAAATCTTTCCTTGCTTTGACCCAGGAAGGCTCCCAACGAGGGTGATATCGAGGACGAAGTGTGTACCCACTCGCCTGAAGTTCATAGTAGTGGTCTCGCCACCACTCTTCGCTCTTTACCAGCGTGCCTATCCGTCTTGTGTCAGTGCCAGAGGTGCCGTGAGCCACATTCCGAGTTGTCGGTGGAGAAAATAGTGACATGCGTATCGTTGCAGGATGTGGGGTGAAGTGAAAAGTAAGAAGACTACAGTAGTGACTATGCAGTGCGAACGGCCAGAACTTGAAGTACTGCGTTCCGCATGGCCCACGCCGCAAACACCAGAGCGTGACTCAGCTTCGCTATTTGGGAGTGAACACCGTAACCGGAAATTGTGATGTCCTGCGGGTAGATATCCAGTCATGTTGACTCGGATGTGTAACTTGAAACTTACAAGTGAAAAACATGGACGTTTTATCCCTTAAAGCATCCAAAGTCGTACTAGTTCAACATGCAGAGACACCACGTGACACCATAAGCCACCTCACTGCCGGCATTTCTCCCGGCGCCCGGAGCCGGAGGTCACTGCTAGCTTATCTTTTGATAACTTGCCACTGCTGCATACGACATGTCTTCTCGGTTTGGTTTCTACAAGTTGTATTTCCCAACGGAAGAATTGGGTGTCTGGGAATCGTAGAGTCCTGGTGCCTCTGATCTGCGGATTGCGCCAAGTTTTTAGGAGGCCGTGTACCCGTGGTTGCGGTGTGGCATTCGCCGATCACCGGTACTCAGGCTAATCACACGAATTCCCCCCTGAACCATCCACTACTAGTAGACATCACTAACAAAGGGGCCTATTTGAATCTCTGCAACTAGGCTGATCAAAACGTGTTGAGGGCCAAGTGTCCTCAGGCTTGCGCTACCCTGGTCCCCATGAGTGTCAGATTTCTCTTCCATGCTTGTTCACCTGGCCCTTGCTTCTCTGTTCCGTCTTCACGATAGCCTGTGCGTACTTGCCCATCAGTTCAAGTCCACTTTATTGTCTCCTCCTGAGCCGTTTTATCAATATGAGATATCCAAATCGTTTCCAAATTTCGGCATGGCATTGTTCAATTGGGATATTTGTTCTTAAAGCCACCTTTCCAGAGCAAATCTGTGAATATACCCATCAGGTTAATGAGCCATTGATTGGGTCATGCCCTACTACGACATATCCCAGGGATGTATATCAATTGAACTACGGAATTCACGCGGGCACATACAGTGCGGCGCAATCCCTTTCCCTTGTCCGTTTTTATCAAGGCCGCAGTTTACGACAGCATACTGTCCACGTGCCACTTTGGCGACGGCTTCTCGGAAATCCACATAGCACTGTATCCTAACCCCATAGAGCTTAGTTGACCAAACCCCTGGTTGTCACGGGGGGCGTTGCGCAACCATGCATGGCTATCTATCCGCTTGTTTGGCCTCGCAAATCTACTGGACTTGAAAAAATCCAGCTCTGAAGGGCTTCCTCAATACCAACAATTATACTATTATTGTAAGAAGCGTGGTGTACATGAGGATTGGAGAATTCGCCGACTGCCGCTCGCATATTTGGAACTTTGTCATTTTATGTGCAACTTGGATGTGTCATCTTGGACGCAGGGTTGTTGCCCTTCTCCATTTATTCAATTTCATCCCAATCAACGGAGACCTCATCTCCGGATAGTCTAGAAACCTGAACGAGCGCACACAGTAAGCTTGTCCTCAATCTAAGACCAACGATTGCAGCTCCTGGCCTCGCTGGCCTGTTCCGGTGGGAAAATGTTCAGCAAGACCTTGCATGGCCTTCCGAGTCTCGACCTCGACCGCTCTGTCGGGTAATCGGGGAGAGTTAATTAAATCATCGGGATTACCTTAGTCCAAGCAAGGAAAGAACTTGGCAATGTCAGATCGATTGCAAAAATGGCACGATCGAATCCATAGTGTCGACTTCCATAATCGAAAGCGCCGTAAACTCCAGGCACGGCATGGAAGCAAAAGTTCGTGATTCATAGAGACCCAACTCTACCCGATGCAAAAACAGTACAGGTTCGTAGTAACTTGAGCTGAACTTGAAGTAACTCTAGTTATGTCTCCAAGGATGTGCGGCTGCGAAAACCGGCCGGTCCGACCCTGACTCGGGAGGCGCCGTGCGAACCCCGCTCTTTCTCCGATCACCCATCGCCTCGTCGCCTCTTCTCCCATCGGAGGAATACCCATATTCCATATCTGCCTTTGGAAGATCCTAGGAGCTCTTTTACGGATCCTGTATTATCAATCGATCGTTTCAAATCCGTTCTCCGTACAGGTTCCCAGTCAAAATTCAAGTCATCGCTACACCCTCCTGATATCTGCGCAGACCTCCCCTGGTCAGCAAAGTAGCCCCAGTGAGAGTGTTCTTCGGTTGACTTCTGATGTTCAATCCTGAAGCGCCTGGTTCACAGAATTCGAGGCCAATGAGGTGTGGAGTATTATGACCATGCCGCAACCTCATGTTCTCGTTATGACAAACAAACACCCCCTTACTTGCGCGCTCAAGTAATTACGATACCCTATCATTGACATTTTTGGCTCTTCCGTGTTCAGCAGGCTGTGGAAACAACAAATTCGATTTACAAATCACGAGATCAGGGTTATCAGTTATCAGGGCATAGGAATCGCAGGTAGGCGTTGGGTGATATACAAAGCAGTGCGAGTCAATTGTCTGGCGTGCCAGAACATAACCAATAATTTAGAGTCCTTCTTTCGTGTAATCTTGGAGTATAACTTGATCGTACTCAAGGAATCGCGGATGAGGCCAAAACGTTCGACAACCTCTTCGATCACGGGACGCTTCTCTGGTTCTGGATTTGTCATGTCGTCGATAAGCTTCTGCATGAATCCAAAGCCATTGTACTTCTACAATGTCCCGTCAGCCTCATAAACAGCTAAAGACCAATCAGCCTTACCTTCAGAAAGTGTTCACGAACTACGTTGCCAAGGTAGTATATATCCGTATGAAATGGGTTACACCACCCTCGGTTCTCATGCTCGGGTGCCGACTTATCACCACCTCGCAGTGATTCGTCGGATACATTACGTGAGGGGTAACGACGTGACAACCCAAAGTCAATGAAGTAATAGCGGGGAGCTCGCTCCGTCCGCGTGTATCGTTTGGCCTGTCTCTTGAAATCATAGCTCCGGTCGATTTTTGTGGGGTGATACCCTTTAGGGTACATCCCAGAGGGATCGAGCATGATGTTATTCGCCGTACAGTCTCTGAAGAAAGCCTTGAGTGAGGGTATTCTTTGCAGAAGCATCGTGCTCACCTGTGTGCAACATTCCGCTGGTGCATGAATTTGAGACCCTGCGTAGAGTACATCAGACTTCATTTGCACCCTATGATCGAATGCCCTTATCCAACCTCGCATATCTGCAAAAAGAAGGCGACGAATTCTCCATATGTTTGGAAACGAGGATTATTGAAGGGGCGCAGGAGGGGCATCACCATTAGTTTGCCACCGTCTTCTGGCAGCTCAATAAGGTCGAGTAATGGGACGCAATGATTAGCAGGGTCGTCCTTGAGACCCGGTGAAGAGAATAGATCAGTGATGTAGAGTTCGTGAGGACCTTCTTCAGGGAGAACTTTCTTGAACATCACTTGTTTGTAATCTTGCACTCGTGTACCGTCCATCGCTGCTCGTTCCTAATACAAGTCGTCAAGTTTGGCTGTATCAAGTAGATGGTACCGTGACCTACAAGGGAGGCTTGTCCGTCCTCTGTGACGAAAAAATCTTTACCAGAAGTCTTCCAAGATGGTTGCCAGTCGGGACAGTACCGGGGGCGAAGCCTGTATCCATGCTCTTCGATAGCAGGATAACGATCCCTCCACCATATCTCGGTACTGAATAGACCACCGATTTCCCTGTAAGCCGGGGATTCTCCAGAGTCCTTATCCATCCCCACACATGAAGAAAGGATTGTAACAGAAAATGTCGGATGATGTTGCAAACAGGTTGATGGGTTCCCTGGCGGCTTGAGGCCTTGAGGAGTGTGATTTGGGGACTAGGATGCCGTTAAAGCTCCATTAACTGTCAGGCCTATATCTGAAAAAGACATGAGATCCATCATAGAATAGATAGATGCCCCAGAATAGAGAAGGTTTCTCGGGAGGTGGGGCGCTAATAAATGCTAATACCGTGACCATGAGGTGAGGTGGCTCGGAGCCGCCGCCGGCGCCACTGCTGCCCACGACTCGGAACTCGACCCGGGAGTTTCCGGAGGTCCTATTCTGTCTCACACAGCTGCGACTTGAGGGTCCTCTACAGGTGCCTGGCTCACTGGCACGCGCTTCACGACCCTGTTCGACTCTCAGAGTCTTCTACGGTTTGTGATGCCAATCTAAATGCGCAGTCTGATGATCAAAGGATTCGCTCCTTGTGAAAGGCGCCGCAGTGTGACGAGCTTCCATTTCTAGTCCACTTCTGACACAAAACTTTGCCCAGCTCCGCTCATGCAGAAAGGGCTTCACCTGTGGCGCGGGTGTATGCAAGAACCCTGGGCTCTGCGGTTTGTTTCTTGAACTATGCACTGGCGGATGGTGGTTATGTCATGGTCATGTTACACCCCACCTGCCTTTCATGCCTGTAGCACGTAGTTATAATGCCAGTAGTCGCGCTTCTCTGAACGTCAACCCTTTCTGACTCCCAGTTCGCTTCCCAACTATATGATGGCCAAACATCTCCCGTCTGCGCAAGCGAAAAGAGGTGATCATGACTTAGAGAGCGCTCGCGACCTCCGAGATCAGTGGAAGGGTGTGATTCCTAGCGATGATATGGGCTCTATTCAAAATCGGATTTTAATGCGAGTCGGTTCCCCATCATTGAGTCGAGATTGGTGCTCATTTTCTCGTGCTTAGGACGTCAGACATGAAGGTTGGATTGGATTCCAAGAGGGGTATTCCCAAGATGGTACATGCGCGAGCGTATCGTCGATATGCAGAAGAGACGCTCCGCGTCGTCAAGGTATACACAATTCTATCTGGATATTCACGGAAAGTGGCTTACTAGGTTGCTCAATAGACGATCTCTGACAGAGCTAGAGATGCCGAATTCTTTGGTTCCTCACACCAGACGCCCGACGAGCAGCTCCAACGCACCATCGATACGGCTGAGGCTACCTATCGATCCTACCTCAGCTGCAAAGACCTTTTTCCAACTGCTGAACAGGAGTTGAACTGGGAGAAAGCCGTGTGGCCTGTTGCGTGCAGCAAGGCTGGTACACGAGCTAGTCGTCCAGATGACCTCAGTGAAAAGGTTGTGCTTCCGCTCAACTACTTGACTCTTTTTGGCCAAGCTAATGATGTAACCGAGCAGCTCTCGACAGTTGGGTCGCGATTCCGTGCTGATGTGAAAGCGAAGATTACGCCACTTGTCGAAAGATTCTACCAGTTTGAGACTGGCGAGGCCACAGCGAGCATGAACCGGAATACAGGACGTGCGCAGGATCTCAAGACAGATCTAGCTTTCATCAACGGAGAAAATGGGTTGCCATACCGTCACCCCATTATTCAACAAGCGATTAACGTTATCTGGTTTGGCGACCGCTGCAGCGAAGGCATTATGTTCTCCAACGAGTTTTCCCCAATGCCTTACGAAGCAGTTGCGCTTGTTCTTACTGCGGTAATACCATTCAGGTGATTAACCCTAACCGAAAAGCTAACCTTTCACAACATAAAAAGATCGAGTGCTGTCTGGACGAATGGAGCAGAGGATGTTGGACTGAAATCCAGTTCACCTATGAACACTATAAGGAAACATACACGCACCATCTCGCTACGCTGAGGGCTCTCACCGCTCAGGGTCTCAACACACGGCACTGTGACCCGCTCCATCAACTGCGGCGTGACTTTTACGATGAGGGGCGGTGCGTCAGCTTACCGTGTACATCGCTGTCTATGACTCAACTCATTCGTTGTCTCACCAACCAGGAAACACGCAGGTGTCATGCTTCGCAGTTTCCCAGATGGGCTACAAGTTTGGTCGCAGGATAGGGTTAATGCAGCATGTGAAGGATTGAAGGTTGTCTGATCCGTACCAGCTTCGTGGAGCCCCGGGCCCCCTCTGCCTCTTGATGGGTGACAGAGTGCTTGCCTTAGGGTCTAGCAGTCATCTTCATGCCACCATTTCGTGTATTTATATGAGTCCGAAATGACTATGGTTATTTGCTTGCGTTGGTTATACATTTCAGCAATCAGTCTTCGGAAAGAGGAACGAGTCACGTGATAAGGCACGTGATGTATATAACACTAAATTAGGGACCCTTCATTCGGCCACTTTAAATTCTTTTATCAGTTTGCTCCGTCACGAGTTTCCTCTCCGGGTTGGTACTGTACATGTCATGGCGTCTGAAAGGAGGAAACCTGAGGGGTCCCCATTTGTACCAAGGACGCTACGACATAGATGGATTAGTTGATTATTCAAATCGGAAATTTGTTAAGATGACGTAACTTAATTTGGTCGTGACGGATAACCTCATTCGGCCACTTCTTTCGCAGTTTTGCTCTGTTTCCTCCCGGAAAAGTCCCATGGCATCTGCCGTAAATATTTAGACAGTACAGTACGGATTAACTAATTATTTATTAATAAATGGGACAACTAATAACCTAAGTTAAGTTATTTATGATCGGCGCATCATGATCGTCATGTTGGCACACCAGGGACTCATGCACTCATGACCAAGGGCGCAACTTATAAATTGAAGCATTGATTGAAGCATTGGTTAGTCCCACTGGCCCATTGGCTGATTTCCGCCGCAACCTTTTGGCAGATCCCGTTAGTCACCCTCGTCATGAGTGCCCCCGGACATGGCAAGTTATACGACTTTGTAACCAAGCATACGCCTTCTGGCCAGACGAAGAGAGGCGACCAAAAGCTGGAAGAAACTAGTCTCTTAGTTGAGCAATATGGGTCCGTGATCCACTCCGATGACCGCGCAATTATCAGGGATCGAATAACTCAGTAAGACTTCTCTTCCTTGAAACAAGTTGCCGCTAATTCTTGATAGCGCCACGGAGATGAGGGAAGGGTTAGACGAGAGACATGGCGTTTCAAAATTAAAACAAGCCCATGAATTTCGCAAGGCTGCTAAAACTACATACCGATTCGCCAAGGTTGTCTTCTACATGTATCTGTCCAGATTCTATACCTCATTGCTTCAATAATAGACCGCATCAGATAGAGGCAGAGATGAAGCCCAGTTTGGGCATTCAAGTTCATCTTATGCACATTTTCCATCTGGTTAGTACGGCGTTTCACTAGGTACTCGAACTCCGAGTCGAGCCTGACTCTTCATCGATTAGAGAATGTACTTGACCGCGTGATGAGCATCGCGAAATCTTTGTATCGATGCCATCTTAGCTGCAACGATGCATTCCCGCCACGTCAAACGAGAGCTGAGTGGGCAAGAGCCGTGTGGAGTGAAGCATGTGCAAGGGTTGCCACGAATCCTTTACCACTACCTCAAGCTGAACTGGCAAGTTTCTCCTTTTGGTTAGGACTTTGCACAGCTTCACGTCAGTGTTTAGTTTAAAAATAGCGGCATGAGTCTCATCACCGACATCAAGATGAAGATAATGCATTCCATAGAGAGTTACTATGGCTTTGATACGAGCCTTGCTCCGCATAGCATCAGCTTCAATGCAAGCCGCGCCTATATATTGTTGACTGACATGACTTTTATTTACCGCGTTCGTCTCATCACCTTGCGATTCTGAGCGCAATAAATTGAAACCCACGTCCACAGGACTGCAGTCCTGATAATAGGGAGCGTCATCTTCCGTACAGACATCCAATGATTCAAAGGGCCATCAATATCATCTGGTTTCAGAACAAGGATGCAGTTGGCATTGTCTTTGAGGATCATTTCACCCCTATGCCAATTCCAGCTATTGCTCTTGCCCTCACGGCGGTAAGGATTGGCACGACACGCTGTATGTACCTCAGATGCTGACGGTGTGTCAACTGTTTACCAGATAGAGTGCTGCATCGGTGAGTGGAGCGAGGGCACACGTAGAATGTCCGATTGGGACGAAGGGCGCTACAGGACGACGTACCACTCCCACATTGCCTCGCTCACCGAATTCGGGCGACATGTGAGCGCACGAGGCCAATTGGGACAGATACAGCATGATCTCCTTGAGAACGCACGGTAAGTTTCCCCATGTACTATATTTATGCTATTAGCTATGTTGCAAACGCGTCCTCGACCGCAAGCCAACATGCCGGTGTTATTCCGGGCCGCGTAACTGGGTCAGGAAGGTTTTCCCAGGAGGCTCTAGAAGCTGCACATCGCTACGATAACGTTCCTTCGTACTATGCCCAGCCACCTGATGCAGGTGTTACTAACGCGTCCTCGACCGCAAGCCAACATGCCGGTGTTACTCTGGGCCGCGTAACTGGGTCAGGAAGGTTTTCACAGGAGGCTGTACATCGGTACGATAACGCTCCTTCGTACTATGCCCAGCCACCTGATGCAGGTGTTACTAACGCGTCCTCGACCGCAAGCCAAAATGCCGATGTTACTCTGGGCCGCGTAACTGGGTCAGGAAGGTTTTCCCAGGAGGCTCTAGAAGCTGCACATCGGTACGATAACGCTCCTTCGTACTACCCCGAGGCGGAACGGTTTGCTTACGCTTTCCAAAATAGGCCGCGAGTTGGGCCACAAGGTATCATAATGGTTGATGGAGAAAATTTCCGCGCTTGGAACAGCAAGGAGGAAAGTGTATTGAATGATACGCCAGGACAGGGAAACATCCGTGAAACCATGCAACCCCCGATAGTCACCACCGTTCCACCCCCTTTATCTACGACGGGCATGATTCAAGCGTTGAATCCCATAACAGGTACAATAGAGGGAAACACGTCTACTAGCACTTCAGTTCTCAATCGCGACACACAACGAAACAGCGGCAAGCACCTCGACAAAGAACCGACACCTTACATTACGGCAGACGAGGCCTATACTCACGCATTGCATATGGAAGCACCACTCCGGGCCACATTTGCCTCCATTGGTTTCAGTGATGAGTACATCCTGCAGGCTGGCTTTAATGAGGCCGCATTGCATGAAAGCCTACTCATTGAAGAAATATACCTCTTCCTCAATGGAGACCTACCCGCCCTAACTGACCAAGCTATATGCGAGGCATTTTCATCTGTTTTTGTGCCATTTCCTGGTGTTGTATGCACACGAGGACACGTCTACCACCTCCCTGTCGACCCGGCTGCCCATGGCCCCTTCCGTCACCTGTCTTCACTTGGTGATTTCAATGCAGGCCCCAGCACGAGCTCAGGTGCAGGAGATGAGGGAACTCCTGGCCGTGATGAAAGTGGCAATGGTGACCACCGCGGAAAAGGAAAATCAAGGGAAGACCGGCCTGAGGGCAGGCGAGGAAAGGAGGATGAGGAGGGTGGAGATGATGGCGGAGGAAATGACCCAGACCCTGGAGTGCCAAGTGGAGGCGACAACCCCCGCAAGTCTGGAATTTATATTACTTTGAAGTCGACGGTGTCGATTAAAACTGGAGACACCATTTCCCATGATGTCACAACGCGTGCGGATGCTGTGATCACGGTATGCTCATTCAATATGGACTCGGAGGCGATGTGAAAATCCCACTCACTCCATTTAGGTAAATCGCTGTGTTGAAGATCGTGGTTGGCCAGCCCCAAAGATTGGGGTTGATATGACTACAGTTGCCGTCTCTTGCAAGACCCTCGTTGGCCAACCAGCTTACATGCTCTCACAGGCTGAAGTCCAAATGACTGGATGTTCAACCCAGGGCATTGTGCTAGCACTCCCCGAACCTCGTGATGTCCATCTTGATGGTGATACAAAGAAAAAGACTGCGACCACAACATCCGCTGGCAACATTGCGTTGGGTTTTGTGCCCCCACATGGCCCAAATGTAACAACGGGTGCCACAATGAGCAAAGGACAGAGTATGGAACAAGTAGCGGGGCGTTGGGAGATCTCCTTCCATGAACTCACTTCTGCCGATCATCTAGCCCACCTAAGGGACAGAACTTATTCTTTTGTCGGTGGTGGGTACTGGCAATACATCCCAAACAACGAAGACTTTGTGCCTGTCAAGAAGGCTATATTCGTGGATTCCCTTTCCCCATCTGGGGTGTTCCGCATGGAGGAACGAGCGCCAACAAAAGTGGAGATCAAGATATTGTCATTCTGGGAGACCCAACCTAGGTCAGGTAGTCGCTGGAATACGCTGTTCAAGATCAATTGGCGGAGATCAGCAGAACAGATCCCAGCCTTTGCAAATGTTATTTGCGGGGCGTCCACTGTTGTCAACTTGAACCTGCAGGTCATTAACTCGGATAGGGGCCCAGATCGTAACATCCCGTTACCGTTTGATGACTCGAATAAGTTCAACAAGGTAAAGCTTTCTGAGCTTGTTTCTGAGGAGCCCAAACATTTCGATCCTGTGGAGCGGGTACTCGATTTCAATTTGGAGGTGCGAATGCGTGCCGCAATCGTAGGGAAGGCATCACAACTAAACAAAGTGGAACACCATAGTCAAGGAAACTTTTTACTGTACTAGTAGCCAACAGGTGAGCAACTTCAAGTTGCCATGGGCACTCCACGTCCTCACTGACTCACCCCCGGCCACCGGCGCGACGTTCCGAGTACATCCGTCGCTCAACATTCGATCAAAGTTTTATCCTTACACACGCTACGACACCTTTTCGGCCACAACGACCTTGCACCTCGTGTATACACCCATTCTTTGCGGTCTCATGTTACACCAACGACGATTCCTTTGATCTCTTTGTCTGCTTTGTGCCTCATGTCCCCCAGTTTCCCCTTTCGTTTTATACTGCCTCGAGTTTGCTTTGTTCGCCTGGTATGGTAACCTTCAGTTATGTGCCTTGCCTTCATTTCCTGGACTGTGTCCTTCGCACCACGCGTCTTGAAGGTTTCTTTGTGTTAGTCCTCATTTTCCGGCCTCGCGTTTAGTCTTGATATCATACACCGTACTTGTACACCTGTGCCTTAGAAGGTGCCCTGTTTTCTGATGCTTTCGATATGCTTCTCTCACCTTTCATCCGGAGTTCTCGTATCCGCTAACGTAAAAGTAGTACTTTCGATTAGTTTCCATCCTTCACGCGCTCCGTTTTTTTCGATAGCTATTATTACGAGTTTGAGATGTACTTAGTTCGCAAGCTTGGGAATTGTACTCTGAGGAGCAGGCCTGAACGCAGTATCCAATTCACCGCACTCCGTTCCAATTTGAAGTAGTTTTCGCTCCCTGAAGTCATACGTTAGAACTAAATCTGAGCTTCATTTCGCCATCTATCATCTCACATCGTTCCCACTCGTCTTGCCTTAACACCTCTCTTTCACTCACCCGCCAACCTCCTAGCGTCTCTCCCCACCGCTGCTCTCCTTCCTAGCTTCTACCTCTCTCGGACCCACTTGTGTCCGCCAACTTGAAGACTCCGCTTAGTAGAGAGTCCAAAAGTGATAATAATACGTATCAATTACATAGATGGGTTATTTTAACGAATAAATGGTGTACGTAATAATTTAGTTAAGCTATTATACGGCAACTGAACGTGCAATTTCGCTTCGAGCATTGCGACGTGCTCGTGGTCTCCAACATCCAATACCGCACGCCTCGGCACGGGGGTAGTGTGGTATATTACGTCCTCAGAGCCATTACGAGAATGTCCTCGCCTCGAAAACCGACCAAGAAACGAGGCAAGTCAGGCGTAAGGATCTGGAATGGCTGGGCGGCGCAACACAACGTATTTCACCATGCGAACAGTATGTCTGGTCTTTTGAATCAACCCGAAGACCTTAGGTGCCTTTCTCGATGTGATGGCGGAGCGTAGCTTCGTCTTGCTCAAAGACCGGCGAATGTTGGTCAAGTTCTGGAGCACTTGCTCGATCCGGGGACGCCTCGCTGGATCTTCATGGGTCATCCAACTGATCAAATCCTCCATGAATTCGAAACCACGGTATTTCTAAAAACGGAGCACGAGATCAATCACGTGGGGTCATTAGTCCAGAAGCGAGGAGCGCGTACGTTTATGAACTCTTCGCGAACAAGGTTCCCGATGTAATATATATCTGTGTGAAACGGGTTACAGCGCCTGCCTGATTTATGCTCTGGCGCCGACTTGTCTCCGCCACGCAGAGCCTCATCCGTGACATTTCGAGAGGTGTATTGGCGGGACAAACCCAAATCAATGAAATAGTAAATTGGAGGACGCTGGATCCTGGTGTAGGCCTTGGCACTACCCTTGAAGTCCCTACTTCGATCGATTTTGACTGGATGGAACCCATTGGGATACATTTCGGATGGGTCGAGCATGATATTGTTAGCGGTGCAGTCACTGTAAAAGAATTTCAGACTTAGAAGGGATACTCTTTATTGAAGTGGCAAGCCATACCGATGAGCTACATTTCTCTCATGCATAAATCGAAGCCCCTATGCGACCAGGGGCAAAAGGTTTGAATGTAACACGAAAACCAGGTGGAGTTGAGCCATACTTCACATATTTGGGTGAAAAAAGCGACGAATTCTCCAAACGTTTGCATGCGGGGTTTATTGAAAGGGCGGAGAAACGGGAACACCATTAACGTCTGGGGCTCAGGGTGCCGTAATTCGATGACGCCTAGTAGCGGCGCACAGTGATTTTGCGGCTCCCGTGTAAGTTCTGATGACGAGAATAGCCGGTTGATCCTCAATTCGTGTGGCCCATCTGCCGAGAGAACTTTCTTGAGCATGACCGGGCGGTTGTCTCGTGTTCGGGTGGCATCCATCGCTGCCCTTAGCTGTCATCAACGTTGAGCAGAATAGGCGAAGGCTGAAGACAACAATTCTTACTATGGTGGCCTGACCATCCTCCACAGAATAAAAGCTTTTTCCCGATGTAAGCCAAGAAGGTTGCCATTGAGGATGGTATCGAGGACGAAGCTTGTACCCATGTTCTGCAATTTCGTCGTAGTGCTCTCGCCACCAACGCTCTGTCATAACGAGAGTTCCGGCCTGTCTGTCATTGGGTTCGCCGTACGTGTCGGTGTTGCGAAGACGTGAAGACATGCAGTGCAGGAAATGGAAATGATGAGTGTCGATAGACTGTAATCCTTTGTACCATGATGGGTGGATATTATCGCATACGGGTTTCTTATGAAGGACGTAGAGTTCCCGGTTAAGCCGACCGACAGGCCATATAAGGCTAAAATATCCTCATTTTTAAGGGGCTGGTTCAATGCTGACTGTAGGCATTTCTAACCTGCTATCCATTCTACATCCACGACTCTTTGTGCGCTACCACCCACGTAGGGAACAGGCGAGGCAGAAGAACGTGCGAGGCAGTACTGTATCATGATGGTATCGGTGACGGTATGTGATGTACACACGTGGATGAAAATTTGTATGTCTTCAAGTTCACAAGCTCAACTTAGCCGAGGCTCACCAATCCAACGTGGAATAGGAGAGAAAGGAGCTACTGGTAGTTTCAACGGACGACGTGAGATTGGTTGACCCACTGGTAGAACCATTCCATGCCCGCATGACGATCATGGCACCACCCGAGTCCTGACTGTCTGTGTTAAGGCTACTCATTGCACATTTGGTAGTTGATAAGGTCACGTTTCGATCTGGAGAATGCGAGTCACTATGATCAGAGCGACTGCACGGTCATACCAGTGCTGCCACCGGCGGGGAGATCATCACCAAGGAAGGAGTGGCAAGGATAACGGTCACGGTACCGTGCCTGTGTAGAACTGATGCAGATGCCCAGAGAGGGCAGTCCGGTGTTTATTCTACCCCTCAGTAAAGACCATGCACACACTGTGTGGGAGGGTGAAGGCGAGGAGGAGGAATTGGCACCCCATGCCGTTGCCCATGTTCGGTGAACGTTTACCCCTTCCCCTGAGACTAAGCCCTTTTTGTATTAACCCGCACCAAAATCCCGCGCAAACTGTTCAAACGTTCAAACTCACTTCCGCCAATCCAAGGCCACAAATGTTACCATGTGCTCTGAGTGTACGCTAGGCACACTGGCACAGAATACTAGCACAAAAAGTAATCAAGCTTACAGTAATTACTAGTTCAGAAAGGCGGAGTCTGGTTGTCCGTTTTCTTTTTGCAATTATTTCATCAGTTCACATTGCTATACTCCAAAGGAAATCACAGGGGGCAATCTTAGGTGGTCAGGCCTGTCAGGAGTGGACAGGGCAACGGTATCCAAGGATGTAGGCATAATTTCAAGTTGGGCCGTCGAGTTACTGTGGCCACAATACGATCGTCATCTCCAAGTAGCTATTGAAAGCACTAGTAAGGAGTCTTTATACTTATCGCATTTTCTTTGAATTTTCTGTGCTCGAGACAGTGCTGCACCTCAACATGACCCCGATCCCTCCCCTGGCGGCCTGACCTCCTTAGGCTGCTCCGGTAGTGACCGTACAAGATTTAGCGCAGCCCATGTCACCGCCGTGCTATTGCCCTAGCCCATCCCTCCAGGGCATTTGTGATAATGACCTTCACCACACCAGTTGTCACCTTGTGCCGATGCCAAGCCAATGCACTTTTGCGTTTGCGACACGTGATGATGAGCGACGTAAGCATCTGATTCAGACTCCGACGCGGCAGACAGCGACTGTTGTATTGCCCTAAAGTGGTGGGGCTGCCCTCCGTCCAACCTTCCCAGATATCCCTTCTGCGGGTACTAGTAATCGGACACGCGGACCCCGCGCGGCACCCGCGTGAACAGAATCAAGCGCCCAGATAACCCCACTAGGAAGTGGGCCACTGATAGAAGAGCGATGTCGACGAATTCGACTTTCCGCTCGTGAACCGATATTGCAGAGCGTTTCCTCTTATTACGAAGACCCCACCTGCACGTTTACTCAGCTCATCAGCTCACCACTGCGCCCACCAACTCGGTCATCATGATACGGGCGGAGATCGGACCTCATTTCATGGTGCCACTTCTTCCCAGTGCCTTCCAGAGTTCTTATATCGTTTGGCCCTTCATTGGGCTCCTGATTTCCTGAAGGACCATTCAGGGAAATCGGGCCTCGAGGCCTAGTTATTTTTAATCATCATACCCACCAAATCCGCCACCGAGCCACCTTTCACCCCCCCAAGCCCGAAGTCGCAGCACCCTACTTCAAATCATTCAAACCCTATGTCAATCTTAGAATCCGCTTCTACCGACCCCACACTCGACGCATCGGGTGTCCTGACGTGGAAACTTCTAGAATTCATAAAGGACCGCTTGCCATCCGGCTTGGAGAAGCGGGGTAGTCGACGGCTCGATGAAGCTCTCAGATTAGCCAGAGAACACGAGTACGTGATCAGTACTCGCGACATGGATACCGCGAGGGCCAGAATTACGCGGTAAGTCTTACTTGCGTAGATTTTATCACGCTCAATGCAAGTCAGTGCGATGGATACCAAGGAAGGCCTAGAGTTGAGGAAGGGTCCCAGGAGATACGTTCAGGCTAAGGAGTATAACAAATCTGCGAAGGCAGCGCTACAGTTTGTCAAGGTTGTTCTCACACATGACATTAAACGCGATCTCACAACTCTGCAGACAGTCTCGGACAGAGCTATGGAAAACAGGCTTGGAAGGGGGTTGAGGACGGATTCACCTATCAACGGCGATGTTGTTGATCCTGAAGATGTGCGTTCCTTCCGAGTCGTTCATTCATTCGTCCGACGCCGAGTCTTACGTAATCATACCAGGTTGAAGACCTGGGCGCATGCGCGCGGGAAATAAGTGCTAGTATGAGACACAGGATTGCGCCTCTTGTAGAAAATATGTATGGCTTCAACACGAGCCAAGCAGCAGATAGCATAAGCTCTAACGCCAGACGGGCTCAGAAACTCCTGAGAGATATGAACTTTGTTTATGTTTGTCTCAGTCGCAGTCGCTCATGGTGTTGGATAAACGCTGACACTGCTACCTCTACAGGAGACCCGAAATGACGGAACTCGTCGTGAAAATGGACCATACCGCCACCCCATCATTCAGAGGGCAATTAATATCTCATGGTTCCGCGACAAGAATGACGTGGGTGCCCAGCATCATGAACATTTCACTCCGATGCCCGAACGAGCCATCGCTCTTACACTCACAGTGGTAACGATCACCCTCACTGATTTTATAGCAGATGAGTACTAAAGATGAAAAATTGATCTGTAGATAGAATGCTGCATCGATGAATGGTCTGATGGAACGCGACGAGATTCCACCTGGGACTCTGAGAAATTCCGAACCGTCTACAACTCGCACATTTCTTCATTCTCTGATTTCAAAGCCCACTGCAACACACAAAACAAGGACCCGTTGGAAATACAGCGTGATCTGATAAAGAACGCACGGTAAGATACATTTCTGTACCGATATCGCTAACTGAATT
Organism: Lactifluus volemus; assembly: GCA_022376515.1. Lineage (NCBI taxonomy): Eukaryota > Fungi > Basidiomycota > Agaricomycetes > Russulales > Russulaceae > Lactifluus > Lactifluus volemus. The sequence continues at coordinate 155,872 of WTXI01000056.1, read as the reverse complement.
TTTATGTACCACCAGTGAACATGCCGGCGTTCCACTACTCCCTGTCACAAATGCAGGCAGGTTCCCACCGGGAACCCTTGTACGCAGAGAGGGTAATTCATCATCCCTCCCAACTTATAATGAAATTCGCGCGCAAAGAGGGAATGGCACCTGACATGCCCGGAGCCTGTTTTTTTTTTCTCTTCATATCGTCTCCAGCACCATGTATTGGAAGTATACTCTCTGCATGTATGATCGCATCTGTATCGTTAGTGGAGCAGGAGATATCTAAGTATGATTGTCCTCCTTGGTGTCTCCATCCATATCAATAAAGGCGCTGCGCGCTAAATCCTTGCAGTGGTCGCCTTTGATGAGCCTTTCAGGTGCCAAGTGGGGTATCATTCGTCGGAACTTTAAAAAGTTTAAAGGATGCACAGCAAGTTTCCTGTGCGCGGAGGTCAATCAGATCAGGCTTAATTCCAACTCATGTTGACCGAAACTGGTTCACGTCGTAAAATCGTCGAATCGGTGATAGCTAATTCATCAGAGGTTCGACGTTCAGCGCTTAGCTTTCAAATTCAAGGACTGACCTTCGCTATGGCTGCAATTATACCAATTACTACAGGTTCCAAGTTTTCGACATGTCAAGGCAAGCGTCTGCTGTCTTTGCCCAACATGACAGCTCCAATTGAGGGGCGCTGTAATTCTTGTACTCTAGACGGTTAGACTAGAGCTGCACGCTCGTCGTTGACCGTGTGTAGACATGCCAATGTGGGAAATGGTTTCAGCGGGCTGATTGCGGATCATAGCTTCGAGTCCTGCCAGTAGTGGCGTTGTTCACCTCAGACTCGGAAAGAGGCTTTTGACTTGATCTTGCCCCCAGTGGAAGTCCCTTTATGGGGAAAATGATATACACAGAGCGGCATTGAAACACATTCCCTATTGTGGTTTTCTTCGAGGATCTCGCCACTTTACGCCCTAACGTTTATGGCAATAAGGGTCAACCTGAGGCGCTTATCATGTGAGCCTGAGGCCCGGGAGTCCGCACAAATCACCTTTGATGGGATGCTGCCGCTTCCGGCACCGAAGTGTTGCGGCCCTGCACTGGCAGGTGGCCATACGAGTCGCAGTTCTAGGTTTGATGCCTCATGCAGTATGCCGCAGGACTGACGACTTGAAGACGATTAAAAACCCATTGATCCTGGCTCGGGAACTTGTACGTACAACTCCACGTTGTTTCCGCACGTCCACCGGCAGAATTCGGGCTCATCATTGGGCGAGCTTCTGATAAGAGAGGGATTCCACTGACAGTTCTCCGCTTCATATCCACTAGTACGCTATGTAATTCTTGCACCCAAAGCATTTATCACGCCTAAATCAAGCGCCCAGAAAGTACCCAAGCCCGCAGACGCCCAAACCCTAGATTGTTGATTATGGCCTCGCAGATGACGCATGGATCTAAGCATGGCATAGGCCCTTCCCTACCGGCGGCGCAGCGCCACACCACATACTACCCATTCAACGCGTTTTGTTTTGTATAATCCGTCTGGCAGACAAGGTTTTGATGGATCCCTTGAACCTTCCATTCCACTTCGAGGCATGTACAAGACCTGGGTCCTGGCCCTGGGAGCGGGTCTGACAGTTGCGCTTGCAGTTAGCAAACTTCGTAGTCATGGGTTTACCAAAACCCTGGAACGTCAATGGATCAGCAGGACCACATAGCATGACGTAGCGTTAGTGTAGATGTATTACGGTATAGCCTGGGTTCGAACACCACACCTTCAGCATGCATATCATGGTGCATTTGTAGCATGTCTAGTTACAAGAAAGAATGACAAGGCAGCCTTGACAGAGCTACCATCTCAAATGGCGTGTGACAACCATTGACTACTAGTAGTGACTAGCGGCATTATTTTGAAGCGAAAGAACTTGAGTCTCCTACATCCCTATAAACCCCATATGAATCTATTTAGACAACCAAGAAGCAATCAGTCCCAAGGGCTAACCCCATTGTGGCCGATGGGGCCGAGACCTTTGGTGTGAACGTGTGAAAGAAAAAGAAAAAAGTTTTTGGTGGAGGTAAAGTAACGGCCTCAGGGCAGGGGGATGCCAGTGTCAGGCTTTCTCCGGGAAAGCGTTCTGGTCCTCCTGCATGGCTTGATTGACCGTGTCCACTTCATTCGCAATGATGACACAAGCAACAAAGCGACCTGAGCCAGATAGATTTAATTCCACCGCTACTGCGGTGCCCTTCAAGCCCTGACGGTCACAAGAGCGTGATCAACAGGGTTCTGGGATGGCAGGCTTGTTTGAGATAATATACTGGATCGTGTGAAACGCCTGTCTTGATCGACGGTAAGCGGCAACTATGACAGGGTCCCGCCTCGACGTAATGGTGGACCGCAGCTTGAACCCACTTAGGGATTCACGAATTCGGGCAAGCTTTGCCATCACATCCTCGATCAGTGGACGCCTTACAGGATTGGGGTGAGTCATTTCGTTGACCAGGTCCTCCATGAACTCGAAGCCCTCGTATTTCTGATAATGTACGTCATTAGCAATGCGGGCGGGCGAGACTCTGCCGATCTTACCAAGATAAATTCCTGCCGAACGAGGTTGCCAAGGTAATAAATGTCGGTATGGAACGGATTGCACCGTCTTCCATCCCGATGTTCGGGTGCTGACCTGTCACCGCCGCGAAGCGGTTCATCAAGCACATTTCGCGAGTTATAGAATCGGGACAAGCCAAAGTCGATTAGGTAATACCGCGGAGGCCTTTGCGTCCTAGTATATCCTTTAGCTCTTCCTCTGAAATCCGCACTTCTATCTATCTGCGCGGGGTGGTATCCCTGGGGATACATCTCATCCGGGTCGAACATGAGGTTATTCGCCGTGCAGTCCCTGAAATGGTCTCGGAAAACATACTCCATCTTTAGACGGCTATGCGCACCTGTGAGCAATGTTTCGTTCGTGCATAAAGAGGAGACCCTGAGCCGCAAAACGTTCAATGTCGATATTCAGCTGCATTAAACTAAGAGACAGAACCTACCTCACAAATCTGAATGAAGAAGGCCATAAACTCACCATATGTTTGAAAATGAGGGTTATTAAAGGGACGTAAAAATGGCATAACCATCAATTTCTCGCCTGTGTCGGGTATTTCGATAATGTCGAGCAAGGGTACACAATGGTTACGAGGATTCCGAGCAGCTTCCGGGAATGAAAACATCCGAGTGATAAAAAGCTCGTCTGGACCTTCGTCTGCGAAGAGCCTTTTGAACATGACACGTTTACCGTCACGTCGCCTTGTAGCATCCATTCCAGCCCGTAACTAAAGTAATTTGTCAATGCTGACGGCATTACAAGAACGGCTCTTACCAGGCAAGGTTGTCCATCCTCCACAGTAAAAAAATCTCGACCTGTCTTTCTCCATGACGGCACCCAATTTGGGTGGTATCTTGGACGAAGCTCGTACCCATGATGCCAGATATCGTGGTAGCAATTCCGCCACCATACTTCACTCGGGAAGAGCGTTCCGGCTTCTCTGCTGCTTTGTGTTGTATAGCTGTGGTGGTATCTTAATGAGCTCGGGACAGGCATTCTCTTCAAGAAGCTACGAGTGTGCGCGAGGGCGCTGAAGAGCTGCTTGGGATCGGGCCGTTCTCGTTCCTCGTTCTTCGATGGCGAACTGGTTGATCGGTACAATGGGTGTCAGTTAAAATGCGGGGATCACACAAATCATACCTAACAAAGGAGAAAGTCGAGAACTAGGAGGATAATCACGCACGAGGCCGGGAAAAATGCGGATTGGGGTGAGAGAAAGTGGGCATAAAATGGCGGCTTTAAACATGGATGATAGTCTATTTCAAATTATGAATTTGCAGATGGGAAAATGAACAATTACAAGAAACTGTACTGTATAGCTTGATCTGCCAGTGCCAGCTCACCAACAAACTTTATCGAGATCATTGTAAAGTACAACTCGCCTACTAGTGCACAACGTGGCAACGAGACGGTCTTATTGTCTCTTCGCAGACCAAAGCTCTCTCGATACGAATATTGTCTCCTCGAATGTCTCGAAGATTTTCATCGTCGGAGACACGGACTTTCGGACTTGTCGGAATTCATCGGAGAAAATATCTGGGCCCGAATTCAATCAAGTTTCCCGGTCTCTTTATAAGTTGACCCAAACCTGATGAACGTGCAGTGAGAAACCCAAGTTTATCATCCCTGGCTACACCATCACTGGCAAGTTACAGCCCTTGAAGTTACGTTTCAATAAATCCCGATACGCTGAGGGGCATTATTGCACGCGATGATAGCAAGCGGACGGCCGTAATTGGTAGTCCGCTGAAGTACCAGTACAACCTTTTACATGAGGCGAACTAGTGTTTGGCTCTCTCGAGGTTCTGATGTACTTGGGCAGGCCGAGGGCAAGAATACCGGTATCCTGCATACTGATAGCGGCCTCGTTTCTCCCAGTTCTCACCCTTTACCCCTGTATCTCAGCTCGAAGAGTGATGTAACAAGGTTTTTCAGCTAAGTTGCCCGGTACTCGGAGTTCACACGTTCACAGTTCAGTTCAATTGTGCGCAATAGACTTCCCGCTGCCTGTGGCTGCCAAAGCCGAAAACTTGGTCCAAGTGCTTCACTTCCCATGCTGCATGTTCCGGAATTCTGATTTACGAGTCTATGTTGCTGCGCAAAGGTGGTCACATGGCCATTTATACCAGAAAAGAAGCGAAACAAATGCCAGGTAAAAGGTCCATCAGTGGGAGATAACGACCACTCAGCATTCACATCTGCGCTCTGCCTGAAATACCGGATTCAGCGCGACCGCCGGGCGCTGGATGTCGGACCGCCACATCTTTTACGTCACACTGACCCACTGGGCTGGCCGCGTGGCGCCTCTTTGGTGCGACTCCGACGTTTACTGTTTATGGTCGGCGCATATCTCTTCCCTCTGCCAAATGTTCGCCTCAAAATAAAAGTAAATCCAAGACTCGTGGTCAAGGGCGTAACTTGTCCAAGTTCTTGTGCCGGATAAATTGAAGAATTGAATACTCTCGCTTCGCGGAAAAACCCCATTACCTAGGTACCGCAACCTTTTGCCAGATCCCGTTCATTACCCCTCTCGTCATGAGTGCCCCCGGACATGGCAAGTTATACGACTTTGTAACCAAGCATACGCCTTCTGGCCAGACGAAGAGAGGCGACCAAAAGCTGGAACAAACTCGTCTCTTAGTTGAGCAATATGGGCCCGTGATCCACTCCGATGACCGCGCAATTATCGCGGATCGAATAACTCAGTGAGACTTCTCTTCCTTAGAATACATTGCCGCTAATTCTTGATAGCGCCACGGAGATGAGGGAAGGGTTAGACGAGAGACATGGCGTTTCAAAATTCAAACAGGCCCATGAATTTCGCAAGGCTGCCAAAAGTACATACCGATTTGCCAAGGTTGTCTTCTACATGTATCTGTCCAGATTCTATATCTCATTGCTTCAATAATAGACCGCATCAGATAGAGGCAGAGATGATGCCCAGTTTGGGCATTCAAGTTCATCTTATGCACATTTTCCATCTGGTTAGTACGGCGTTTCACTAGACACTCGAACTCCGAGTCGAGCCTGACTCTTCATCGATTAGAGAATGTACTTGACCGCGTGATGAGCATCGCGAAATCTTTGTATCGATGCTATCTTAGCTGCAACGATGCATTCCCGCCACGTCAAACGAGAGCTGAGTGGGCAAGAGCCGTGTGGAGTGAAGCATGTGCAAGGGTTGCCACGAATCCTTTACCACTACCTCAAGCTGAACTGGCAAGTTTCTCCTTTTGGTTAGGACTTTGCACAGCTTCACGTCAATGTTTAGTTTAAAAATAGCGGCATGAGTCTCATCACCGACATCAAGACGAAGATAATGCATTCCATAGAGAGTTACTATGGCTTTGATACGAGCCATGCTCCGCATAGCATCAGCTTCAATGCAAGCCGCGCCTATATATTGTTGACTGACATGACTTTTATTTACCGCGTTCGTCTCATCACCTTGCGATTCTGAGCGCAATAAATTGAATCCCACGTCCACAGGACTGCAGTCCTGATAATAGGCAGCGTCATCTTCCGTACAGACATTCGATGATTCAAAGGGCCATCAATATCATCTGGTTTCAGAACAAGGATGCAGTTGGCATTGTCTTTGAGGATTATTTCACCCCTATGCCAATCCCAGCTATTGCTCTTGCCCTCACGGCGGTAAGGATTGACACCACACGCTGTATGTACCTCAGATGCTGACGGCGTGCCAATTTACCAGATAGAGTGCTGCATCGGTGAGTGGAGCGAGGGCACACGTAGAATGTCCGATTTGGACGAAGGGCGCTACAGAACGACGTACCACTCCCACATTGCCTCGCTCACCGAATTCGGGCGACATGTGAGCGCACGAGGCCAATTGGAACAGATACAGCATGATCTCCTTGAGAACGCACGGTAAGTTGAGCTTCCCATGTACTATGTTTATGCCATTAGCTCTGTTGCTGACGCGCCCTCCACCGCAAGCCAACATGCAGGTGTTACTCCGGGCCGCGTAACTGGGTCAGGAAGGTTTTCCCGGGAGGCTCTAGATGCTGCACATCAGTACGATGACGCTCCTTCGTACTATGACCAGCCACCTGCAGGTCCATCAGGAGGGTGAATCGTGGTCGTATACTGCCTATTCGGTTATTTTCTTTCTTTTTCTTGGCGTCGTATTGTTTCATCTGGCATGTAGCACCTATCTTGTACCAGTACGAGTTTCCGCAGTATATATTGACCGGAGGTATAATTTGGTTATTATACTTCTGCATTATGGCATCTGTAATGATTTGTAGCGGTATCTAATCTATTCAGTTGTTGCGAATACATATCCATCGCACCTTTTGGTGACGGAGTCGGCAAGGGAGTCGGTCGGACATTCACCCTTCTAGATTTTGTTGGAAGTCGGACGGGAGGCGAAGCTGTAAGCTGTACTAGTAAGCAATTGGCATCGAAGCAACCTTTCTTAGTCTTTGGGAAACAAGATCGAAGTCTACAGTGCATAACACAGTCCAACACGGACATCTGAAGCACCTTGGGAACCAGGCTGAGACGACCACTGTGCCTCCTATAAAGGTAGGCATCGTATGTGCTATAGCCCTAACCCTCCAATTGTTGGCATTGGCAGCAGCTCTGTGACTCCCAATACTGACCTCTACAGTCTGGTGAGAAAATAGGGGAGCGTGAGAGGTGAGTACTGTGAGTGTATCTACTGTACCATCGTATATAGTATCAAATATTATGGCACTCGATTCGCCTCTCCCGATTTTCGAGGTTCGGACTCCCCTCAATCGTTGAGACCTTCAGGCTTCACCATCATACCAGTAGAAAACCTAATGTCGGGCTCTCAGCCAGTGGAGTGACGACCAACGGCGGGCCCCAGGGCTCGTAGCGAGGACCAGTATAATTATAGTGCGGCCGCGTAAGGCTTCTCAGATTCCGAGACACGGGCCACGGCCGCGGCTTGAACCAAGTCAATGCAAAATTTTGATGAGGTCTGAAGAATATGACCCACTTTGGCCTGGAGGAACACAAGGACACCGTGATGACGATCGGCCCGGGAGACTCAGAGCTATTGGACGGGGTGGAAATGGTGGACCGGGCACAAGTGGAGGAGGCTTATGCAGAGGTTTATGTCGTTCAAACAGCAGACGATGGAAGAGGCGTGCTCCGTGGTCATGTGGTGATTGGTTGTTTGTTTGTTTGTTTGTTTGTTACAGTATTTGTATCACTGTCCGCAGGTCGTAATTATCCAAGTCCAGTTGTAGTGTGCAAAAATCGGGAGGAACGAGCGGTGGCAGTGGCGGCAAACAATAAAACGGGGGAGTGGGCAGGCGTGCGCGCGGAACGGGAACAGTAGGACGAGACTCTTTCGGAGTCTCGTCTGGTTACTATATATTGTTCTATAGACTAGTGGAATTGCTAATTGAAGAAGGGGGACTAGTAGTTTAAGGGAATGGTCTCGATCTTGGCCTCGAGAGCGGCCGCTCGTAGTGAACGTGGGCGCGGGACTAAGTCCTCGGCGCAGGGAATATACTAACTAAATAAAAGGGGTGTCGAGGATAGAAAAGGGATGGTATAGTAGGTAAACGGCTGTGGGCGATCGCCCCCAACAGGGAGCGGTCGTTATCCACACCGGCGGGTCCTCGGGGTGCCTAGGACGTTGGCTGTCCCGTCCTTGGTACCCCCTAACGCTGGGCGCCGTTCTCGGCCGCCAGCCTTTCTCCTGCGTCCTCATGATTCCTCATCACTCCCCTGCGAGCGCCGTCGAGGGCCTGCAACAGACCGAGTCCGGCAGCGTGCCGCGTGATCCTCCAGGCCGGTAGCGCCTTCGTGAGGATGTCGGCTGTCATGTCGTCGGTGGGGCAGTAGGTGATGGATAGCTCCCCCGTGTTGATGACTTGTCGGATGTAGTGGTAACGAATGTCGATGTGCTTTGTTCTGGCTCGATAGTTATCATCAGTGGCAATCTTAAGGGCTGCCTGATTATCACAGTAGATCATGGTTGAATTTTCGAAAGGAGTTAGCAACTCTCCTTTGAGGCGGCGAAGCCACACTGCTTCCTTCGCAGCGTGGGTCGCCGCCACGTATTCTGCTTCCGCGGTGGACAGGGTGACGATCTCCTGCTTGCGAGATCGCCACGAGATCGCCCCTCCATCGATAAGGAACGCGTAGCCCGATATGGCGTGGCAGTGCGGCTGCAATGCGCCGTCTGCGTCCGTGTATCCGATGAGGTCGTGCTGCTCACTGCCGTAGGTGAGCTCGAGGTGTCGCGTGCCCGATAGGTAGCGCAGGACGCGTTTCACCGCGTCCCAATGCAGCTCCCCCGGGTTCTCGAGAAATTGGGAGAGGGTCGAGATCGCGAACGCGATGTCGGGGCGCGTGGCGACTGCGGCGTACATGAGGCTTCCGATTGCCTCTCGATATGGTGTTTTTCGCATATGGGCTACCTCTGTCTCATCAGCAGGGCAATCATCTTTGGAATAAAGTATGTTTGGGATCATGGGTGAGCTCTGAGCCTTGGCATCACCCAGTCCATATCTCGCAACAATAGACTTGATGTATTCTGATTGCGAGAGCGAGATGGTGTGCGCGGCGCGGTCTCGGGTGACTCGGATCCCGAGGAGCCAACTGATCGGCCCCAAATCGGTGAGGGCGTAGCGCGCGTTCAGCTGCGCCTTGTACCATTGCATGAGCTCGCTAGAGCTGCTCGTAATGATGCAGTCGTCGACATGGACTGCAAGGATTAGGACGTCGTCCTTCTCCTGCGCTCGGAAAATGCCCAGGTCGGATTGCGTGACGCAGAGGCCGAGGTCGTTGAGCGCGCGCGTGAGGGTGTCGTACCATCGACGCCCGGCCTGCTTGAGCCCGTAGAGGGACTTCCGCAGCCGTTTCACGCTGCCGCTGCTCTCCTCGAAGCCCGGGGGTTCCTGCATATAGATCTCTTCCTCCTCCCCCAGCTCACCATTTAAGTAAGCGCTATTAAAATCAAAGTGTCTATGTCCCAGTCATAGCGCGCTGCGATCGCGAGGATGGTGCGAATGCTAGCTAGTTTTGCAACCGGGGAGAAGGTGTCGAAGTAGTCGACGCCGTAAATCTGTGTGAACCCGCGCGTGACAAGGCGCGCCTTGTATTTGTCGATCGCGCCGTTGGCCTTACGCTTGAGTCGGAAGACCCACTTGCTGCCGACGACATTTTTGCCTTCAGGGCGGGGAACTGTGTCCCAGGTGCCTGCGCGTTCGAGCGTCTCGATCTGCGTTCCATCGCGCGCTGCCACTCGGGCCAGTCGGGGCGGGATCGCGCCTCGGAGACGGAGCGCGGGTCGCCGTTCGCGTCGTGCGCTGCCGCGGTCATCGTCATATCGATCTCTACATGAAATGCCATCTCTGCATAGCTAGGTTCTTCAGGGGCTGTGACAAAAGACTCGTTAGCTGAGTCTGTTCCGCGCTGGGATAATGTCACCCGGCGCGCGTGCCCTCGGAGGCTGGTTTCTGGGGCATCTTCTTCTCTGGTGGCCTGCTCACCCTGCGACAGCTTCGCTATTCGTGCCGATCGGCGCGGCGGCTCGGATCGTATTTGCGGGGGCGGCTTCACTTTCTTCGGCGCTCAGGGTGGCTGTGGCGGTGGTGGTGCTGGCTCCGGTGGTGTGATCGGCGACGGCATCACATAGTCGTCTTCTGCCGCTTGGTCCGGGGCCTCGGCGTCGTTTTCTGGCTGTTCCGAAGTCGGGTCGGGTTCCGGAGCGCCAGCATCGGGATGCCGCGTTTGGGGCGTTGGGATGACGCTGGGCTGACTTTTCGGGGCTACGACTTTGTTCTGGACTTGTACTTGAGGTTGTGAGGGGATGTACACTGTCACTGTGTCAGTGGTGAACTTTACATCTCTCTCAGCTGTGATGGAGTGCTTCTCTGGCCAATATATCCTGTGGGCATGGGGGCTCTCTTTATCATAGCCTACCCATCGTGCTTGCAAGGCCCGGGCATCTAGTTTCGAGCCCTTGAAGCTTTTGACCCACACCCGCTGGCCCCATTCCGGAACGCCGGCCAAATTTGGCTTGTGTCCGTGGAGGCGTTCGAAGGGGGTGATCGCGCCTAGCGCGCGCGTGGACGTCCGGTTCTTCAACCAGGTGGCATGCTGGAGTGCCTCGCCCCATAGAGATTTGGGGAGGCCGGACTGGTGGAGGAGGGCGCGGACGCGTTCCATGAGGCGCCGGTTGAGCGACTCCGCAATGCCGTTGTGCTGCGGGGTGTCGTGCGTGGTGAGCCGTTGCTCCGTCCCACGTTGCCGGAGGAAGGCCTTGAGATCGTTGCTGGTGTACTCGCCCCCTCGGTCGGAGCGGAAACGGCGTATCGTCACGCCGTGCTGCGTGCGCGCCCATGCCGCGAACTCCTTGTAGGCAGCAGCGGCGTCCGATTTCGCTTTGAGGGTGTTGGTCCAGGTGTACCGAGAGTGATCGTCAGTGAAAGTAATGTAATAGCACTTCCCACCAAGGCTGTTGACAGGAGAGGGCCCCCACACATCAGAGTGGACTTCTTCTCCAAAGAAGGTGGCAGGTGGGGCTTCTCTTTCAGGTCTGATGGCTTTTCTGGTCGTCTTAGCATAATCACAAGAGTCACAAGTGAAGGGGGATCCTTCATCAATAAGATCCACTCCTTGGATGGAGTTGTGTCGGACGAGAGAGCGTAGGGTGTCGACACTGACGTGGCCTAGGCGACGGTGGAGTTCGAAAAGTGTGACTCATTCGGGTGTGACTGCGGCCAAGGCTGTCATGGGGTGCTCGACTCTGTAGAGTCCGTTCGCGTTCGCTTTGATGGTTCCGACGACTTTTCCCTTCGCGTTTTTGATGGTGCAGCTTTCCTTTTCAAAGGTGACTGAATTTCCCAGCTTGGTGATTCGTGATATTGATACTATGGTCATAGCCATGTCAGGAGCATGCAGGACTTCTCTCAAGATGACTGAAGTGGAAGACTCCCCATGAGGGACCTCTATCTTGAGGTCCCCGACGCCTATCGCATAAAATACCCGTTTATCGGCCGCGATTATTGCACGCGGCGCGATTTCTCGATATGCAGTGAATTTTTCGCGGAAGGGGGACATGTGGGTGGACGCCCCGGAGTCGTAAAGCTCGGCGTCGATCGTGGCGGTGCGTGGCGCGCTGGCTGCAGCAACCGGGTGGTCGCTGACTTCTTCTATAGCTGCCCACGCCTCGATATCGTTTGGTTCGGCCGCTGTCGTCGCGGTGTTCGCGCCAGCGCCTCTGCGTTGCGGGAACTGGCCTTCCTGGCCCCCACCTTTTTGCCAACATTCGGCTTTGATGTGGCCTCGTTTTTTGCAATTGTGGCACTCAATATCGCGTCGTTTTCCTCTTCCCTTCCCTTTCTGCGAGGACGCGGCGAACACTTCGTCCGCGTCCTGTTTCGTCTTGTCTCCTTGGAGATGGTCGTACTCGTCCATCGCGAGTCGAATCACGTTCGCGGGCGCAATGGTCGCCTTCGCGAAGTCAGCCGAGGCGTTTATAGCGCTGACTATTCCCTGGTATGAAGGGGGAAGTGACCGGAGCAGAATGTAAGCAAATTCCAGATCAGAAATGCTACTTCCCAAGGATGCTAATTTTTCCTTCATATTTTGCAGGTTTTCGAAGTGTGTGCGGAGGTTCTCGTCGTCTCCGCACTTGATGGTGCCGATGCGCCACCGCAGCTCGATCGCGACTAGCGGCGATCGCGTTTCGTGGAGCTCCTTCAGGGCCTCCCACACTTCCTTCGCAGTCGTCTTATTTTTGATGCTGTTGAATGCGGAATCGGGGATTGACGACGCGATTACGTTTATCAGCGCGGCTTCGTCGTCTTCCCATCGCTCGTCGGGTGTGGCGCCGTTTATGGTGCCACCAACGATGTAGCGTTGCGTCGGCTTCGTATTGGTCAAGTGGTCCTTCCACTTATGGGACTTGATTACGAGCATCATTCGGTCGCGGTAATTTTCCCAGTTTGTGCCATCAGCTGCCAGCTGGACTATTTTGGTACTCTGACCTTCAACCATTTTACAGGATGTTGGTTTAGATGGAGAGAGGAGGTGTAAGTGTTTTTAAGCTCTGAGGGTTCCCGTACTGATTTTTAAGATGCAACAGCAGGGCCCATAACCTAGTGTGCAAAAATCGGGAGGAACGAGCGGTGGCAGCGGCGGCAAACAATAAAACGGGGGAGCGGGCAGGCGTGCGCGCGGAACGGGAACAGTAGGACGAGACTCTTTCGGAGTCTCGTCTGGTTACTATATATTGTTCTATAGACTAGTGGAATTGCTAATTGAAGAAGGGGGACTAGTAGTTTAAGGGAATGGTCTCGATCTTGGCCTCGAGAGCGGCCGCTCGTAGTGAACGTGGGCGCGGGACTAAGTCCTCGGCGCGGGGAATATACTAACTAAATAAAAGGGGTGTCGAGGATAGAAAAGGAATGGTATAGTAGGTAAACGGCTGTGGGCGATTGCCCCCAATGGGGAGCGGTCGTTATCCACACCGGTGGGTCCTCGGGGTGCCTAGGACGTTGGCTGTCCCGTCCTTGGTACCCCCTAACGCTGGGCGCCGTTCTCGGCCGCCAGCCTTTCTCCCGCGTCCTCGTGATTCCTCGTCAAGTTGACCTTAGCTTCCAACATTACTCCTCGATGTCCCGAGAAGCACCTCCTGGAACTATCAATGTAGGGCATTTGACAGAACAGAGAGTCAGCATTAGTATGTTATCCGCCATATTGCTTTATCATTATCAATTTCATCCCTCTATAGCCGGTCTCCGTGATGTAGAACAAAATCAGTCCTCGCAGACTCGGAGAGAGACCAACTTTTCCGATGGTTCAGGGCCTCTCTTTAGCATGTACATTAAGATGACAGAGGAAGAAGATAACACAATGGCCCATCGCTGGCAAAAGGACGCTGATGGAATTCTTATCTTTGTGAGTTCTATGTTGGTTCCCACCCTGGGCCCTGGCCAACATGGATATCGTAGACCGGTTTATTCTCTGCCGCCCTCGCGGCGTTGGTCGCGGTCTCTGTTCAAGACCTCAAGCCAAATTCACAGGATACCTCCGCATTCTTCCTTGCAAACATCTATAAACTCCTCGCCGACCCAAACGTATCTCGCGAATCGATCCTTGCCACTCCAGCTCAACCACCCACATTCTCTCCGCCGAAGTCAGCAGTCTGGGTCAATTCACTTTGGTTCCTCAGTTTGGTGATCAGTCTTACATGTGCCTTACTGGCAACTATGTTACAGCAGTGGGTGCATCGATATGTCACAATCACACAACCGCAACGATATAGTCCTCACAAGCGAGCACCGATCAGAGCATTTTTTGCTAATGGGGTGGAGAGGTTCCATCTTCCTTGGTCGGTTGAGGCGTTGCCTGCTCTGCTACACCTGTCGCTGTTCCTGTTCTTCTCTGGACTAGCGACTTTTCTTTTTAACATCAATCATACTGTGTTCAACGTGGTTATCGGGTGGGTTGGACTTACAGGAGGTGTATATGGATGCATCACATTTATGCCAGTCTTCTGGCACGATAGCCCCTACTATGCACCACTTTCCTCGTCGGCATTGTTCTTCTATTCTGGTATCCAATATGCAATCTCCAGTGTTGTTGACTCTCTTTGGGATCACGACTATACTTTTATCATGTGGTCTGGAACGTATCGCAGACGATTGTTTGGGGGTATCACGAAGACTGTCCAAGAAACTGGCTCGGAATTGTCGGCGAAGATCTGTAGCTGTATCCTGACATGGACAATTCATGCTCTGGATGAAGACAAGGAACTTGAACAGTTCTTCGAAGCCATCCCTAGCTTCTGTGGTTCGGACAGGGTCCGCAACTCTCAATACATTTTCTCCAAAGTGGACTCCGATAACGAGACGTTGGCTCTGGCATTTTCTGGATTTATGTACCGGACTTTGTTATCCAGTTTGGTCTCGGAAGCAGACAAGCAAAGGCGGGTCATGACCTGCGTGAAGGCTGCGGATACAGCACAACTCTGCCATGCATCCCTGCATACCCTCTGGGGCGTTTTCGAACATGGCGAAAATGTTGTGTTGCGATCGGTTGAGCTTGGGCGATCTCTGAGAAGCAGTTGCGACCAAATCCTGGTTTATGTGCTTAAGGGATAATTGCCGGTATCATTTCAAGCGTGCCGAAACGCGAACGGGATGATCGTTGGGTCTCACTAGCGAAGTATCAACTAGGCGTATCAAACAAGGTGTTTCGAAATTACCTCGCGCATGGAGACAGCGTTCTACTTGCCAACTTTATCCACATCACTCGCCCGCTCTTCCATTCATGTTTCGAGGTTATCGTTAGCCCTTTTCATGATCTATTGCCTATTCTATCACGGATTTCCAAATTCGACATTCAAAATACCCTTCCTGAACTGCAGCACGATTTCTGTGCTTTGTGGAACGAAATCACTCGAGAAGCGTACTCCAACAGTGCCTTCTGGGACGAAATACGAGGATCGCGCGACTCAGACCTATTTTTAGACGACGACATTCCTTATTATATTCTCAGACCCATTCGGCATCTTTATGTCGCTTTACATCAAGGCACCGATGCTGCCCCGACTGCTTTTAATGCCTCCACAGGCGATGATGACGATGTTCTGAGCCTGTCATCGTCATACCCATTATGCAGTATCCCGGGACATCACCCTGACAGCAAAACAGCAGGCGAGGCCACTCATCCTCTCACGACCATCTCAGCCCCTGCCGAACCTCCCTCCGCCATTCTGAATATCGTCACTCCATCCACAAAGCCCGTCGTGTCGTCCGAGTCCTTCCCCGCCTTGCGCTCAAACCAACGCCGCGTACTTTTTTCAGAACAGTTATCGCCCCACGATGTACCCGATGCTATGCTAACTGTTGAGCCCGTCCCCTACACTCCACCTGTCAATGTTGCAAGTAGCAGCTTTGCAATGACTTCACTCGACTGCATAAAACAAGTTCCCACAGACACCCCTCTCACCATCTCGCCCACTTCCAACTCAGAGTCAGACCCTCACGCCCCGACAGTGTCGACATTCGCACGTCGCCCATCCTTCCCGCCCCCATCTAGCCGCCCCACCGATAAGCATAACAACGCAAATCTTGGTGTTGTCTCTGACAGTCCTCCATCGACTTCCCTGGTCCCAGTTATCAGCGACACGCCTGCTACAAACACTCAGTCATCCTTAGCCTCTCCGAGAACCGCATTCCAGATTGACCAACTGATCTCTCCTCCCGAGTCTCTTCCTCTTCCCTCCACCTCAGCGGCAACTATTTCTCACATGCCGCCCCAGGGGACCTCTCTTTCGCACTCAAGCATGGCATCGAATTACGAAATGTTCGGTGATGATCATAGGCCTCCGGCCCCAGACCTGTCTCATAATGTGGAGACCCCACGACGCTCAGTGGCATACGAGACAGCTATGTCTGGCCCTGACATAGCTATTGATGTTTCCGACCATGCACTTGACACAGCGTCTTTCTCTCGGGACATTGGCCATCCTGAGTAGAGGCGAAACCATCGTGTATCTTTGCAAGTGCGGCCTTGGCCCTTGGGTTTTGAGAGGCATGTCAAATGCTCGTTGTGACTGCTTTTACTACGTCGACTGTGACGTGCTTACGGTACATACGATACGCTTGTGTCGGTACGAGGCTCAATAACGGGATGCACGATTCAGACTTCCTTTCTTGTCAGCTTAGTTTCTATCTCGATTTTCGCTGTTCCCGATCTTTTGTTCTGTACTAGTACCTCAACAAGGATATAAAGCATCAGTCGCTGTACAAACCTAGCACATGTCTGAGTTGGATAGATCGATCGATCGAGAAGAGCTATAGGTGGGGTTGTGGTGGCAGATTGGGGTGCTCATTCATTTTAACCATGGCGGGGTTAATGGTAAACTAGTGCGGTGCCGCAGTGGCGGAAATGTGACTAGTGTGAGATCCTATTGGGTAATTCAAGTTATACAGATGGGTTCTTTGTCTTTTGAGAGCCATGTCAACGTTGATTCTGACTGCTTTTACCAAGTCGATGTGCACACTGTACGCTGGACTCGGTACGCGTTCAACAACAGCATGCTCGACTCGAATTTCCTTCCTTCAAGCCATAGCTTATTTCTCAGGCAGGCTATCCTCCAATGTACGTCATCCTGTACACGTTTTGTTTTGCCATACGATATTCGTCTCTACTCGCTAAGTCTTGATCTTTCGTTCCGTGCGTCCTTTATGCAAGTAAACGAGATGTATGTATAACGCTCAGCGTTCAGGGGTTTTCTTTTTCGAAGTGCCATTGTCGCGGCGGGCGGCGCGCATGGCCCGCTCGCACCGGTCCCGATAAACCAAGGCCTGGCTCGTCCAGGTCGTGCCGATTACTTCCATCTTCGTTCTTCAACGCTTCGTGGCCCGCAACCTCGCCCTCGTCCTTGGGACCACAGCCGACGGGTTTTCAACCACCTTTGGCTCCACGCCCGAGCCCTCGCTTATGCCACAACCTACAGGCTTTGCAGAAAAGAGGATAGCTCCACTCACTGGTAGTGGCAGAATTGAGGGCAGGCGACATGGTGACAGTAGCAAGGGTGGGAGGGTCACCGTGGACGAAGTGAAGTGAAGGCATCTGGAGTCAGTTGGAGGGTGGGCTAGACAAGACGGGAATGCTAATGACGACCATGGGTGGGCTCGGCAGGCTCCACGTCATGTGAGAACACGGGCCAAAAGGCGGATACGGCAGTAGAAGATGATGGGCATGGCATGGCAGACTCCGAGTCGCACGGAGCTGCCAGGGAGGCTAGGGGCACCTTGGCCCAGTTAGCAACTCTCTATCCGCAGTGACCTCGGTCTCACTCACGTGGAATACAGCAAGGGGAAGATGTTGAGACGGGCCGGTAGCGCGGGAACATTCCCGGGCAGTACGGACAGTGTCACGGACCGGATCTAACCGGTCCAAGCGTACAATGTAGATATTCGTAGATAATTGATTAATACATTCTTTACCATTGTGCACGCTCCCTATTCTCTCAGAAAGGACAATGATGGCATTATGTTTATTGTACATCTATTGTATGAGGCCCTAGGCCAATGCACGCTCCTTCTATGTATTTAAAGGACATTTCCCAGCTGCTATCACTTCAGTCTCTTACACATCGACTGAAGTGAGTATTACGATTACATCATCTTTTACCTTATTTGGACTCACGCGACTTTTACTTAGCGCTATCTTATCTAGGTAAATTATGATTATGAAATACAGTCTCTTACACATCGACTGAACGCTATCTTATCTAGCGTTATCTAATCTACCTCAGCCGCTGCTTTTCATCAGGTTATGGGCCCTGGCCCCCAATAAATAATCCAAGAAGAAGATCAATCACACAAGCTCCCTTATCAAATCTAATCACGCAGTTTTATCTATCTCCTGCTAAAGGCGAGCCTCTGTTTCTTTGTTATCAAATCCTACTTCCCCGGCCCTTTGGAGCCGGTGGAATGGCATAGATTGGATCCCTTAAGGGGATTTCCCACGAGCGGCGCGACGGCGCGGCGACGCTAAGCACGCGAGTATTCCATCCGGGCCGGTGCGCGATTAGATAGTAAATTACTTAGCCCGGGGAAACGGACGCGAGATCGCTGCAAAGCATCCGCGGACGAGCCGGATGCGGCCTTACAGCCATGATAGGAAACCGGGTGGGAGGCCCCGGGGACTATTTGCCCACTGAACGGTTGGCCGATGACTCCCGCGCGGGGCACGGTTTTTGGGTCTAGAACAAGGCGGGGGTAATCACTCCCCTGAGCGCTTGGGCTCGTCACAACTGCGGTGCGCTAATCTAGGTTAGAGATAGTCCATAGATCATCGCGCGCAGGCTCCGGAGGACTGGATCTTTGATTCAGGGGTTACAGTCCGATATGCCAGGGATAGATCGGATCTTCGATCCTGGGTCTGACAGCTCCTCTTACCCAGATAATCAAATCGTCGCACAATCATAATCTTATCGCAGTATGGCACCAAGTCTCAGTTTTCCCCCTGCAGCCGCGATTGAGATCCTTGACGGATCTAATTGGGGCACGTGGTCATCTCGGATCACTGCGCTACTCCGGATGAACGCACTCCGAGCGCATATCACGAACGATCCGACCGATCCGGTCGCTCCGGACTGGAACGCCGCAGAAGAACTCCTATTGGGCACCCTAGAAATATATACACAAAAGGATGTCTGGACGGCAGTATCCGATGATATCAAATTTGATACTGTCAAAAAGAAATGGGATGAACTAAAGCGGATCTACGGAGGCGTCGGATCAATGTCCGCGTTCAATACATGGACTGCCCTGACAGGCACATCGCTCGATGAATCCAGCCCGATGCTCCCACAGCTGCAGAAACTCAATGAAGCACGCGTATCCCTCCAGAATAATGACATGCCAATCTCCGATCTCCAATTCTCGTTTATCCTTATCCGAGCACTTCCGGAATCATTCTCGGCAGTTGCCTCGACTATCCTAGCCTCCGGCGCGCCTTCCGATCTCAAGCCTCAGACGATCCAAGATCGGATTCTCAATGAGGAAGGTCGTCGGGCCGGCGCCTCCGCGTCCCTAAACAAGATCGCGCCTGTCAAAAAACAAAAAGATAAGGGCGATATCACTTGTTATTACTGCAAGAAGTCCGGGCACAAAAGTAATGAGTGCCGTAAAAAGAAGAAGGACCTAGCAGATAAGGAAAAGAAGGACAAGGATAAGGCAGGATCGGCGCAGACACCCAACAAAGCGGTGAACGCGCACATCCAAGTAGTACCTAGTACTGCTACGATAACCGAGATAACGGATGATGACAATGAGATCCGAGTTTCCCTGTATACCGCCGCGCGATCTAGATGGATGGTGGACTCAGGCGCCACACATCACATCACACCTTATAGATCAGACTTTGTAACATGGACACCAGCCAAAGGCGCAGTCAGCCTAGGTGGACATGCAGAGATCGCGCAGATCGGGATCGGAACAGTAATCGTAAAGACGATCGGAGGGGATCGCACTTCGGAGCTGACCCTGCACAATGTTATGCACGTCCCAGATGCTCAGGCACGCTACTTCTCAGTAGGCGCGCTCTTACGCAAGGGAGGCAGGATCATCTTTGGGGAATCAAAGTTTGAGATCTTGATCAACGATCGCAAGATCGCGCAGGGATATCTAGCAGATAATCTATTCTGGCTAGACACATCTAATCCTGCAATCCACGCGCACACAAGTACATCCACTTCAATCGAGATCTGGCATCAGCGTATGGGACACTTATCATACAATGCCCTGATGAGGCACAGCGCCTCCGTAAAAGGCATGTCCTTCAGCGCTCCGATCTCTGATGATCAGTCGCCCTGCCCCGGCTGTGAGCTCGGCAAGCAGACGCGACTTCCCTTTTCGGCTTCGTCCAAAGATCGGACCGGCGATTAGCGATCGTTCACAGCGATCTAGCCGGACCGATGGAAATCAAATCTATCCATGGGGCTCTGTATATCGCCACATTTGTAGATGATTACTCCCGATTTGGAGTAGTCTACTTCCTTAAGCGAAAGGATCAGTGTGCAGCTGCGTTCCAAAGTACCTGGCCTGGGCTGAGAACCAGACCTCAGATCGCATGCTCGCGTTACACTCTGATCGCGGGGGAGAATACATATCAGGCGCCCTGAAAGCTATATTGGACGCGAAAGGGATCAATCACAAGCTAACGATGCCGGGATCGCCTCAGCAGAATGGATTGGCTGAGCGATGGAACAGGACGATCCTAGATAAGGCGCGATCTATGCTACACAGTGCCGGATTATCTAAAGGCTTCTGGGAACTAGCTATAGACGCTGCCGTTCATACATACAACAGATCGCCCTCTCGGATCGTTGGATGGAAAACGCCGCATGAGCTCTGGAATGCGGGGCACATTCCGGATGTCTCTTATCTCCGAGTTTTCGGATCTAAAGCCTTCGTTCACACACCCGAGGCCAAGCGAAAGAAGCTTGATCCTCGGTCGATCGAAATGATCTTTGTCGGCTATGCACCGGGTTCTAAAGGTTACCGGTTTTGGAACAAATCTACGCGCTCGATCGTACTGTCCCGCGACGTGACATTCGATGAGACTACGTTCCCAGCCAGCGCAGCCGCCGGGCCGCCCGCTCCCGCGCCTGCGCAAACCTCTATGATTGAAGGATCTACAACGATTACATTCCCTATGAGTACTCCTAGTATTCCTGCACCCCTGAAACACCCCAAGTAATACCTACACCGGATAGACAGTCTACAGTATTCCATACTCCACCCTCACAGCCAGCAGCCACTCCTCCAGCCCGAGCGCGCGTTGCCCGGATCAGGCGGCAGCCACTTCCGCTTCCGGACAATCGGCTTCCCGGACCGTCCTTCGGACATCCGCCCTCGCCTATGCGACTCCGGGAACGCCCGCGTCCAAATCCGCGCTACGCTAATGCAGATAACGCAGCGCGCGCGCCTCGGACCGGTCAGCTTTCACACGCCGCTTTATTGGCTGCAGCGGAGTCCCGAGATCCCACTACCTTTAAGGAAGCCATGGGCTCGGATTCCGCAGAGGAATGGCAGGACGCGTGCCAATATGAAATGGACGCCCTGGCCAAAAATGGAACCTGGGAATTGGTAGACTTACCGGCGGGCCGGAAGGCCGTCAAATCTAAATGGGTGTTTAAGCGGAAAGCAGATGGGCGTTATCGCGCGCGATTAGTCGCAAAGGGGTTCACTCAGGTACAGGGAATAGATTACGATGAAACCTTCTCCCCAGTAGCCCGATTTGAGTCTTTAAGACTGCTACTAGCGTTGGCCGCGCTAGAGGATTGGGAGATCCATCAGATGGACGTCAAGTCGGCGTTCCTGAATGGGCTACTGGACGAGGAAATCTACATGGAGCAGCCGCAAGGTTTCATAGATCCGGACAGATCAGATAAGGTATGCCTCCTTAAAAAGGCAATCTATGGGCTCAAACAGGCATCGCGCGCATGGAATCAGCAGTTCCATGGAGTCCTTATCGGGCTCGGATTTACGCGCACGCATTCCGATGCCGGGGTTTATCATCGCCAAGATGAGGGGGAACGATTATAGTGATCCTCTATGTCGATGATATCACGATCTTAGGCGATTCGCGAAAATCAGTTGATCAAATCAAATCTACGCTGTCTAGTCGCTACGAAATGACCGATCTAGGCGAGATCGACTCATATCTTGGAGTCAGAATCACGCGCGACAGATCAATCAGGCGATTAGAGATAGATCAATCAAGTTACATCGCAGAAATTGTCGATCGCTTTGGGATGGCTGATAGCAACCCCACAATCACCCCACTTCCGGCCGGTGCTGAAGTACATCTAATCAAGTACACTGATCAAGCGACAGCTGCAGAGATCAACTACTATCAGAAGATCATTGGCAGTCTGCTCTACGTTCAGATCGGCACTAGGCCCGATATATCCTTTGCTGTCTCACGCCTTGCGCAATACGCATCTAATCCGTCTCCTCAGCATCTGCGATTAGCCAAATACGTGCTATCTTATCTCAATGGCACCGCAGATCTACGGCTGCGATATGATGGCGCGCGTGGCGACGGGCTGCACGGATTCTCCGATTCCAGCTTGGGAGATGATGCGGATGATTATCATTCCACATCGGGCTACGTGTTCTTATTGGCTGATGCCGCGATCTCATGGACATCACGCAAACAAAAGACCGTGGCTCAAAGCACCACCCAGGCCGAGTACATGGCGCTCACTGATGCTGGTAATCAGGCAGCGTGGTATCGGAGTTTCTTCAGCGAGATCGGCTACGAGATCTCTGATCCGATTCCCCTACACGGAGATAACAAGGGTGCAGTTGATCTGGCGCTCAACCCCGTGACCGGGAGAAGATCTAAACACATCCCCATCAAACATCACGCGATCCGTGAATATGTTCAAGATGGTTTTATTGATCTTATCAGGACTTCTACCAACGATATGTTGGCTGATGGATTGACTAAGCCTCTCGCGCGCGTGAAACTACAAGACTTCGTTACTGGATTAGGACTCATTACCTAATCTAGGAATGTCTTAATCACGGGGAGATGTTGAGACGGGCCGGTAGCACGGGAACATTCCCGGGCAGTACGGACAGTGTCACGGACCGGATCTAACCGGTCCAAGCGTACAATGTAGATATTCGTAGATAATTGATTAATACATTCTTTACCATTGTGCACGCTCCCTATTCTCTCAGAAAGGACAATGATGGCATTATGTTTATTGTACATCTATTGTATGAGGCCCTAGGCCAATGCACGCTCCTTCTATGTATTTAAAGGACATTTCCCAGCTGCTATCACTTCAGTCTCTTACACATCGACTGAAGTGAGTATTACGATTACATCATCTTTTACCTTATTTGGACTCACGCGACTTTTACTTAGCGCTATCTTATCTAGGTAAATTATGATTATGAAATACAGTCTCTTACACATCGACTGAACGCTATCTTATCTAGCGTTATCTAATCTACCTCAGCCGCTGCTTTTCATCAGAAGAGGGCATCGCAGATGGACGAGTGATGACCTAAATCACGTCTCTGTGGATGCGCTACAACTGAATTCCGTTGGGACGCCATGTCATCTAGTCATCGGCTAACAACGCCGATCCCCGCTATAGCCATATACACGTCATGTCATTCAGTCGAAACAGTATCACCCTCTCACAATACGGATCGTCAACAAACTTGAAATGGGAGGAACGTCACTGACACACTGCATGGCGCTTCAGTACTCAAAACAAAGATCAGAATAGTTGGACTGTGCGGCTGCGTAATACTTCCGTGATGTATAGACTCAGGGGAATGCGGCTCCCAGGGAGCTCTGATAGGGGACCCGGCACAAATGATGATAAAGGTCTACGCCGCTGTTCAACTTTACATTGTTGAAAGAGAGTGGTTGCCAGCGACAGGCGTTCTCTATAGATGTGACGAGTGTGACCTTAGCGCTTAGCGCCCAGGGTTCAGGCCCAGGAAGAAATGGAATGAAGTAATTCGTAGTAAATTGAATTATTTTGAACGATTCAATTTAATTAAATGGTCTGAACATATGCCGATTTAAATCAATTGAAAATTGAAGACATTTGAAGGTTTCGGAATTTAATTGAATACCAGATCAGATCGGAACGAATTCCCTTGATCAGGATTGAATCATATCGCATTGATTTCGTTACGCGAGCTTGAATCAAATTGAATTGAATCGAATTAATCTCGTTGCGCGAGTTTGAATTGAATTGAATTTAATCGATTATCTATTTACAATACAATAATAATCGATTAAGATCTATTGTGTTCGATTTTTTTACCCCCTTGATCGAATCCAATTGAATCCAATCGATTTCGATCTAAAGCAGTTTCTTCGCAATGCCGTGACTTGAAAATGTAAACGCGAGAGAGCTGTGAGTGTCCCGTCAGACTCAGATGGTGGAGGAAGAGCGTGTTGTACATACCTTCGGGTTATTTCTTATTCGATTTGGCCTTCTTCGCCTCTTGTTCTGTTTGTTTATAGCGCTGTCATACATATACACATTAGTATCGCGTGTGCAAGAGGGGCGATAAGGATAGTATCACTCACTTCAACGGTTTGCGTGTCGAGATCGTTCCATATGATAGCGAATTCTTCCCTTGTGGTATGGGGGTGTTCCTTCATGTAATCGATCGCAAATAAATTGCTGTGTGTGACCGTAAACATAATATGAGTCTGGTGGTCCAGTGATAGGCAAACTTACCGCGCAGATAACGAATTGTTCGGGCGCATTCGGATTGCCTTCTTTTGGCCATTGTCTGTCTGTGGTATTGCTGCCACTCCTGTGCCATTTGACGTCTCTGATATTGTCGCTGACCTGGCGTTGTCGGTTCTGCACGATGGGATGGAGGTGTCTGGGGGTGGTGCGTATTATGTGAGTGCAAGTCTCCATATAGTTAGAAATGGTGCACCTTCTGTCCCTGTAACTGTAGCCGCCGCAGGGTCGTTAGTATGAACATCTGTCTGCGAGAGCGTTGGAGCCACAATGGGAGTCCCGTTCACTGAATCGCGCCGAGTGATGGATGAGCTGGAAGGGCCGCGTGAATTAGGCAGTTTGGGAAATATATGACACATACAGCGGATGGCGGATGGTAATGCACTTCCAATACCATGTTAGCGCCGCAACAGTGCACAAGGAGAAAGAACTTACGAGTGGGCGAGGCCTAGGAACCTCGACTGCGGGGGCAGGGAGCGGTGAAGTAGGTGGAGGTGGTAAAGGTGGGGCTACATAGGTATGAGGTGCACGTTTCTGAATCGGGAGGGGGTGGGGAAGCGCACTAGGAGGACGAGGTATTGGACTCTCGGGGGAACTTGTATCATCTCGAACGCATTGGTCATGAAATGTACATTGTGAATCAATCGATGAATGACTTACCTCTCGATCTCTTGTTTGCCTCCGGAATTGGCGAAGTGTCTGCTGGTCGCTTTGGTGGTCGGCCGTGCGAGACTTCTTCGCGTTTCATGGGATTCTTGACTGAGTGTGTCTTGTACCAATGAGAGTACCCGGATGTGCCAATCGCTCTAGATTTGTAACTGTCGTGGCACAGCTGGAGAACGGGGAATTTTGATTCCATATCCTGATAAAACTGTAATTGTGATTTCATGGACACACGCGTCCATGTGGATCCCGGGTTCCCCTCAGATTCTTCATAGAGAAGGCACCAGAGTAGGCGGGAATAGTGTTGCTGGGGCTAAGCCGAGCTATTTCGAAAAAATTGCGATATAGCTTCAAATAAAATAGCTAAAAATCTGAAAATATTTGAGCATATAGATCTCCCTGAAAGCCGAGGGGTCTTCTGCCACCACTAAGCAATCTGTGTAGCCAGTGAAGAGGTATTTGACCGGCTATGAAATAAGCCAAAAATCGGCTTATTTCGTAGCCGGTCAAATACCTCTTCACTGGCTACACAGATTGCTTAGTGGTGGCAGAAGACCCCTCGGCTTTCGGGGAGATCTATATGCTCAAATATGTTCAGATTTTTAGCTATTTTATTTGAAGCTATATCGCAATTTTTTCGAAATAGCTCGGCTTAGCCCCAGCAACACTAGGCGGGAATGATCGTGAATTCTACGCGCCACATATCCGTCCACCATGGTTCCTGATTCATCCTCGATGAACCACATCGCAACGTTTTCACCTTCACTGGAATGTCCTTTTCCACGTGGTCCTGGTTGGTGGCTGGTGCTTCCTTCGCGCAGGTTTTTCTCCTTGAGGTATTCGTCTTGATACCAATACGTTATATTCGGGTAGTCCTTCCTTTCCATCAACGGTCGTAGGGCCCTTAGTGGCGCCTCTGGAGGTGCACTGCCCTGAGGTTGCGCATTCTGGTTGGAACGCACGAACCCTCCTTCACGCAAAGCCTCCACGAGGTCTTCATATAATTTTCTGGTGTATATAGCGGTGTGAGTTTGTATGCGCATATGAGAGAGCACTTACTCTGCTTTCTCTGCGCGTGAATTGCTATCTTCAAGCCTCGTACACATATGGATGTATGTGGGGTTTCTTGATGTCATAAGTTCGTCATGAGTAGCGCACGCAAGTACGTCCGAGTCGTCATCTGCTCTTTGCATGAATGGAGAACCCTATATGCATATAATAGTGATTGTCATTGTATGCGCGTTATACATCGCACTTACCAAGGAAAATGAGTCTTGCGTATCATCTAGACGTGATGTGTGCATAGATGAATCACTACACAGTGGGGGAGTAGAAAGCGATGAGCCCAAAGAACGCTCAGTGAGAGGGTGGCTGTGGCCAAGAGAATTAATTCGAGGGGTTCCGTAGAGGTCGACCATGGGAGGGGTAAGAAGTAGTGGGGATGCAAAGACGTGGGGTGTGCGTTTTTTCACTCGAGATGGATTCCAATCACTAATTTGGAACGATGTGTGCGTGGGGTGGCTTATCTAGGTGATCGATTTAATTTAATTTCATTTCTAATTACATTGCACGTAATTACATCGACGCATTGATAAAGTACATAGTGGAAAGAAAGACACAAGGCGCAGCAAGCAATTTAGTGGGGAAGACGTGACGACGTATACTACTTTTCATATCCTATGTCCTGGTACAAAGTATCTGAAGTCCACTGGTGTCAGTATGTGCGGATCGTAGATTAGCAATAATCAAACCTATATCAGGATCTGATGAAGGGAACATCAGATCCATTTTTTTGGCGACCCTGTCCATTGCCTCCCTCGCACCCTCTTCTCGAGCCTCTTGCACTATTTGTTCAATGCTTTGTCCCTGTATAATAATCTTGGACAGGTCGATTGTGGCCGGGAGAGGTGTGCGATTGCTTGATTTGGGGGTGGGGGGGGGGTTGTGCTGTGTCGGGACAATGTCTTGTGCACAGTGTAGGATGTACCATGCTCGGGAAATGACAGGCGCACTGAGTGGGGAGTGTGGCATTCGGAAAATGACCGACGCACAGCGTAGGATGTACGATGCCAGGGAAATGGCCCGCGCACTGAGTGGGAAGTGTGGGATGGTTGGCACACAGCACAGGATGTACAAGGCCAGGGAAATGGCCCGCGCACTGAGTGGGAAGTGTGCTCCGGGCTGGGAAGTGTCGGTGAGACCTGGAAAGGTCAGTTTGTATTGCCTTCTCTTTGCGTAGTGAAATGGGCTCTGTGTGCGCATGTGGGAGGCTCAGTGGAAATGGAGTCGGGCGTCGAACGGGACTCTCTGGGTTGGGCGGTGACTGTGGTTGCGTCTCTGAGATATCTATAATTTCCGAGGCTGCTTTTCGCTTCTTACTGCCATCAATAAAATTTGACGAGGCTGTGCATGCGTCAAATATATGTACACTCCTTTCTTGGTCAATGCGAACCTTTTTAGAAGGAGGATTGGTGGCCGGCATCAGTGTGAGTGAAATGAGTGAATATATGCGCGTGTATATGTGTTTTGATGTGAATATATGCACTTCCGCGTGATTTCAGAGGTGTTCTACGCAGAATTCCACCAAGTCACACGTGCTGTCACGGTCAGGTCACCGTGGCGTGGTTTCGGTTCTGAGTTGTGTTGACTAAGCGGAACGACGAAGCGGCCACAGGGACTAAGGCGCGAAGGTCTAGTCTAAGAGTAGAAGACTTTGGCTGTGGCGTGGTCCACACAAGTCTTCAGAGGCTTCGCTCAAAGAGGAAGCAGTCTTTCAGAGGGGAAGGAGAAGGGAAGGCGGGAAGCCACTTGTATTGCTCGCTGTACGACTACCTGAGTTCTACAGGAGAACGAGCTTAAGGCCCATCTCAGAGGTACAAGGGATATATATACTCGAACAACGGATCGTACTAGAATGTTCAGGGGTGTCCCTGTAAATGTGTAGGAACATGTGGAATCAACCGGAATGTTACGGAAACTGACAGAAGGTGGGAGAATCGTCCAACGTATCGATGAGTAGGAGAAGGAAAATGATGAGTCAGGGTCACCTGTGACCGTCACGTCACGTTACCGTGACATTACCCCCTTATTAGCGTCTGAAGCTTCTAAGTGAAGCGGACACCGAGTCGGGCAGGGCGACGAGTCCTCGTGGGGCAGCGGGTCTTTTCGAGGTTAAGGTGATCGACGGGAACCTTGCATGTAAGGCCGTGATGACAGTTTCGGTGAGGGATATTGCACTTGTCTTCGACATGCCCACATTGACCACAAAACTGGCACTTACGCAGGAAATGACAAAATCCTGTATCGTGGTCCTCCCGCCTACACCATTGCAAAATGCTTCGCACGTGTGGGCTCCTCCCTCCAGGGATCCTCAAGGACGTCCATCCCTTCAAGTCGAACTCTATGAGAGAGACGTGCGCCACTGCCGAAGCCACCGCCTATGTCGGAGTTGATCATGTGGGTGATGCGAAAGGCGGCATTCGCATTTGCTAGGAGCTCGTAGGTGATCCAGGCTTCCTCCTGGTACGCTAGGAATTTGCGACGGAGGTGGGACATGTGGCGTGCCGTCCTCCTCATCTTGCTGATGAATAAGCGGTGGCGAATTACCTCAGCCGTCAAGGTCGGGTCTTCGAGTTCTTCTAGGGCCGCATCGACTAAGGGTGAGTGTTTTTCGTCTTCCGCAAACAAGAATCGTTGTTTGCGGGTATACGGGCGTTGGGGGAATCGTGCGCGTGCGGCCCTAAGTGGTCTGCAACTTGTAGGACAGTTCTTCCCTTGAGTTCCCAGTACCGATGGCCCATCGTCGTCTGTCATGTCGATGAGAACAAAAGCGGCAGTGGATGTTCCGTTGCCATCCGGGACGTTGGGTAGTTTCCAATCAGGGAGGATCTGGTTGGCGATCCATCCTACTCCTGGTTTAACACCCGGCTGGGGTCCATCAGGTGTAGGGGTTCGCAGCATCTCCCGTTGTTCTCTTTCCACTTCTTCGAGGGCCATCTCGAAGTCATGAGTGATGAGTGCGTCCACTGCTTCGTCGGAGGACGAAATAGGGTCGTCGGGGGTCGGGGATGTAGGAGAGAGGTCCGGGGTGTTCCCGGGTGGTGTTGTTACGTGGTATGACGGGGTCGATGGGGGTGGTGGAAAATCTGAGTGATATGATGGCGCCGGACTTACTGGCATTGGTGCGACGGTTCTACCGAGGTGTCGTAGTACTAACTCGGTGATTTCTGTCGGGGGCGAAGCATGAGTGGGGGAGGTGAGGGAGTTCTTGTTGACCCGACGCTATATCGTGGGTCAGAATGGCCGAATCGCTGTAGTGCTTCCTGAAGGGGAAGGTTCCACATATTGGCTCCCTGTAGGATGGACATCGCGTGTTCTACTGCCCACCGGAAGTGGGTAGCTACAGTATGGTCAGGTAATGGGTAGGGGAGGTGTCCGGTAATTCTCATCGCCGATCGAGTGGGGAGTCTATGGAACTCTCGAGTGGCCCCAATGATCACGGCCTGGTAAGCCATCATGATGTACCTATTGCCGTTCGGTTCGTCTGTAGCATTGAAAGCTGCTACTGGCATTCTTTGGCGATGGATGGGTTCAAGGGTTCCTCCTTCAGTGATTTCGAGGTCGACACTGAAGTCGGGGGGTGGTGAGAGAGGTAGGGGGTCATTGGTGATAGTAGGGGAAGTAGCGGGGGAAGAGGTAGAGGACATGTTTCTATGTATTGCGGGTTGACTGGGTTGGTGGAGTAGTGGGATGGGGAATAGTCGGTGGAGAGGGGGTTGTATTTATACTTCTGGTCGTCCAGCCGTGGCGGAGTTTCGATAGTATTCTTTTAGGAGTTCTGGGGCGTCTAGGTCTTTATGCTTGACCCATGTGTTATCGGAGTTTGGATATCCTTTCCAGTGGACGAGGTATTGAAGTCCTCCTCCCCTGCCCTTTTGCTTCTTCACATCTAGTATCGCATCGATCTCGTATTCTTCTTCGCTCTTATCGATGATCAGTGGTGGTCGTGTGAACGGCGTGCCATAGGCTTCCGTCTCCTTATATGGTGATAGGAGATCGATATGGAAGACGTCATGCACTTTCATTGATTCTGGGAGGTCCAGACGGAACGCCACTGGCGTCACTTCTTCTGTGATTGTGAAAGGTCCGTATCTTTTGGGCATGAGTTTTCGTTTGCCTTTGATTGATAGGTTCTTTCCTTCTAACCACACTTGATCACCTTTCTTGAGTTTCTCCGTCGTCTTTCCTCGTGGGTTTCGCGGCGTCTTGTCGTCTCTAGCCTTTTGTATCATCTGAAGTCGTTCCTGGGCTGACTGTCTGGCTTCTGCGAGTTCTCGGAGCCGATCGATCGCTGCTGGGACGTTCTCTTCATCAGTTGAATATTGATTTGGGGGTGTGCTCCCATGAGGAGTTCGTGAGGTGATTTTCGAGCTACGTCGTGTTTCCACGAGTTGTGAGCGAATTCTGCCATGGGGAGCAGTCGTGCCCAGTCATGAGGTCGATTACTGGTCCATGGTCGTAGGTATTGCTCTACCCACGCGTTCATTCGCTCTGTCTGTCCATCAGTTCGTGGGTGAAACGCGGTGGATAGATTTTGTTGGATCCCTGTGTCTTTACAGATTGCACGAGAGAAGTTGGAGGTGAAGCGTGGATCTCGATCTGATATGATCCGTCGTGGTAAACCAAACCATGGTACGAGGTGGCGAAGATATTCCTTGGCGACTCCAGGTCCGTCGATTGTTTTCGTGCATGGGATGAACTTAGCCGCTTTGGAGCATCCCTGGTCGACAATGGTCAGGATGCTGTCGTATCCTTCTGACTTTGGTAAGTCTGTGATAAGGTCCATGGATACATATTGAAAGGGGCCGTCTTCTACATGTGTATCAAAACGTTGGAGGGGTGCTTTCGATCGTGGGAGGTTCGTTTTTGATTCTTGACATTTGGCACACCCTTTCACGTATTCTTCTACAAATTCTCGAAGTCGAGGCCCTTCGTACGATTGTTTGACTAACTCCCATGTATTGGCGATACCTGGGTGTCCACCAATAGGGCTGTCATGGATTTGTCGGAGGATCGATCGTCGATGTTCTGCGTTGTCTTCCAGGAAGGTTTTACGTAGGGAGTCGTGTTGGGGTTCAGAAAAAAGGGTGTCTGGTAGGAGAATGCGTGGTTCATCGGTATTCACCCCCTTATTAAGGTCCGATCGCCGTGATAGGAGGTCGGCAACGGTGTTTTGGTGTCCAGGGATATGGGTGAGGGTGTAATTGAAGTCCTGCAGGAACGTGAGCCAACGGGCTTGTCGTCCTGTAACTTTTTGTGGTTCGCGGAAATATTGAAGGTTCTTGTGATCCGTCCTCACTTCTACTGCATGTTTAGCCCCGAGGAAGAATGGACGGCCACATTTAAACCCGAATATGATCGCAGCTAGTTCCTTGTCGTGGGTATCATAGTTTCTTTCGGCGTCCAGGAGAGTCCGGCTATGGAACGCAATTGGGTGGATTCCATTCTCAAATTCCTGGGCAATGACAGCTCCTAGGGCGAAGCCAGAAGCGTCTGTTTCCAGGATGAAGCGTTTGGTCCAATCAGGAGCCCGGAGGACTGGCGATTCAGTACAGACTTGTTTCAGCCGATCGAACGCTGTTTGTTCCTTGGTCAACCACGTCCATTGTCGGTTTTTACATGTGAGGTCATTCAGGGGTCGTGCAATGTTGGAGAACTGGGGAATAAAGGCGCGGTAGAAGTTGCAGAATCTGAGGAAGCTGCGTACTTCTTTTACGGTAGTGGGTGTCGGCCAGTCAGTGATTCCTTTGACTTTGATGGGGTCCATTCGAATCTTGCCATTGCCGATGATTACTCCCAAGTACTCAACTTCTTTTTGATGAAGTGGCATTTTTCTGGTTTAAGGAAGAGATCGTGTTTTGCCAGTTTGTTCAGGATGTGGTTGACTCGTAGACTATGAAGGACTTCGTCATCCGTGGTTGCAATGACAATGTCGTCCATGTAAATCTTGACCCATCCTTCTTGAATCTCGTCTCGGAATATTTCGTCCATCATTGTTTGGAAGGTAGCTGGGGAGTTGCGCAGGCCGAAAAACATTACTGTAGGTTCGAATAGTCCTTCACTGGTTTTGAATGCCGCCTTCCACTCATCACCTTCTTTTAGTCGGATATTGTTGTATCCCCAACGAACGTCAAACTTGGTGAATAACTTTTTATCCGCCAGGTCGTGGATGAGATCGGTGATCAGGGGAAGGGGGTAACGGTTAGGGATTGTCCATTCGTTGAGTTTCCGATAGTCCTGTACTGGTCGTAACTTCCCGTCCTTTTTCCCTACGAAGAAGAAGCCACAAGCATATTGTGACTTGGATCTACGAATTCTTCCTAGTCGTAGGTTCGTAGCGATGAACTCTTTTTGTGCTTGCTTCTCAGCAGGGGATAATGGGTATACGCGGCAGTCTAGTGAGGTGGGGGCATCTGGTTTTAGGTCGATGGCGTGGTCCCATTTCCTTGGTCCTGGGAATCGCTCTGAGGCATCTTCTTGAAAGACCTTCCCATACTGGTGGTATTGTTTTGGGACGATCTGGTCCCAAGTTTTTTTTCTTCCCTAGCCTGTACCGCCAGTTGGGTAGCCATCGTAGTTTTTGCTATTCTGGGAGACAGGGTCTCTTCTCCTTTGGTGATGGCGACGACTTCTCCGGATAGTTGGCCCTTTTCCCAATCAATGGTGGGATTGAACGATTCAAAGAAGGGGTAGCCTAGGATAATGTCGTCTTCCCCTATGTCTGTGACAAAGAATAGGTGGTCGCATGGCTTCCCATTCAGTTTGACCGTTAGTTCAACTCCTGTTGTCGTTTTTCCCGCTTGATTGATTGTTCCATCTACGTTACGAACATTTCGTGGTCGTTGCAGGGGTCGTTCTTTTAGTCCTAGTTTGTTAACTAGTTGTGGGTGTATGAAGCATTCTGTGGCTCCCGTGTCCAAGAGTGCATGGTTTTCAGCTCGTTTCCTCGATGTATAGATTAAGAATCCAGTCTTGATATATTTATTCCTAGCCGTATACAAAGAGTCAGTACTACAGGCCCGAATGAGAGCTGTTGCATTCAGGCCGCTTGAAAACCCGCATCCTCTCCCAAAGCTTGCAGGCTTTTCACGAATTCCTCCCTTTCTTCATCCGAGAATTTCTTTATGAAGGCAGCTGCTTCGGCAGGGGTGTAGGTCTTCTGTTCTTCGGGTGTGGTTGATTTTTCGATTCCGGCATCGGCGGCCCGGACGCGCGGTTTCCTATTCGGGCAGTTTCGTGCGAGGTGGCCTTGTTGGCTGCATTCGAAACAACGTCCCTCTTTCCGATGCTGTTCTTTTTCAGCATCGGTAGTAGCCTTCCTGGCGACTGCGGATGTATCCATTGCGTTTGGATCCTTCGCCTGCCAGCGCGAATGAGAGGAGGAATTGTTATTCTGGTTTTGTTGAGGCCTGCGCCAATAAAAGCTGTTGCTACCTTGATTTCCTTTTTGGTTCTGTTGTCGGTTGTTTGTTCCGCCGTAATTCGAATGGATGGCGCGTTTCCGCAGCCAGTTTCGATGGTGCCTTTGCGCTGCCTTCGTCCACTGCTCGAACGTTTCCAGGTTTTCGATATCGATGCAAGAGTCCGCAAGTCCAACGGGAAGACCGCGAGCAAAGAGGCGCAGCGCCATCGGATCATCGAGATCCAGGCCCGCGCGGTGGCCCAATCGCTCGAAGTCCGCGATGTATTGGTCGACATTTTCATTTGTCATTTTAAGTCTTCGGATTTCATCTTGGGCTTTCTCATGCTCTGCATAATCGACAAAGGACCGCTTAAATTCACTTTCCAAGACTTCCCAGGCTGTGGTATCGTAGGGAAGGGTGGATGGGTCGCGCTCGGTGCGATCGAGCCAGTCGTACGACCGCTCGACCCATCCATCCGTTTTTGTTCCTCCTATTAGTGATAGGAAGAAGGCTGATCTTTTGTAGGGGTCCCGGGCGATCGCCGCATCGTTATTCATCAGCATATACCTCTTGAACTTGATCAGAAAGGGTATAGTTTGTCCCCTCTCTCCTGTGAACTTTTCTGGGGGAATCCCTTCCAATCTGACATTGTTTTTCCCCATAGGTTCGTCTAGCATGTCGTCTAATCCATAGGGATCGTCGCCGTTGCCTCGAGGACGTCTCGTAGGGTGGCGGGGGGGTTCGCGCGCAGTATCGGTCGACCGCCCGACGTTCGCGCGCATGTCGTCGTCGCGTTCGGGTCTTTCTTCGGGTTCGTCTCTGGGAATGTTCGGGGGATTGTAGGGCGTCTGGAACGGTGTTTGCGTGCGTGAGGGGGGGGCCGTGATGTCGATTGGTTCCCCCGATCGGATAAGTTCTCTCATGTCGAGTCCCTCCACCGGGAGATGCAGCAGTTTTAATGAGTTTCTTGCGACTCGAATGGCGACAACTTCGTTTCCCCGTCGTTCGAGTTCGAACCATACGCCCCATGCGTTCGAGAGAGCAATCTTCGTGTGTTTATGGTATGTGTAGTATCCCGACCATGGGACGTGTCCTGTTTCCATCAGGATGTGTTCCATGTTTACTGTGTATTTTTTTGGAATTGTGTCGTTTATTTCTGGCCTAACCGGGAACGGGCATCGTACTTTAGCGGGGTCGCTTTCGTGCTCGATGCTGTTTTCGTATGTATTTCTCCAGTCCTTTGAGGAACTGGTGGCCACTGGTGTCGACATCATGTTTCTTTTGTTCGTTCGGGAAAGCTCGTTCTAATGTCACGGTCAGGTCACCGTGGCGTGGTTTCGGTTCTGAGTTGTGTTGACTAAGCGGAACGACGAAGCGGCCGCAGGGACTAAGGCGCGAAGGTCTAGTCTAAGAGTAGAAGACTTTGGCTGTGGCGTGGTCCACACAAGTCTTCAGAGGCTTCGCTCAAAAGAGGAAGCAGTCTTTCAGAGGGGAAGGAGAAGGGAAGGCGGGAAAGCCACTTGTATTGCTCGCTGTACCGACTACCTGAGTTCTACAGGAGAACGAGCTTAAGGCCCATCTCAGAGGTACAAGGGATATATATACTCGAACAACGGATCGTACTAGAATGTTCAGGGGTGTCCCTGTAAATGTGTAGGAACATGTGGAATCAACCGGAATGTTACGGAAACTGACAGAAGGTGGGAGAATCGTCCAACGTATCGATGAGTAGGAGAAGGAAAATGATGAGTCAGGGTCACCTGTGACCGTCACGTCACGTTACCGTGACACGTGCACGCGATGTGTGCATCTGTGGATTTCATACTAAGTCGCGATACATGTAGTACACTATGCACAATGTAGCTACTATTCTTCGATAGCCTCCTCACTGCCCTCTCCCATAACCAATACATCCAAACCCGGTTTCTCGACCACAAAAAACTGCCTGCAACAATCCCCTTCACTGGGCGTCATAGGTATCATAGCCACCACGGATGTAATTGCATGGACCTCGACAACGCAAAGATCAGATGCCTGTAAGGCGCCCCAAATGGACGCCATACTAACTAAAGTCACATCTGATCTATTAAATACCCGTGTGAAGCATTGAGATAAAGTACTGCTTAGGATCGAAGATCCTAAGCAATCTGTATAACACGGGCCAGCTCGAGGCTGGCGTCGCATGACGCGTCAGCCTGTCAGAAGTCGCGTGAGCGGCTCCCCCGGACCGGCTCGAGCTCATACCGAGCTTGAGCCAGAGAGAATATGAACGTGAGGTAGTCAGGCCTCACAATTAAGATATAAATTCCTATGCACACTGAAACAAGAGTGCCTCATATGAAACATGATCTAAGATCTTATTGATATATGACAAAGCGATAAAGGATATCGCTTTTAAAGATTGTCGTGCCAATGGCACGGGGCGGTCCGATCCGAGAGCTTAGTCGCGTCTCGCGCCAAATGACACAGCCGGCCCGGTCCGCCTAGATAACAAGCAATTAAGCAACGCTGCGACACCCTGCGAGCGCTGCACATTGATTATAGTAGTGCACCCCAATGGGGCGACCTGCAACAAATATATTAAGTACCCTAGATCACTGAGGCGCGTGAAAACCGCGCGATTACAAAGATGTTTCATAAGTAAGTGAAACACGTCGCGATCCTCTTGATCGCGACAGATCGGACTAAGATCATTGTAGATCTAGGGTAGTAGAACATGTATTTATGTCGCCTGCCTTCCCTGATGGAAGGCAGACTTACCCTTTTACGAAGTATTCACAATAAAGAATCGCAGTTTTGGCTGGTTCAGTTGTGTAGTGCTCTTAAGGGGTTTTCAAGTCCAAATCATATCTATTCATCTAATCTAAACCACTACAGACTTCCTAATGCTCGAGACTACTCGCGTACGGAAGTCTTACAATGCCCCTTGATACGTGCACGCGTACAAAGCACCGTGCGATATACTGAGCAGATTTTTGTCTGGCTCGGACCATACAGACACGAGGGCATATGTACGCTCGGGTCCCGGCAAGTGTCCGCTTTGAAAGTAGAACTGTACCTCTGCAAACCGAGATAGTTCACCAGATAAGATCTAAATGCGATTATCAGTGAGATCTGTACTATCTTGAATGAGATGCACGTCACCTTGACATTTCGAGAACGTCGTACTGTTTGATTCTCTCGTGGTACCCTTTTTCGGTCTTTCCACAAGGATCGAGAGATCTGCTTGTTTGGTAGGCGAAGTCTTGCCCATCGCCTATACCTTGGCACCCAGTTACTGGCGAGAGAACCTGTCTGCGAGATCATGAAATCGCGAAGTGCATCGGCCTCTGCACCACTGAGTACAACCGGTTTCTTGTCTTTCCCCCCGAGAAGAATGTATCCGTCATCTGTTTCGTCCAATCTGATTGCACCATCGGGCAATTTTCCTGTAGTGCCATCCAACCCTGGATAACCTGCCTTAAGAGCGCTCACTTGACTGCGTCTGAGTCCACGGTTCGAAATGTTGGCAAAAGGATCGGAAGGTTGCTTGACTTCCTCACCAAGACTCCCGATCGTGCGCTCAAGTGTCCACTGTTGGATATACACTCCAGGTCCAATGCGCGCAGTCTCTTGTGCGAGATGAGCCATTGCATGGACACTCTGGCAGACAAAATGTAGCCTTGATGGTAGTCTACAGTAGTACATTATCTCGAATTCCTCGACAAATTCGAGAAGGAGCATATGCGCGATAATGAGTTGTTCTTTCTTGATGCGCCGCTGGTGGAGGATCCGCACACCCTGTACGAGCTTACAGAAGTGTTCCCAGAACGCCCAAGGCACCACGTCAACGAGAAGCCCTGGCCCCAGTCCAAAGACGTACGTCAAGAATTCCCAGGCCTTGTACCCGCTCGAGATCTTCTCAGCAGGATTGCGGGGGGGGGGCGATCAAACGAATCGGGAAAAAATTCCCTACACAACGCCACTTCATTTCCATGTTTCCGCCAGACATCACCGGTGAGGCACATCCATGGCCACTCTGATCGTGAATCGTCCTTATCACAATCAATAGTGCCGCGCCAAAGACCAAGCAATAGATCGGGAAGATTGAGAGATATCAGATGCATTATGTCGATCGCGAAGCATCGGGGGGGAGCCAGTGAACAACGAGGGGAGAGCCCACTGAAGATGCTGGGCTTGCATATGCCCGTCTCTCTGCGCTCCTGTTTGTAGTGTGTGTCGTTCCGACTTAGCAGTAATCTATGCAGGCCCTGATCGTACAAAGCAGGGGACTGTTCCTCCAGCTTATACACATCGATGTCGTCGTGATCACAGCCAGAGACATCGTAGTCCAGCGGCTTTAGCATTGCTGGATAGTAATGTGGCCCGTTTTCCTTGTGCCTTCCCCTGAGACCGCAGTAAAGATGGCACCCAAGTGCGCCATGATGCCCGACTTGTCCATTTAGTTGTGAAAGACCGGGACCATCCGCCATGCCCAGATAGAAGTACGGAAATGATGTGAATACCCGATCTAATTCAGCGTCCCATATTCGGAGGCCATCGCGCTGAAGGGCAGCCAGGTGGTGCAACCCAGGAAACAAGAATGAGTCGAGATTCTTGGGCTTATTAGGACCGGGGATAAACCCCCCCGGAAGCACGTATCTCTTCTTGTATCACAGCTCAGGAGGGAGATCCAGCAAGACCCAGATGTAGATCCAACAATCGGATTGCTTGTGCTGGTACAGCTGTGCACCGTCGACCGACATCATGAGCACTGTGTCGTCTGGCTTGATGTCCCCATTGAGGACAGCATTGCAGAATTCGCGTGCACAATAAACATCGTTGTATTCATCGATAGAAATTTCCGGAGACAGGGGATCGATAAGATCTTTCATCACTCGTCGACGATGGCCCATGTTACGTGCGCCCTCTACGCTGCGCCACTGCGCCTGGATCTGTGGGCCGATGGGTATCGTAAGGAATTGTTTTCGTGGACGCGAAGTATGACTTTCAGAACGTGCTTCTCCACACACGGGGCAGGCGGTGTTGTCGCGGAATGGGCCAGTGAATGCGACACACGACCTGGGACACATATCGGTCATCATCGGCTCAATGCATGTTAAGTCCTGAATGCATTTCTTGATCTGCCACTGCGAAAGCAGTGCTACGCCCGGAGAGTGCTCCTTGATCGCATCAATCGTATCTGAGTAAATGGCCTCGGAACCACTCGTCACGGCCAAGAACAACCTAAGACACAGCCGCAAGTCCTTGTCCGACAGATCTAATAAGAAAGTATCTGGATTACGAAGTCGTTGGCGAACACCCTCTGAGAGCGGATCTCGATCCAATGTCGCTGCACGTAGCTCATCAATGAACTTCCTGGCATCTCGAAGCGCAGCGACAGTGGGCACGATTGAATCGGGCTCAAGTTGCCCAGGTACATCATCGGGTATAGCATCTGGGCCAAGAGGAAGATCGCCCTCCAAAGCAGCAGATCGAGGCACCGGGTGCGCATCGCCAGTTTGGATAGTAGGATGAAATGGCGTCTCCTCATCAAAGCATTGATCGTGATCCTGTGCGCAATCAAATCCGACTTCAGATGGAGTAGCAGGCCTTTGCAACGTGCTTCCTAACTCCTACGCAAGTGTACAATCAGTATGATCATATCACATTTATTTTGATCTAATAATACCATATCTCCAACACGTGCACCCCCTGGTACGGACTGATCGCCTAGTGGATCTATACTTGAGGTTGCTTGTGTAGAATCCTGCAAACCTTCACCATCTTCCGATCGCCTCGGCTTCTTTTGTATAGGAGGCGCTTCAAATATATTTTTAACCAGAGTCCACAGTGAAAAAAACAGTTCACACCATCCACTAGACATTCCACAGATGGCAGTCGCGTTCGTCGTCCGGATAATGCAGAAAATCGAGCGCTATGTTGAGCGCGATAATCGTCCGCTCGGAATTCTCGGTGATTGTAGAAGGTTGTTCGAGATACAACCGTTTCTACCACACAAAATCTCGAGCAAGAGCAATACCATTGAGGACCGTTTGATGTGCTTGAAGTCGACATTCCAATGAATAAATGCGATTAGATTATATTACTATTGTAATCGAGTTGTGCCCGCATATGCATGACTTTCCATGTGATTATACACACTGCCCATGTGACCGGACAG
The DNA here is from genome assembly GCA_022376515.1 of Lactifluus volemus. Classification (NCBI taxonomy): domain Eukaryota; kingdom Fungi; phylum Basidiomycota; class Agaricomycetes; order Russulales; family Russulaceae; genus Lactifluus; species Lactifluus volemus. Next base: position 116,226 of record WTXI01000056.1, on the reverse strand, counting down.
TGCGTGGGTCAGTAAGTTTTTGATGCAGTACTCAGTAAACTGGATAAACAGTGCGCGATTCGTTTTATTCGATTCTAATCAGTTGCTTTCGATCGAATAATAAATCTCATGACTCATACGACGCGATCATTTCTATTCAATCGAATTCGGCTAGTGATCGAGCGCTATTCAAATTTTATCAGCCGAGATCAATTACATTGAATTAATATTTTCGTTATCATTTTATATCAATTCACATCAATTGTATTCATTTCATTCAATTTTATTCGATCAGATTATATTTAATTCGTTCCACTTCTCACTGGGGTTCAGGGCTGCTTTAGTACAAGGCTTCCTCTTCATTTCAACTGCTCTCCATTAACTCCCCAATGTCTCAAGTGGCTTCTGAAGCCATCGATGTAGGGAAATCACCAGAAGAGGGAAGCAACACCCGTATGTTATTTGTCACCCTGCTTTATCGTCCTCAATCACATCCTCCCGTTAGCTGGCCTTCATGACATCCCTCGACCAGAGCAAAGTCAAATCTCGCAGGAGAAATTTAATGACGATACCCCAAACCGGCCTCCGACTGTATACAAAGAAGACAAAAAGGATGCATCGCAGGAGCAGGCCAACTTTTCCAATCGATCAAACCCCCTCTATAACATGTACGTCAAGATGACAGAAGAGGAAGACAGCAAAATGACCGATCGCTGGCAGAAGGATGGTGACGGTATCCTTATTTTCGTGAGTCTTTATCTTGGTCTCCACGCTGGAGTGGCCAACGTGAATATTGCTGTAGACCGGTCTATTCGCTGCTGCCCTCGCGGCATTGCTCACGGTCTCCGTTCAAGACCTCAGGCCAAATCCGCAGGACACCTCAGCGTTCTATCTCGCAAACATCTATCAACTTCTCGCTGACCCGAACGTATCTCGTGCATCAATCCTTGCCACTCCAGCTCAACCACCCCCTTTTTCTCCACCGAAATCAGCAGTCTGGGTCAACTTACTCTGGTTCCTCAGTTTGGTCATCGCTCTAACATGTGCCCTACTGGCAACAATGTTACAACAGTGGGGACGTCGATTCGTCACAATCACTCACCCGCCACGCTATAGCCGATACAATACAGCGCCGATTCGTGCATTCTTTGATAACGGAGTGAAGAAGTTTCATCTTCGTGGGTCTGTCGAAAGATTGACCGCTCTCCTACACCTATCTCTGTTCCTATTTTTCTCTGGGCTGATTGTATTTCTGTTCAACATCGACCATACTGTTTTCAGTTGGGTGGCTTCGTGGATTGGACTCGCAGGAAGTGTATATGGATGCATCACTGTGATGCCAATCTTCTGGCACGACAGCCCGTACTATGCGCCTCTGTCTTCGTTACTGTGGCACTTCGGTCATGGCACGCTATATACATTCCTTGAGATTCGCAGGTTCCTTTCGCGTCTTAGTCTCTTCTTCAATTCTTCCTCTTTTAGTCGCTTTCGCATAGACCTCCCCGACCTTTCAAACCCACGACTCTCCGACCACGACCGTGCACGCCTTCGAGCCTACCTATACACTCAAACACGAAGCATAATGTGTCGCAGACGAATCTCGAGGGGCTTGACCGGGGCTGTTCAAGAAACTGGTTCAAAGTTGTCGGCGGAGATCAACACTCGTATCCTGATAGGGACAATTAACGCTCTCGATCAAGAGAAGGAATTTGAACAGTTCTTCGGTGCCGTCCCTCGCTTCTGGGATGTGTTTCATTACTCCAACACTACTCCTGCCGAACTGACTGCCAAACTGGACTTGATGATAGCAGAGGCATTTGCCGTATTCTTGAGCCGTAGTTTGTCACTTACTTCGGTCTCGATGGAAGACAGACGTAGGCGAGTCGTCATTTGTGCGATGGCCGCTGACATGATACAACTCCCTCATTCGACCATGAACGCCCTCGGAAGCGTTTTCTCTTTGGGCGGCATAGATATTCTCGATCACGATTTGGCGCGTTCTCTGAGAAACAGCGGCAATAGACCTATGGGTTTATGCGCTCAAGGGATACTGGCAGGTATCATTGCAAGCATGCCGATTGATCACCTAGTGGACACGATCGAACTATTCAAGGATCAACTAAGGTCATCAGAAGAGTGGCTTCAAGATTATGACGAAAGCGTTTCACTTGCTAACTTGATCCACATCACTCGCCCGCTCTTCCGCTTGTGTCTCGAGGATATTCCAAATATGGCATATCATTTAACGAACTTCCTGTCAAACATTTCCATATTCGACATTCAATATAAGCCTGCTAGACTTCAACACAAGTTCTGCGCGTTGTGGAACGAAATTGCTCAAGAAGCGCGCGATCGCGATTCCTATGAGATTGCTTTTCATATTCTCCGACCCATTCGGCATCTTTATATCGCTTTACATCAAGACACCGATGCTGCCCCAACCGACTTCGATGGTTCCACTGCTGATCCTGACTACGTTTTGAGGGATCCTTTCTCGTACCCGTTGTGCAATATCCCGGTTCATCATCCCAACTCGGACAGCACCCGTCGTCCCGTGATCCCCGAGTCAACCACTCGCTCACCTCGGGACAACATGCCATCCTTCCCAGCACCGACCACAGATCATAGACGCATAGACGTTGCAGAAGAGTTATCGCTCCACGATGTGCCTGATACTACCCCAACCGTCGAGTCCTTCCACCCCTCTCCACCTGTCAATGTTGAAACCGACCACTCTGCTGTTACTTCACTCGACCCTTCTACCATCTCGCCCACGTCTAAATCAGAGTCTGGCCCGCATCCCGTCTCGGCAGTCTCCGAGTCAACAATCACTCCTCACCCACCCCTCATCGCCCCATCTAACAAAACCATCGATCCGCTTACTAACAACGCAGATCTCGGTGTTGTCACCGACATTCCATTGCCAACTTTCTCTTCCCCAGCTCCCAATGACCCGCCTCCTGCAAACACTCAGTCGTCCTTGGCCATTTCTCACACGGCGCCATGGGAGACCTCTGTTTCGGACTATCGCCTTGCTAGTGATACAACATCCTTCACCGGGATTGACCGTCCGGAGTAGAGACGAAACTGTCCTGTGGTCTGTTTGCCGTACTACATACAATCGTGACCCTACAGGATATTTATATGCTCCTTGATTTTGAGGCACGCCAACGGTCATTTACGGCACTACATACTAGTACGATATGCGCTCTTGTCGGTACGAGGTTCAACAGTAGGAGGCTCGATTCAGAACTCCTTGTCTCCAACTCTCTCTGTTTGTTCTGTGGTCTTTTGTATAACTTAATGTAAAAGCTTCTTTTTGCAAACGACTTGCTGTTTGTTAGGTCATTACGTTCCATCCGTACCTTCTCTCTACCTTCCGAGTCATGTATACAGGATGTTGTCCAGATGTGCCCAATCAAATGCTCGTTCTCTGTGTCGAGATATACTTACTGGTGGCTCTTCTGCCCTGGATATACGGTTGCGGAAGCCTTTGTAATCCTGGGCCGTTTGTGTCCGCCGGGCTTCCCCAGTTGCCTGCAGCAGCTCTTCAGTAGCAACTTCAGGCTCTACCGCATGTCTGACACGAATCATATATCTGACAGCACTATCGAATGGCCCGGGCATCACAGTACTACTCCTATCGAGGATCAGGACGGTCCTAGCGGCGGCTTCCCTAACACACAGACTGCAGGCCTGACCTCAGGTGCGTGTTGCTCACCGCACCACGGTAGCTTTCATGTGGCGTTGTTAGACCCCTACTTTTATGCCTCCGTCTCACCTGGCTTCAATGAGGTCACGGTCAGGAGTATGCGATCGACTTCGGACTGGAGAATCGCAGACTGGCACCAAGGTCATGATCGGGGCTAGAGGAACAGAGGACCAGGGTAATGTTCAAGAAGCCTACGCAGTACTTTACCACACATTCAAACAGAATTGTCGACAGAATATTGTTGAAAATGTTTTTTCTATTTGTTTTTGTTTGTTTGTTTGGCTGTTACCCCCAGCGGCGCCGGCATCTGGAGCACCTTAGCAGCTCTATGACTTCTAGCAGTGACATCTACAAGTCTGGTGAGCAGATAGGGGAGCGTGAGAAGTGAGTGCTAATGAGTGCGTCTACCATAGTATCTAGTATCAAATACCAGGGCAATTGATTCGCCTCTCCCGGTTTTCAAGGATCAGATCCCCCTCAATCCGTTGAGATCCCTCACCATCTATACCAGCTAACTGATCATCTACAGTGGAAAACCTAATTTCGGGCTCTCGGCCAGTGGAGTGACGACAAACGACCGGTCCCAAGACTCATAGCGAGGGCCAGTATAATTGTAGTGCGGCCGCTTAAGGCTTCTCAGGATCCGAATCATGAGCCACGGCCGCGGCTTGAACCAATATCAGTGCAAACTTTGATGAGGTCGTTGGAAATGGTGGACCGGGGACAAGTGGAGGAGGCCTATGCCGAGGTTTATGGCGTTCAAACAGGGCTGTCCGAGTTGACACAAGCATATAGACGGAAGAGGCGTGCTCCGTGGTCATGTGGTGGCTGTTTGTTGCAGTATTTGTACCACTGCCCACGGCGTTGTAATCAAGCGTCCAAGTCCAGTTGACCTTAGCGTCCAACGTTGCTCCTCGATGTCCTGGGAATTGAAGCACCTCCTGATGTAGGTTAGCCTACTTTATCACTATCACATTCATTCCCCTATAGCCGGCCTTCGTGACGTCCTTCAGTCAGAACAAAACCAGTCCTCACAGAGAGAGACCGACTTTTCCGATGGCTCGGGGTCAATTTTAATATGTACATTAAGATGTACTGTACACACCATAAAAAAAACATTTGGCGCACACGCCAAGGCACACACGGGGCGTGTGCTAAGTCCCGGGAGATGCCGATCGCGAGATTGTTACAAATTTACCACATGACAACAAAAACCGCTGCAGGTGATGGAAAGGCTTTCCGCGCAGATTCCGTGCGTAGCGCCAGGTGCTGTCAACTCCGACAGTGACCTACTAATACACCCAGCCTCAAATCACACTTCATTCCTCATTCCAGTGCCTCGATGTCCGAAGCAGCTTCTCCAGAACCCATCAACGGAGAGGGGATAGAAATGAGTAGGTTATCTGCCACTTTATTTTGTCATCATCATTACCCTGTATCACAGGTGGCCCTGGTCTCGCTCAGCCAGCGCAGAATCAACCCCGCCAAAGACAGGCTGATAGTTCATGGCCCCTTTTCAATATGTACATTAAGATGACAGAGGAAGAAGACAACGAGATGGCCAAACGCTGGCAAAAGGATGCTGATGGCATCCTTATCTTCGTGAGCCCATATATCGACTCAACGCTGGAGCCCAGTGACCAACGTGAACATTGTAGACCGGTTTATTCTCTGCCGCACTCGCTGCATTGGCCACTGTGTCTGTTCAAGACCTAAAGCCAAATTCACAGGATACCTCTGCGTTCTTCCTCGCAAACATCTATCAGCTTCTCGCTGACCCAAACATATCTCGTGCTTCGATCCTTGCAACTCCAGTTCAACCACCTCCCTTCTCTCCTTCGAAATCAGCAATTTGGGTCAACTCGCTCTGGTTCCTCAGTTTGGTCATCAGTCTCACATGTGCCTTACTGGCCACATTGTTACAACAGTGGGCGCGTCGATATGTCACAATCACACAACCACCGCGATACAGTCCCCAATACCGAGCACCGGTCCGTGCATTCTTTGCCCATGGAGCGGAAAGGTTCCATCTTCCTTGGTCTGTCGAAGCGCTGCCCGCTCTGCTACACCTGGCGCTGTTTTCGTTCTTCATCGGACTGGCTATCTTTCTGTTTAACATCAACCATACTGTATTCAGTGCAGTCGTTTGGTGGGTCGTGCTTGTAGGAGGCGTATATCTATGCATCACGTTGATGCCAATCTTCTGGCACGATAGCCCCTACTATGCACCACTTTCTTCGTCAGTGTGGTTCCTCTATGCTGGCATCACATATGCAATCTCCAAAATTGCCCTTTTTCTTCGAAATCACGGCTTCCGCTTTATCAACAATCGGGAGTGGTATATTTATAAACAACGATTCCACGGAGGTATGACGACGACGGTCCAAGGAACTGGCTTAATATTGTCTGCGGAAACCAATAGTCGTATCCTTACATGGACAATTGATGCACTGGACGAAGATAAAGGGCTTGAACAATTCTTTGAAACCATCCCTGGCTTCTGTAGCTCTATCCAAGACGATGACTTCCAACTCATCTTCGACAAAGTGGACAAGGCGTTGGCTCCGGCAGTCTTTGAGTTCCTTTTCCGTACTTTGACATATGGTTTGGTCTCAGAGGAAGCCAAGAAAAGGCGGGTGATGATCGGCATAAAGGCCGTCGATCCAGTACATCTCCCCCGTTCATCTATAGCTGTCCTCGGTTCTATTTTTGAATTTGGCGAAGATCTTGTGTTGCGATCAGTGGAGATTGGGCAGTCTTTGAGAAGCAGCGGTGACCTCGAGCCTGGATTATGCACTCGAGGGATAATTGCTGGTGTTATTGCAAGCGTGCCGAATTCGGAACGGGATGACCGGTGGATGGCACTCGCCAAGGATCAACTAGACGCATCAGAAGAGGTGGTTAGATATTACCTCGCACATGGAGACAGCGTTCTACTTGCCAACTTGGTCCACATCACTCGCCCACTATTTCGCTCGTGTCCCAAGGAGGATGATTTTAGCGTTTCTGATGACCTATCCAATATCCTCCAACACATTTCTAAATTCGACATTCAAAATACTCTTCCCGAACTACAACACGACTTTTGTGCTTTATGGAACGAAATGATACTGCAGAATGGTCGATCAATTGACATTTCTGATGGGATTCTCGCTATTCGACATCTTTATATCTCTTTACATCAAGGCGCCGATGCTGATGATGACTCCGAGCCAATTTCGTACCCGCTGTGCAATATCCCGAGTCATCACATCGACAGCGCGACAGACAAGACGACTCACCCTCTAGCGATAATCCCAGCCCCTGCCAACCCGCCCGACGTCGTTCTGAGCATCGTCGCTCCTTTCACAGAGCCGGTCATGTCCTCCTTCCCCGCGTCGAGCGAAAGTCATGGCCACGTACATTTATCAGAACAGTCGTCGCTTCACGATGTACCTGATGCACCCCCAACTGTCGAACCCTTCCCCCACACTCCGCCTGTCAATGTTACAAGTAGCAACTTTGCGACCACTTCCCTCGACTTGATAAAACAAGTTCCCACGGACACCACTTCCAACTCACCTCACGCCCCGGCAGTGTCGACATTCGCACTTGACCCACCTTTCGCACCCCCGTCTAGCCGCACTACCGATCTGCATGACAACGCAAATCTCGGTGTTGTCTCTGACAGTCTCCCATCAACTTCCCCGGTCCCAGTTGTCGGCGACACGCCTGCTACCCACACTCAGTCATCCTTAGCCTCTCCGAGTCCCGCATTCCAGATTGACCAACTGATCTCTCCTCCCGAGCCTTTTACTCTTCCCTCCACCTCGGCGGCAACTATTTCTCTCATGCCGCCCCAGGGGACCTCTGTTTCGCACTCGAGCACGGCGCCAAAGGACGGAATGTTCGATGATGATCATGGGCCTCCGGCCCCAGACCTGTCTCATAACGTAGAGGCCCCACGACGCTCAGTGGAATACGAGACAGCTATTTCCGGACCTGACATAGATGTTTCCCAGCATGCCCTTGACACAGCATGTTTCCCTCGGGACATTGGCCATCCTGAGTAAAGGCGAAACTGTTGTATGTCTCTGCCAGTGCCACAGCATAGGTCTTGGCCCTTGCCGTGGATATCCTGATTTTGAGAGGCTTATCAAATGCTCGTTTTGACTGCTTTTACTACGTTGACTGTGACGTGCTTACGGTACATATGATATACTTGTGTCGATATGCAGCCCAATAACGGGATGCGCAACTCAGAGTTCCTGTCTTGTCAGCTTACGTTCTATTCTATCTCAGTTTCGCCTTGGTCTTTTTATGTTACTCACTATGCAGGGTTCTTTTTAAAACATGATTTTCGCTGTGCCTTAGGTCACGATCTTTTGTTCCGTGCCTCAATAGGATATAATTGACTTGAGTAAAGCATCAGCCACTGTACAAAAACCTAGTACATGTCCGAGTCGGATAGATCGATCGAATGTCTCATTCGATCGATCTATCTGACTCGGTTGTGGATGGCAGAATCGGGGTGTTCTTTCATTTTAACCTTAATCACAGCGGGGTTGTCGTCCAGTTGAATCGTAGACTAGGGGGTGGAATAAGCGGGGGCGGGTCAACAAAGACAGGCCATACAGCGGGGGCGGTGGCAATCGTAAGCCAATGATGAAGAACCAATCAAATCAAAGTGGTGGTGGTGAGGAAGTGAGAGCTGACAAAGTGACAACAACTGAATGGGCAAGGGCAAAGTTGTCGATGGAGGGTGGGCTGGGATAGGCAGGCGGGGGAATGACGACCAACGGCGGGCTCGGGCGGACTCCACGGTCATGAGACAAAGGCGGACGCTGCTTTTGAGGGTTCTTTTTGTTTCAATACGGACTCGGAGTTGGAAGGAGCTGGTGGCTAAGGGCGTTTGGCCTGGTCTAGGCAGATTTCTCTAACACCAAGCAACCACAGGGACCTCAATCTCTACTCATGGAATACAGGAGGGGGAGAGGGTGTCACTGGTGGACGAGTGTTATGACATAAATCAGGGCACGCTACAATTCCGTTGAGAGGTCATCGGCTATCAGCAGAAGAAACCCTGAAATTGAGGAGGAACGACACTGACACATGGCGCCTCAACACTCAAGCTACTCGAGTTTTTCCGTGCGGATGCGTAAGACTTCCTTGATGTATGGACCACGTCTTGAGTCGAGCTTAGTCAAGCCTGTGACTTTAATGAGATCATGGGAATGCTCAGGCTAGCGTGATCATGGCTGAAGTGAGAGCTAACTGTGTGTGATAGGGAGGGAAGGGTAGACCAGGCGCAAATGGCAAAGGCCTATGCCACGGTTCAACTTTACATTGTTGAAAGAGAGTTGTTGCCAGTGACAGGTATCGCTAAGTTACCACGGGTGTGACCTTAGCGCCCAGGGTTCGGGGTTGCTTTAGTCCAAAGCTTTCACCTCACTTTCAATTGCTCTCCGTTTCTCATAGTAACTCCCCAATGTCTCAAGCGGCTCCTCCCATCGATGTAGGAAAATCACAAGGAGAGGGAAGCGACACCCGTATGTTATTTATTCTTGCTCTATCGCCCTCAACTCCATCTTCCCATGTAGCTGGCCTTCATGACATCCCTCGACCAGAGCAAAGTCAAACCTCGCAGGAGAAATTCAATGTCGATGATAGCGCAAACCGGCTATACAGCGAAGAGATCAAAAAGGATGCATCGCAGGAGCAAACCATCAATGTAGGGGATTTGACAGAAGAGAGAGTCGACACTAGTATGTTATCCGCCATATTGCTTTATCATTATCAATTTCATCCCTCTATAGCCGGTCTCCACGACGTAGAACAAAATCAGGTCTCGCAGACTCGGAGAGATATCAACGTTCGCAGTTTCTTACGGTCTTTCGGTAGAACGATCACCGGGATGGTAAACGGAGAAAATAACAAATCGGAGGAGCAGGCCAACTTTTCCAATCGATCAAGCCCCCTCTATAACATGTACGTCAAGATGACAGAGGAGGAAGACAGCAAAATGACCGATCGCTGGCAGAAGGATGGTGACGGTATCCTTATTTTCGTGAGTCCTTATCTTCGTCTCCACGCTGGAGTGGCCAACGTAAATATATCGTAGACGGGTTTATTCGCTGCTGCTCTCGCGGCATTGCTCACGATCTCTGTTCAAGACCTCAGGCCAAATCCGCAGGACACCTCTGCAGCTACATTCTATCTCGCAAACATCTATCAACTTCTCGCCGACCCGAATGTATCTCGTGCATCAATCCTTGCCACTCCAGCTCAACCACCCCCTTTTTCTCCACCGAAATCAGCAGTCTGGGTCAACTCACTCTGGTTCCTCAGTTTGGTCATCGCTCTTACATGTGCCCTACTGGCGACAATGTTACAACAGTGGGGGCGTCGATTCGTCACGATCACTCACCCGCCACGCTATAGCCGATACAATACAGCGCCTATCCGTGCATTCTTTGATAACGGAGTGAAGAAGTTTCATCTCCGTGGATCGGTCGACGCATTGACCGCTCTCCTACACCTGTCCTTGTTCCTGTTTTTCTCTGGGCTGGTTGTGTTTCTGTTCAACATCCACCATACCGTTTTCAGTTGGGTGGTTTCGTGGGTTGGACTCGCAGGATGTGTATATGGATGGATCACTGTGATGCCAATCTTCTGGCACGACAGCCCGTACTATGCGCCTTTGTCTTCGTCACTGTGGCTCTTCTGTAATGGCACGCTATATATCTTCCTTGAGATTCGCAGGTTACTTTTGCGTCTCGATCTCTTCTTCGATCCTCCCTCTTCTACTAGTAGTCGCGTTCTCATCGACCACCCCATTTCAAACCTACTACCCTTCAACTACGACCGTGCACGCCTTCGAGAATACCGATTCTGTCAAAGCCGAAGCATAGCGTGTCGCAGACGAATCTCGAGTGGCTTGACCGAAGTCGTTCAAGAAACTGGTTCAAAGTTGTCGCCGGCGATCAACGCTCGCATCTTGATACGGACAATTAACGCTCTCGATCAAGAGAAGGAATTTGAACAGTTCTTCGATGCCGTCCCTCGCTTCTGGGATCTGTTTCATTTCTCCAACACTACTGGCCCTCGCCGCTTGAGGGATCTGTTTCATTACACTCCTGCCGAACTGTCTGCCAAATTGGACCTGACGATAGCAGAAGCATTTGCTGTATTCTTGAGCCGTAGTTTCTCACTTACTTCGGTCTCGATGGAAGACAGACGAAGGCGAGTTGCCATTTGTGTGATGGCCGCTGACATAATACAACTCCCTCATTCGACCATGAACGTCCTCGGAAGCCTTTTCTCTTTGGGCGGCATAGATTTGGTCGATTTTGATTTTGCGCGTTCTCTGAAAATCAGCGGCAACAGACATACGGGTTTATGTTCTCAAGGGATAATTGCTGGCGTCATTGCAAGCATGTCGGAACGCGATGAGCGTTGGAAGGCACTAGTCAAGGATCAACTAGGTGTATCAGAAGCGGTGCTTCGAAATTACCTCGCAAATTGTGACTGCGTTCTACTTGCCAACTTGATCCACATCACTCGCCCGCTCTTCCGCTTGTGTCTCGAGGATATCCCAAATAGAGCTTATCATTTAACAAACATCCTGTCTTGCCTTTCCAAATTCAACATTGAGAATACTCTCCCTGGAATGCAGCACGACTTCTGTGCTTTGTGGAACGAAATTGCTCAAGAAGCCCGCGATCGCGATTCCGATGAGATTTCTTCTCATATTCTCCGACCCATTCGGCATCTTTATATCGCTTTACATCATGGCACCGATGCTGCCCCGACCGACTTCGATGGTTCCACCGCTGATCCTGACTACGTTCTGAGAGATTCATTCTCGTACCCGTTGTGCCATATCCCGGCTCATCTTTCCACCGATACAGACGAGATCGCCTCCGAGTCAATCACCCGCCCCCCTCGAGAGCCACAGACCGCAGATCATAGACGCATACATTTTGCAGAAGGGTCATCACTCCACGAAGTCCCTGATACTACCCCAACCGGCCACTCTGTTGGTACCTCACTCGACCCTTCTACCATCTCGCCAATGTCAAAGTCAAAGTCCGACCCTCGTCCCACCTCGGCAGTCTCCGAGTCGACATTCACTCCTCACCCACCCCTTATCACCCCATCTAACAAAACCACCGATCCGCATAACAACGCACTCCCTCCCGGCTGGGAGGTCAGACACACTCCAACTGGACCCAACCCACCCAAGCCCTCTCCTTATGTCACCCCGATTGCTCCTGCTATCTCACGGGAGGAATCTCAGCGGGCTCCAGATCAATTCATCACAGATCAGGTGTTACCTGAAGCAATTCAGCACCCTACCGTAGTCGTTGCGTCATCGTCCCGCACTGCCAAAGGTGAAGGCCGTTCCAGTACTTCAGAGACCTTAACTTCCGTCGCTGCCACTGTAACAGAGGGCGGCATGGCCGACACCCAGTCTGGAGAACAGCCTACTACTAGTATCGTTCGGCTTGACTCTAGTAGCGCGCCTCCCGTAGATGTGCATTCACCCACGGACTTATCAATCGATACATCTGCCAACTCTCTTACCACTCCTCTGGTAGCTTCCGAGTCTGTTATTCTCCCTATGGCTCCACCCCTCGGCGCGCATCACGATTCCCAAGAGCCGAACGATTCAAATGAGTTGGGATCGCGCCATCACGAACCCCGGTTGGATCCGTCAGGTGAAAATCGCGACCTATCGGACAATTCTTCTTAGTCCCCACTTGACGGAAGCAAGTTGGCAACGACTTGCTACCAACGATGGTCTTTGTAGGCTATTTTTCTTTGAAGTTCCTGTCGAGGCTGACTGCTGTTGTATGCTATGCTGGGTCATGTGCCAGTTGATGAGGGCCTTAAGCAAATGCAATGTTCGACACGTTATGTTGGAATATTTTTGAAGAGACTGCTTCCTATTCTTTCAATATCCCGTTCATTACGCACTCGCGCCCGTTAAATACTCGCCACCTGAATGGGTTGTAGTTTGTGTACAATTATCAGCGATTACATGAAAGGATGTAGAGCAGCCGCGGATACTGATCCTTGTTATGCGTAGAGGTAAAAAAAGTCGAGAATCGAAGTCTGCCCACATCTCCCACACATCTCCCCAACAGGTGCGGCAATTGCCTCTAGAAATCATATGAGAAGCACCGAACCGTCGATCGTTTCGCATTTTTTATGGATTCTCATACCTATTTGATTTTTTTTTACATCAAGGCACTCATGCTGATGATGACTCCGAGCCGTTTTCGTACCCACCGTGCAATATCCCGAGTCATCACACCGACAGCGCGACAGACGAGACAACTTATCCTCTAGCCATCATCCCAGCCTTTGCCAACCCACCCAACGTCGTTCTGAGCGTCACTCCTTCCAGAGCCCGTCATGTCCTCCTTTCCCGCGTCGAGCGAAAGTCATGCATACATTTATCAGAACAGTCATCGCTCCACGATGTACCTGATAGCCCCCTCCAACTGACGAACCTTTCCCTCACACTCCGCATGTCAATGTTGCAAGTACAGTAGCAACTTTGCAACCACTTCTTACCATCTCACCCACTTCCGACTCACCTCACCCCCCGGTGTTGGAGGGTCGGGTGCTGCCTCGAGGATGTACAGTAGTGGTTGGGGATGAAGCCGCGTTGTCAGTGCTTATCTCAGCGTCGGGTAACTGTACAATGTCCGCTACGCTTCCCACGCTGTCATCCTGACCCCGCTGTCCCTAATCCCCATTCCATCGGTTACGCGGCCTACTAACAGGATGCGCGACTCAGAGTTCAGCTTACGTTCTATTCTACAGTATCTCAAGTGCATGGGTATGGCGGACTCCGAGTCGGAGTCTGACGAAGCTGGTCGCTAAGGTCGTTTGGCCCGGTCTATGCTGATCCCTCTAACACCTAGCGGCGACTCTCTGAACACACTGACCTCACACACCAACCTCATTTTCTACTCATGGAATACAGCAGGGAAAGAGGGTGTCACGGGTGGGTGAGTGTTATGACATGAATCAGGGTACCCTACAATTCCGAAACCCTGAAATGGGGGAGGAACGCCACTGACACATGGCGCCTCAAGGCCTCAAGGCCTCACTACTCAAAACGAACTGTGCGCATGTGGTGCGGCTGCGTAAGGCGACTACCACGGGTGTGACATTAGCGCCCAGGGTTCGGGGTTGCTTTTGCCTAGGCTTCCACCTCACTTTCAATCGCTCTCCAATTCTCATACTGTAACTCCCCCCAATGTCTCAAGCGGCTCCTCCCATCGATGTAGGGGATTTGACAGAAGAGGGAGTCGACACTAGTATGTTATCCGCCATATTGCTTTATCATCATCAATTTCATCCCTCTATAGCCGTTCTCCATGACGTGGAGACTCTGATAGAAACTGTCCTTCCCCTTGCTGGCGAAGCGTCTTTTCTCAGACAGTTCCTTAGGATGACAAAGGAACTTGAAGAAGATATCAGAATGAAGGCATCGGAGGAGCAGGCCAACTTTACCAATCGGTCAAGCCCCCTCTATAACATGTACGTCAAGATGACAGAGGAAGAAGACAGCAAAATGACCGATCGCTGGCAGAAGGATGGTGATGGTATCCTTATTTTCGTGAGTTCCTATCTTGGTCTCCATGCTGGAGTGGCCAACGTGAATATTGTAGACCGGTTTATTCGCTGCTGCCCTCGCGGCATTGCTCACGGTCTCCGTTCAAGACCTCAGGCCAAATCCGCAGGACACCTCTGCCGCTACATTCTATCTCGCAAACATCTATCAACTTCTCGCCGACCTGAATGTATCTCGTGCATCAATCCTTGCCACTCCAGCTCAACCGCCCCCTTTTTCTCCACCGAGATCAGCAGTCTGGGTCAATTTACTCTGGTTCCTCAGTTTGGCCATCGCGCTTACATGTGCCCTACTGGCAACAATGTTACAACAGTGGGGGCGTCGATTCGTCACAATCACTCACCCGCCACGCTATAGCCAATACAATACAGCGCCGATCCGTGCATTCTTTGATAACGGAGTGAAGAAGTTTCATCTTCGTGGGTCGGTTGAAGGATTGACCGCTCTCCTACACCTGTCCCTGTTCCTGTTTTTCTCTGGGCTGATTGTATTTCTGTTCAACATCGACCATACCGTTTTCAGTTGGGTGGCTTCTTGGGTTGGACTCGCAGGAAGTGTATATGGATTTATCACTGTGATGCCAATCTTCTGGCACGACAGCCCGTACTATGCGCCTTTGTCTTCGTCACTGTGGTTCTTCTGTAATGGGACGCTATATACCTTCCTTGAGATTCGCAGGTTACTTTTGCGTCTCGCTCTCTTCTTCAATCCTTCCTCTTCTAGTCGCTTTCGCATCGACCTCCCCAACCTTTCAGACCTACCACTCTTCGACCCCGACCGTTCACGCCTTCGAGCCTACCGAATCTCTAAAAACCTAAGCAAAGCGTGTCGCAGACGAATCTCGAGGGGCTTGACCGAGACCGTTCAAGAAACTGGTTCAAAGTTGTCGCCGGAGATCAACACTCGTATCCTGATAGGGACAGTTAACGCTCTCGATCAAGAGAAGGAATTTGAACAGTTCTTCGCTGCCGTCCCTCGCTTCTGGGATGTGTTTCATTACTCCAACACTACTCCTGCCGAACTGACTGCCAAACTGGACTTGACGATGGCAGAAGCATTTGCTGTATTCTTGAGCCGTAGTTTCTCACTTACTTCGGTCTCGATGGATGAGCGAGTCGCCATTTGTGTGATGGCCGCGGACACGATACAACTCCCTCATTCGACCATGAACGTCCTCGGAAGCGTTTTTTCTTTGGGTAACAAAGATATGCTCGATTACCCTCTGAGAATCAGCGGCAACAGGGATACGGGTTTATGTTCTCAAGGGATAATTGCTGGCGTCATTGCAAGCGTGTCGGAACGCGATGAGCGTTGGGTGGCACTAGTCAAGGATCAACTAGGTGTATCAGAAGCGGAGCTTCTAAATTACCTCTCAAATGGTAACAGCGTTCTACTTGCCAACTTGATCCACATCACTGGCCCGCTCTTCCGCTTGTGTCTCGAGGATATTCCAAATATGGCTTATCATTTAACAAACATCCTGTCATGCATTTCCAAATTCGACATTGAGAATACTCTTCCTGGACTGCAGCACGACTTCTGTGCTTTATGGAACAAAATTGCTCAAGAAGCGCGCCATCGCGATTCCCCTGAGATTTCTTCTCATATTCTCCGACCCATTCGGCATCTTTATATCGCTTTACATCAAGACACCGATGCTGCCCCGACCGACTTCGATGGTTCCACCGCTGATACTGACCTCGTTCTGAGAGACCCATCCTCGTACCCGTTGTGCCATATCCCGGCTCATCTTTCCACCGATACAGACGAGATCGCCTCCGAGTCAATCACCCGCCCGCCTCGAGAGCCACAGAGCGCAGATCATAGACGCATACATTTTGCAGAAGAGTCATCACTCCACGAAGTCCCTGACACTACCCCAACCGGCCGTACTTCACTCGACCCTTCTACCATCTCGCCAATGTCAAAGTCAGAGTCCGACCCTCGTCCCACCTCGGCAGTCTCCGAGTCGACATTCACTCCTCACCCACCCCTTATCACCCCATCTAACAAAACCACCGATCCGCATAACAATGCACTCCCTCCCGGCTGGGAGGTCAGGCACACTCCAACTGGACTCAACCCGCCCAATCCCTCTCCTTATGTCGCCCCGATTGCTCCTGCTATCTCACGGGAGGAATCTCAGCGGGTTCCAGATCAATTCATCACAGATCAGGTTTTACCTGAAGCAATTCAGCGCCCTACTGCAGTCGTTGCGTCATCGTCCCGCACTGCCGAAGGTGAAGGTCGTTCCAGTACTTCACAACCCTTAGCTTCCGTCGCTGCCACTGTAACCGAGGGCGGCATGGCCGACACCCAGTCTGGAGGACAGCCTACTACTAGTATCGTTCGGCTTGACTCTAGTAGCGCGCCTCTCGTGGATGTATATTCACCCACGGATTTATCATGCGATACATCTGCCGACTCTCTTACCACTCCTCAGGTAGCTTCCGAGTCTGTTATTCTCCCTACGACTCCACCCCTCGGCGCGCGTCACGATTCCCAAGAGCCGAACGATACAAATGAGTTGGGATCGCGCCATCACGAACCCCGGTTGGATCCGTCAAGTGAAAATCGCGACCTATCGGACAATTCTTCTTAGTCCCCACTTGGCGGAAGCAAGTTGCTCCCAGCGATGGTCTTTGTACGTAGGTTATTTTCCTTTGAAGTTCCTGTCGAGGCTGACTGTTGTTGTATGCTATGCTGGCTCATGTTCCAGATGATGAGGGCCTTAAGCAAATGCAATGTTCGACACATTATGTTGGAATATTTTTGAAGAGACTGCTTCCTATTCTTTCAATATCCCGTTCATACGCACTCGCGCCCGTTAAATACTCGCCACCTGAATGGGTTGTAGTTTGTGTACAATTACCAGCGATTACATGAAAGGATGTAGAGCAGCCGCGGGTACTGATCCATGTTATGTGTAGAGGTAATAAAAGTCGAGAATCGAAGTCTGCCCCACATCTCCCCAATAGGTGCGGCAATAGCCTCTAGAAATCATACGAGAAGTGCCGAACCGTTGATCGTTCGCATTTTGGATGGGATTCTCATACCTATTCGACATTTTTTTATATCAAGGCACCGATGCTGATGATGACTCCGAGCCATTTTCGTATCCACCGTGCGTCATCACACCAACAGCACGACAGACGAGACGACTCATCCTCTAGCGATCATCCCAGCCCCTTGCCAACCCACCCGATGTCGTTCTGAGCGTCACTCCTTCCACAGAGCCCGTTGTGTCCTCCTTTCCCGCGTCGAGCGAAAGTCATGGCCGCATACATTTATCAGAACAGTCATCGCTCCACGATGTACTCTCCAACTGACGAACCTTTCCCTCACACTCCGCATGTCAATGTTGCAAGTACAGTAGCAACTTTGAAACCACTTCACTCGACTTCTTACCATCTCACCCACTTCCGACTCACCTCACCCCCCGGTGTTGGAGGGTCGGGTGCTGCCTCGAGGATGTACAGTAGTGGTTGGGGATGAAGCCGCGTTGTCTGTGCTTATCTCAGCGTCGGGGTAACTGTACAATGTCCGCTACGCTTCCCACGCTGTCATCCTGACCCCGCTGTCCCTAATCCCCATTCCATCGGTACGCGGCCTACTAATAGGATGCGCGACTCAGAGTTCAGCTTACGTTCTATTCTACAGTATCTCAAGTGCATGGGTATGGCGGACTCCGAGTCAGAGTCTGACGAAGCTGGTCGCTAAGGTCGTTTGGCCCGGTCTATGCTGATCCCTCTAACACCTAGCAGCGACACTCTGAACACACTGACCTCACACACTAACCTCATTTTCTACTCATGGAATACAACAGGGGAAGAGGGTGTCACGGGTGGGTGAGTGTTATGACATAAATCAGGGTACTCTACTATTCCGAAGCCCTGAAATGGGGGAGGAACGCCACTGACACATGGCGCCTCAAGGCCTCACTACTCAAAACGAAGATCAGAATGGTTGTGCGCATGTTGTGCGGCTGCGTAAGGCGACTACCACGGGTGTGATATTAGCGCCCAGGGTTCGGGGTTGCTTCTGCCCAGGCTTCTACCTCACTTTCAATCGCTCTCCAATTCTCATACCTGTAACTCCCCAATGTCTCAAGCGGCTCCCACTGAAGCCATCGGTGTAGGGACATCACCAGGAGAGGGAAGCGACACCCGTATGTTATTTCTCAACTTGCATTATCGTCCTCAACTCCATCTTCCCATGTAGCTGGCCTTCATGACATCCCTCGACCAGAGCAAAGTCAAATCTCGCAGGGGCAATTCAATATTGATGATAACGCAAACCGGGCTCGGAGACTACACAGAGAAGACAATAAAAAGGATGCATCGGAGGAGCAGGCCAACTTTTCCAATCGATCAAACCCCCTCTATAACATGTACGTCAAGATGACAGAAGAGGAAGACAGCAACATGACCGATCGCTGGCAGAAGGATGGTGATGGTATCCTTATTTTCGTGAGTCTCTATCTTGGTCTCCATGCTGGAGTGGCCAACGTGAATATTGTTGTAGACCGGTCTATTCGCTGCTGCCCTCGCGGCATTGCTCACGGTCTCCGTTCAAGACCTCAGGCCAAATCCGCAGGACACCTCTGCCGCTACATTCTATCTCGCAAACATCTATCAACTTCTCGCCGACCCGAATGTATCTCGTGCATCAATCCTTGCCACTCCAGCTCAACCACCCCCCTTTTCTCCACCGAAATCAGCAGTCTGGGTCAACTCACTCTGGTTCCTCAGTTTGGTCATCGCTCTTACATGTGCCCTACTGGCAACAATGTTACAACAGTGGGGACGTCGATTCGTCACAATCACTCACCCGCCACGCTATAGCCGATACAATACAGCGCCGATCCGTGCATTCTTTGATAACGGAGTGAAGAAGTTCCATCTTCGTGGGTCGGTCGAAGGATTGACCGCTCTCCTACACCTGTCCCTATTCCTGTTCTTCTCTGGGCTGATTGTATTTCTGTTCAACATCGACCATACCGTTTTCAGTTGGGTGGCTTCGTGGGTTGGACTCGCAGGATGTGTATATGGATTTATCACTGTGATGCCAATCTTCTGGCACGACAGCCCGTACTATGCGCCTTTGTCTTCGTCAGCGTGGTTCTTCTATAATGGGACGCTATATACCTTCTTTGAGATTCGCAGGTTACTTTCGCGTCTCTCTTCCCCTTCCAGTGGCTTTCGCATCGCCACTTCAAGCCCACGACTCACCGCCTCCGAACGTGCACACCTTCGAGCGTTCCTATCCTCTCATAACCGAAGCATAACGTATCGCACACGAATCTCGAGGGGCTTGACTGGGGCCGTTCAAGAAACTGGTTCAAAGTTGTCGGCGGAGATCAACACTCGTATCCTGATTGCGACAATTAACGCTCTCGATCAAGAGAAGGAATTTGAACAGTTCTTCGCTGCCGTCCCTCGCTTCTGGAATGTGTTTCATTACTCCGACATTATTCCTGCCGACCTGTCTGCCGAACTGGACTTGACGATAGCAGAAGCATTTGCCGTATTCTTGAGCCGTTGTTTGTCAACCACTTCGGTCTCGAAGGAAGACAGTCGTAGGCGAGTCGTCATTTGTGTGATGGCGGCAGACACGATACAACTCCCCCAATCGACCATGAACCTCCTCGGAAGCTTTTTCTCTTTGGGTGGCATAGATATTCTCGATGTCTCTCTTCCGGAGTCTCTGAGCAACAGCGACAATAGAAGTATGGGTTTATGTTCTCAAGGGATGCTTGCCGGTTGCATTGCACGTTGGGGGATGAGATGTTTAGAAGAATGGATGATCGAACCACTCAAGAATGAACTTAAACCACTCGACGATAAACTACACCTTGAACTCTATGGGCCGTGGTCTCAAGATAGACTCAGAGATGAAACCGTCGTTTCATTTGTTTACTTGATCCACATCACTGGCCTGCTCTTCCGCTTGTGTCTCGAGGATATTCCAAATATGGCTCATCATTTAACAAACGTCCTGTCAAGCATTTCCAAACTCGACCTTCGATATATTACTCTTTTTCATTCACTGCCGCACCGATTCTGCGCGTTGTGGAACGAGATTTCTCAAGAAGCCCGCGATCGCGATTCCGATGACATTTCGTTTCATATTCTCCGACCCATTCGGCATCTTTATATTGCTTTACATAAAGGCACCGATGCTGCCCCAACCGACTTCGATGGTTCCACCGCTGATCCTGACTACGTTTTGAAAGATCCTTTCTCGTACCCGTTGTGCAATATCCCGGCTCATCATCCTGACAGCACCCGTCATCCTGTGATCCCCGAGTCAACCACTCGCTCACCTCGAGGCATCATGTCATCCTCCCTAGCACCGACCGCAGATCATAGACGCATAGATGTTGCAGAAGAGTTATCGCTCCACGACGTCCCTGATACTACCCCAACCGTCGAGTCTTTCCACCCGTCTCCACCTGTCATTGTTGAAACCGAGCACTCTGCTGTTACTTCACTCGACCCTTCTACTATCCCGCCCACGTCTAAATCAGAGTCCGACCCACATCCCATCTCGGCAGTCTCCGAGTCTCCATGCACCTCTCACCCACCCCTCATCGCCCCATATAACAAAACCATCGACCCGCTTACTAACAACGCAGATCTCGGTGTTTTCACCGACATTCCATTGTCAACTTTCTCTGCCCCAGCCCCCAATGACCCGCCTCCTGCAAACACTCAGTCGTCCTTGGCCATTTCTCTCACGGCGCCGCAGGGGACCTCTGTTTCACTCCATCCCCTTGCTAGTGATACAGCATCCTTCACCGACATTGACCGTCCAGAGTAGAGGCGAAACCATCCTGTGGTTGGTCTGCTAACTTGAATACTACATACAATCGTGACCCTATTGGATATTTATATGCTCCTTGATTTTGAGGCACGCCAACGGTCATTTACGGTACATACTAGTACGATATGCGCTCGTGTCGGTACGAGGTTCAGCAGTAGCAGGCTCGATTCAGAACTCCTCATCGGCTCTTCTCTCCACCTTTCTCTGTTTGTTCTGTGGTCTCTTGTAAAACTTTGTATTACAAAACGACTTACCGTTTGTGAGGTCATTATGTTCCGTCCGTACTTTCTCTCTGTGTTCCGAGTCTTATAAACAGGATGTTGTCTAGATATGCCCAATCAAATGTTTGTTCTCTGTGTCGAGATACAAACGGCCCAGGATTACGAAGGCTTCCGCAACCGTACATACCAGGGCGGAATAGCCACCAGTGAGTATGTCCGCCGGGCTTCCCCAATTGCTTGCAGCAGCTCTCCGACATTTCAGTAGCAACTTCAGGCTCTACCGCATCTATAATATCTCTGACAGTACCATCATATGGCATCACAGTACTCACATCGAGGATCAGGACGGTCCAGCGGGGGCTTCCCTAACACACAGACTGCAGGCCCTGACCTCAGATGCGTGGTCGTGTTGCTCACCGCGTCACGGTAGCTTTCATCTGGCGGCGTTTCGACCGTGGTTTGATGCCTCCGTCTCACCTTGCTTCAATGAGGTCACGGTCAGGAGAATGCGATCGACTTCGGACTGGAGGATCGCAGACTGGCACCAAGATCATGATCGGGGCGAGAGGAACAGGGAGGGAAGAGAGGACCAGGATAACGTTCAAGAAGCCTACGCATTGTTTTACCACACGTTCAAACAGAATTGTCGACAAAATATCGTTGAAAGACTCGGAGGAAGGAAAAGTTATTTTCTATTTGTTTTTATTTGTTTGTTTGATCGTCGGCTTGTTCATGCCCAACGTTGTCGGCTCCGAGTCAATACAGAAAAAACATTTACCCAATTCCACGCTCCGTTCCCCTTAACTCTCGATGTCCCAAGAAGCGCCTCCCGAACTTATCGATGTAGGGGATTTACCAGAACAGAGAATCAACACTGGTAAGTCATTCCCCACCTTGCCGCCTTGCCGTCATTCACTTCATCCTTCTCGATAGCTGCTAGCGACCCCCGTGACGTCCCTTGGAAAGAGCCAAATCAAGTCTCGCAGGGACAGGCCAACTTGAACTTTACTGACAGCTCAGGGCCCCTCTTCAATATGTACATTAAGATGGCAGAGGAAGAAGACAATAAAGTGGCCGATCGCTGGCAAAAGGATGCTGACGGTATTCTCATATTCGTGAGTTTTTGTGTTTTATCACCACGGGGTGCGGCGTCCAACGTGAATATCGTAGACCGGTTTATTCTCTGCTGCAATCGCGGCATTGGTCGCGGTCTCTGTTCAAGACCTAAAGCCAAATTCACAGGATACGTCTGCATTCTATCTCGGGAAGATTTTTCAGCTTCTCGCCGATCCAAACGTATCTCGTGAATCGATCCTTGCAGCTCAACCACCCCCCTTCTCTCCTCCGAAATCAGCAGTCTGGGTCAACTCATTCTGGTTCCTCAGTTTGGTCATAAGTCTCACATGCGCCTTACTGGCCACATTGTTGCAGCAGTGGGCGCGTCGATACGTCACAATCACACAACCGCAACGCTATAGTCCACACAAGCGAGCACCGATCCGAGCATTTTTTGCTAATGGGGTGGAAACGTTTCATCTTCCTTGGGCCGTTAAAGCACTCCCCGCTCTGCTACACCTGTCATTGTTCCTGTTCTTCTCTGGACTGGCTGTTTTTCTTTTCAACACCCACTATACCGTTTTCAGTGCGGTTATTTGGTGGATCGGACTTGCAGGAGGTGTATACGTATTCATCACGTTGATGCCAATCTTCTGGCACGACAGCCCTTACTATGCACCACTTTCTTCGTCGGCATTTTTATTCTATGCTGGCATCCAATATGCGGCCTCCAGACTCGTGGACTTTCTTTGGGATCACGACTACACCTTTATTCCCAGGATGTGGCCTGGCAAGTATCGCAGACGATTGTTTGGGGGTATGACGAAGACTGTCCAAGATACTGGCTCGGAACTGTCGGCGGAGATCAACAGCCGTATCCTGACATGGACGATCCATGCTCTGGATGAAGATAAGGAAGTCGAGCAGTTCTTCGAAGCCATCCCTGGCTTCTGCGGCTCGGACGTGGTCCACGACCTCGAACGCGTTTTCGCCAAAGTGGACCAGACGTTGGCTCCGGCATTCTCTAGATTCATGTCCCGTACCCTGTCATCCAGTTTGGTCTTGGAGGCAGACAGGACAAGGCGGGTCATCACTTGCGTGAAGGCCGTCAATATAGCACGTCTCTCCCGCGCCACTATGTCCATCTTCGGGAGGGTTTTCGGATATGGCGTAGAAGTGTTGCAATCGGTTGATATTGGGCGGTCTCTAAGAAGCAGCGGTGATCGAGGTCCTAATTTATGTTCTCAAGGAATAATTGCCGGCGTCATTGCAAGCGTGACAGAACGGGATGACCGATGGATGGCACTCGCCAAGGATCAACTAGGCGTATCAGAAGAGGTGCTTCAAGATTATCTCGCCCATGGAGACAGCGTTTTACTTGCCAACTTGATCCACATCACTCGCCCGCTGTTTCGCTTGTGTCTCGAGGATCCTCCAAATATGGCTTATTATTTACTATTTGTCCTGCGATGCATTTCTAAATTCGACATTGAAAATACTCTTCCTGGACTGCAGCACGACTTCTGTGTTTTGTGGAATGAGATCGCTCGAGAAGCGCGCCGTCACGAGCCTCATCATCACATTCCTCGTTGGATTCTCCGACCTATTCGGCATCTTTATATCGCTTTACATCAAGACACCCATGCCGCTCCGACCGCTTTCGATGCTTCCACGGTTAATTATGACCCTGTTCTGTTCGTGTCATCGTCGTACCCATCGTGCAATATCCCGAGTCATCACTCCGACGTCACAAGTGAGACTTGTTCCTTGCCAACCCAGCCGGCGACGCCGTTCCAAGTCTCAGCATCGTCACTACTTCCACAGAGCCCGCCATATTGTCTTTCCTCACATTAACCGCACATCATAGCCGCATACATTTGACAACAGCTATCGCCTCACGATATGGTGCTACCCCGACTCGGACTCCCGATTCTTTCCACCGCTCTCCCCACTCTACTTCCACTTTACTCGACAAGGCCTCACTGATATGCCTACCATCTCTCTCACTTTTAACTCATCGTCAGACCCTCACGCATCGCCGTGTCGACATCCACTTCGACAATTCCGTTATCATATGCCCCGGCCCCAATTCCCAGTCTCTATCAATGTAAGGGTCCGAGGTCACACCAGTCAGCTATTTCTGTGCCTGACATAGCCACAGATGTTTCGCACCATTCCCTGACATAGTGTCTTTCTCTCTCGATATTGATCGTTCAGAGTAGGGACGACAACGTCATGTGGTCTCTGCCGACGACATACGGTCTTGGCCCTGTTGAATTATTATTAATAATAAGCTTATCGTTATTGCTATTTCAAGCGGATGTGCTTACGGCGCGTAGAGCAGGCTCGATGCGCGACACCTTCCTTTTTTCAGTATGTGTTGGTCTAGACCTATCGATCCGTACCTTCGTTCTGCCTTCGCGATGTTGTCTAGATATGCCTAATCGAATGCCCGGGATTTTTCGATCATGGGCTTGAGTTTGTTTGTGGTTGTTTCACGCAAGTACGTAAACGCCTTGCCAGTACAGTATGCCCCAGTATCGTGGCATATATATTTAGGCACATAGGAGCTGTCTGTCATAACAAAGGGTTTGAGAGTCAATAACATAGGATGATACGAGGCAAAAACGGAAAATGCTGGTGGTACTATCGAACGTGCTCGAATGCGATCAATTCCAAGTGGGTTCTGTCGGGGTTCCGCGGCATGCAGAGGGGGCTGGAGGGCTGGCCAGATCAGCGAGTCTATAAATACAATCCTTCACGCCCATGCAAGGCACAGTCGAGGTTTTGACCGCAGAACCAATCAAGAAGCTGCAAGCGTAATTGAACTATTAAAGTAGAGCAATGGTTGTCAAGCGAGCGAAAAAGCGACTGCGGGGTTGAAGGGCGTTGAAGATACGACAGTCTCGACGGCGTTTAAATGAGTTGTGAAACATATACACCTCAAAGTTGTACACATCATGATCGTCCTAATCCTTGTCTATAACATTTGGCGCGGCGGATGCGAGGTCCCGGGAGATGCCGATAACGAAGTGGTTTACAAATTTACCACATGACCAGAAAAACCGCAGGGCCAGTAACGGTGGACCAGCTTGGATTGGTAGATCGTGCATAGACATCATATTGGGGGAAGCTGTCAAATAGATGGAATGGAAGGGTTAGAGCGTTAACGAGTTGTGAGCAGATGACGTGATGACGTGGGAAAGGCTTCCGCGCAGATTCCGTCGCGTAGCGCCAGGTTTTATCAACTCGGATAGTTACCTACTGTTACTCCCAACCCCAACTTTCCTCCTCATTCCAGTGCCTCGATGTCCGAAGCAGGTCCTCCAGAACCCATCGTCAGACAGGGGATCGAAATGAGTAGGTTATCCGCCACTCCAATTTATCATCATCGTTGATCAAATTACCCTATATTACAGGTGGCCCCGGTCGAGTTCCTCATCCAGCACAGAATCAAACCTCCCAAGGACAGGTCAACTACTCTGATGGTTCAGGGCCCCTCTTCAATATGTACGTCAAGATGACAGAGGAAGAAGACAACAAGATGGCCAAACGCTGGCAAAAGGATGCTGATGGCATCATTATCTTCGTGAGCCCATATATCGACTCAACGCTGGAGCCCAGTGACCAACGTGAACATTGTAGACCGGTTTATTCTCTGCCGCACTTGCTGCATTGGTCACTGTGTCTGTTCAAGACCTGAAGCCAAATTCACAGGATATCTCGGCATTCTATCTCGGGAACATCTATCAGCTTCTCGCCGATCCAAACATATCTCGTGCATCCATCCTTGCCACTCCAGTTCAACCACCCCCCTTCTCTCCTTCGAAATCAGCAATTTGGGTCAACTCGCTCTGGTTCCTCAGTTTGGTCATCAGTCTCACATGTGCCTTACTGGCCACATTGTTACAACAGTGGGCGCGTCGATATGTCACAATCACACAACCACCGCGATACAGCCTCCATAAGCGAGCACCGATCCGTGCATTCTTTGCCAAAGGAGCGGAAAAGTTCAATCTTCCTTGGTCGGTTGAAGCGCTGCCCACTCTGCTACACCTGTCCCTGTTTCTGTTCTTCATCGGACTGGCTATCTATCTATTCAATATCAACCATACTGTATTCAGTGTGGTTGTTTGGTGGGTCGGACTTGCAGGTGGTGTATACATATGCATCACGTTGATGCCAATCTTCTGGCATGATAGCCCCTACTATGCACCGCTTTCTTCGTCAGCGTGGTTCCTCTATGCTGGCATCCAATACGCATTCTACCTAATTGCTCTGTTTCTTCGAAAACATGGCTTCCGCTTTATACCCTATCCGCCGTGGTATATTTATGAACAACGATTCTATGAAGGTATGACGAAAACCATCCAAGAAACTGGCTCAAGATTGTCGGCAGAAATCAATAGTCGTATCCTTACATGGACAATTCAGGCTCTGGATGAAGATAAAGAGCTTGAACAATTCTTTGAAGCCATCCCTGCCTTCTGTAGCTCGAAATTTGTGGACGAATTCCAACTCGTCTTCGACAAACTGGACCTAACGTTGAGTCTGGCATTCTCTAAGTTCCTTTCCAATACTTTGACATCTAGTTTGGTCTTGGAGGAAGACAAGAAAAGGCGGGTAATGATTTGCGTGAAGGCTATCAATACAGTACATCTCCCCCGTTCATCTATGGACATCCTCGGGTCAATTTTTGGATTTGGCTTAGATCTTGTGTTGGGATCTGTAGAGATTGTGCAGTCTCTGAGAAGCAGCGGTGACCGAGATCCTGGATTATGCACTCGAGGGATAATTGCTGGTGTCATTGCAAGCGTGCCGAAGTCGGAACGGGATGACCGGTGGATGGAACTCGCCAAGGATCAACTGGACGCATCAGAAGAGGTGGTTCGGTATTACCTTGCACATGGAGACAGCGTTCTACTTGCCAACTTGATCCACATCACTCGCCCGCTCCTCCGCTCGTGTCTCGAGGATATCGCGTGGATGATTATGGATATGGGATCCATTTTGGAACGCCTTTCCAAACTCGACATACGAAATACTCTTCCTGCACTGCAGCATGACTTCTGTATCTTGTGGAATGAAATCACTCGGGAAGCACACAATCATGGACTTTTCGTTTGTCGTTATGTTCTCCAACCCATTCGACATCTTTACATCGCTCTACATCAAGGCACCGATGCTGCCCCGACCGCCTTTGATGCTTCTACAAATGAATATGACCTTGTTTTTCGCGACCCATCGTCGTACCCACTGTGCAATATCGCGGGTCATCGCTCTGACATCTCAACGGGCGAGAAGACTTATCCTCTCACGATCACTTCAACACTTCCCAATCCTCCCGATGCTGTTTTGAGCACCATCAGCCCTTCCTCAGTACCCGACGTGTCATCCTTCCCCGCATCGACCGGAGATCATAGCCGCGTACATTTTGCCGGAGAATCATCGCTGCATGATGTTGTTGATGCCACTCCAACCACCGAGTCCCCCCGCCGCCCTCCTCCCGTCAATTTTGAAATTAGTCGACCTGCTGCTACTTCACTTGACCTTATAAGGCAAGGTCCCACTGCCACAGCTCCTACCACTGGCATCTCGCCCACTTCTAACACAGAATTGGACCCTCATCCCGCCCCGGCAGTGTCTATATACGTCCCTCACCCATCTTCTTCCTCGCAGTTTAGCAATATTCCCGACCCGCAAACCAACGCAGGTCTCGGAGTTGTCCCTAACATTCCATTATCATCATACTCGGGTCCAGTTGCCAGCGACACTCCTCTTCCTCTCCCCTCCCTGTTCGCGACGTCTATTTCTCTCACACCGCCCCAGGGGTCCCCTTTTTCACATACAGACACGGCACCGAACTCCAGTGACGGAACATTCAATAATGATTATAATCCTCGGGCTCAAACTTCCACTAACGTAGAGTTCCCAGAGCGGCCACATGACTCGGCTATGTCCGTCCCTGACAAAGCGACGGATGTTCCGCAACTTCCGCGCCTTCATATATTCCCTGACACAGTGTCCTCCTCTGAAGGCATTGATCGTCCACCATCGAGGCATGCAGTTCCTGGTGATGCTCCATAGTTATGGCCCTATTCTGGTGAGCCCTTTGGACCCTTTGTTGAGAGCCATGTCGTGATTCTGACTGTTTTTACCAAGTCGATGTGCGCACCGTACGCTGGAGTTAGTTCGCGTTCAAAATCAGCACGCTCGACTCGGACTCCTTCCTTCGAGCCATGGCTTATTTCTCAGGCAGGCTATCCTCCAATGTCCGCCTTCTTATATATGTTTCGTCTTTCCGTACGATATTCGCCGCTCGCCAGATCTTGATCACTCGTTCCGTGCCTCCTTTATGCCTTTCAAATTCAAGTAAAGCGAGATGTTGTATATATAGCGCTCAGCGCTTAGGGGGTTTCCTGTTTTGAGAAATACTCAGTGCTCTTGTGTTGTACGTAGTATAGTCTTGGCTGCCCTGACCAAAGAGTTGGTATCACCTGCACCTCCGAGTTGCGTGACGTCAGTCGTTCATTAATATATGGCGCCCGTGCGGACAGCGTGATTGAGGGGTCAGTGCAGGAGCCACAACTTGAACAACAACTTGGGAGACGGGAGACTGGCGGACCGTTTTCATCCATGTCAAGGGTTATCAACTATCACATTTCAAGAAATAGACAAGTGCCAGTGGCTCATGGTCGAGAAATAGGCAGAGGAACCGACTGAAACGAGTAGCTTCTAAAAAAGAGTGTCCATTTCTCCTGGGCGGAAGGACCATTAGATGTGATGCCACACTCGAGTACGATGTCGCCGCTGGGTATCAGTGATTGGGGATGAAGTCGCGTTGTCGGTGCTTATCTCAGCGTCGGGTAATTGTACAATGCCCGCTACACTTCCCACGCCTGTCATCCCTCGCCCTGGGCAGTGGTTGTCCTGCAAGCGAAAAAAAAAAGGACTGTGCGCTTAAAGGGTATTAAAAAAACGACAATTTTGACGGTGTTAAAGCGTGTTGTGAAACATAATACACCTCGAAATTGTACACATCATGATCGTCTAAAACATTTTGCGCGCACACTCAGGAGCATGTGCCAGGTCTCGGGAGATGCCGATCGTTCCACGTGACCAGAAAACCCACTGGATGACCTTTTTCTAGCGAGGCCGGGGACAGTATGGACCAGCTTGGACTGGTGGATCGTGCATAGACATCATATCGGGGAAAATAGATGAAACCACGGAAGGGCTGGAGTGTTCATCCAATTAGAGTTTGAGTCGATGAGGGGGGAAAGGCTTCCGTGGGGATTCCGTGGTGTTGCGCCAGGTGTTGTCAACCCCGACAGTGACCTACTCACATTCCATTCCTCATTCCAGTGCCTCGATGTCCGAAGCAGCACATCCAGAACCCATCAGCGGAGGGGGGATCGAAATGAGTAGGTTATCCGCCGCTCCGTTTTATCATCATCATTGATTGTATTACAGGTCGCCCCCGTCTCGTTCCTCAGCCAGCGCAGAATCAACCCTCCCAAGGACAGGCCAACTTTTCAGATAGTTCGGGGCCCCTCTTTCATCAGTACATTAAGATGACAGAGGGAGAAGACGAAAAGATGTCCAATCGCTGGCAAAAGGATGCAGACGGCATCCTGATCTTCGTGAGCCCTTATATCGACTCTACGCTGGAGCCCAGTGACCAACGTGAATATCGTAGACCGGTTTATTCTCTGCTGCACTCGCAGCATTGCTCACTGTTTCCGTTCAAGACCTAAAACCGAATCCACAGGATACCTCTCTGTTCTATCTCGCGAACATCTATCAACTTCTCGCCGACCCAAACATATCTCGTGCATCGATCCTTGCCACTCCAGCTCAACCTCCCCTCTTCTCTCCTCCGAGACCAGCAATCTTGGTCAACTCACTCTGGTTCCTCAGTTTAGTCATCGCTCTTACATGTGCCCTACTGGCGACGATGTTACAGCAATGGGCACGTCGATACCTCACAATCACACAACCGGCACGATACATCCCACACAAGCGAGCATCAATCCGTGCATTCTTTGCTAATGGGGTTGAAAAGTTCCACCTTCCTTGGTCGGTTGAAGCGCTGCCCGCTCTGCTACACCTGTCGTTGTTTCTGTTCTTCACCGGACTGGTTATTTATCTGTTCAACATCAACCATACCGTGTTCAGTCTGGTTGTTTGGTGGGTCGGGCTTGCAGGAGGCGTATACGGATGCGTCACATTGATGCCAATCTTCTGGCAGGATAGCCCCTATTATTCACCACTTTCTTCGTCGGCGTTTCTCTTCTTAAATTTCGTCTTTTCTGCAATCTGCCGACTTCCTTACTTTCTTCTTGCTCCGGGGCTGGGCCTCGAAAGACATCTACTCTATGAGGGCCTAACGAAGATCGTCCAAGAAGCTGGCTCGAAATTATCGACGGAGATCACCAAAAATATCCTAACATGGACAATTGATGCTCTGGAAGACGATAAGGAACTTGAACATTTCTTCGAAGCCATTCCTGGTTTCTGTAACTCCGAAGTAGTCCAAGCACGTGACCCAGAACTCGATTTCACCAAGTTCGACGAGCCATTGGCATGGGCATTTCACGGATTCATTTACCGTACCGTGTCATCTACTTTGTCCTTGGAAGAAGACAAGAAAAGGGGGGTCATTATCTGCGCGAAGGCTACCGATGCAGCACATCTCTCCAATACAACCATGTACACCCTCGGGAGCCTTTTTCATTATGGAGTGGACCTGTTGCGATCGGTTGATATTTGGCAATCTCTGAAGAGTACTACTAGTGGTGGACAAGTTCCTGGTTTATGTTCTCAGGGGATAATAGCTGGCGTCGTTGCAAGCGTGTCGGAACGCGATGAGCGTTGGAAGGCAATAGCAAAGGATCAACTAGGTGTATCAGAAGAAACCTTTCAAAACTACCTTGCAAATGGTGACAGCGTTTTACTTGCCAACTTTATTCACATCACTCGCCCGCTCTTTCGCTTGTGTCTCGAGGATCCTCCAAATATGACTTATTGTCTATTGTTTGTCCTGCGGTGCATTTCCAAATTCAGCATTGAAAATACTCTTCCTGGACTGCAGCACGACTTCTGTGATTTGTGGAACGAGATCACTCGAGAAGCGCGCGATCGTGGATCTAATGACATTCCTTATTTTATTCTCAGACATATTCGGCATCATTATATCGCTTTACATCAAGGCACCGATGCTGCCCCGACCACCTTCAATGCTTCCACACATCATCATAGCCACGTTCTGAACCACCCATTTTCGTACCCACTATGCAATATCCCGGGTCGTCATCCTCTCACGACCACCTCCGACCCCCCCGACGCCTGTCTGAACCCTTCCACCGAGCCCACCGTATCATCCTTCCCTGCAATGACCGAAGATGATAGCCGCGTACGTTATGTCGGAGAATCATCGCTGCACGATGTTCTTGATGCTACCCTAACCATCGGGTCCTCCCGCCGCTCTCCTCCCGTTGATGTTGAAACCAGTCTCCCCGCTGCTACTTCACTTGGCCCAATATCGCAAGGTACTACCGATACAGGTCCAATCATATCACCCACTTCCAACACAGTGTCGTATCCTCATCCCACACCGGCTGTGTCTATACCCGTCCTTCACCCATCCTTTTCCCCGTCGTCTAGCAACATTCCATTTCCGCAAAACAACGCAGATCTCGGAGTTGTCCCTGACATTCCAATGTCACCACCCTCGGGCCCAGTTACTAACAATACTCTTCCTGTAGGCACTCAGTTGACCTTAGCTTCTCCCGTATCTAGGATTGGCCTAGTGACCGCTGTTTCGCGCCCAGACACGACATCGAATGACGGAACAGTCGATCATGATCATAGGCCTCCCGCTCAAACTTCCACTCATGTGGGGTTCCCAGAACAGTCACACGAGCCAGCTATGTCCGCCGCTGACATAGCGATAGATGTTCCGCGTCTTCCGCTTGATACAGCACCCGCAGACTCCTCTGGCGACATTGATCGTCCACAATAGACGCGAAAACGTTGTGTAGTCTCAGGGATACGGTCTACTAGTAGGTTCTTTTTCCGTGAGGCATATGAATGCTGATTCTGACTGCTTTTACTGTACCAAGTCGACATTACACGCCGTATGCTGCAGCCTCTCGCGGTTCAACAACAACAGCCCCGGATTAGAGTTCCTTTACTGTCGGCCTATGCCTTTATCTCTCTTCTTTCTCCGATGTCTTGTTGTATTACTGTACAGATTTCTCTTTACAATACGATTTTGAATGATTATGGCATCCCCGGTCAAAGCACCAGAGCAGGGTACAAGTAGAACGCCTTTCTTCAAATAGCTGCACCCCTTTTGATTCAACCCTTGTCTTGCGTGAGGATGTGTCGACCATTTGGAAGCGACGCGTACTGCGCTACATAAGGCAGAAGCTAAAAGGGTCAGCCTTTGCGCTCACTGGCCCATGTCACGGTTTGTCGAAAATGAGGTCACGTGCTTCTGCTGATGAAGCGCTTGTCGACGCGTTCGTTACCTCCACTCCCGCAGCCAGTCAGGCTCCCTTTATTTTTGACAGGCGTATCAACGCTCGATATGACCGCAATTTACCTAGTCGATGTGCTTATGTTACATACGGTATCTCTCTCTGGCCATCTCTCAACTTTCGTTCCCTTACAATGTTAATTACTATACGAACAATGTGTTTTTCGCGGCCGCTATGTCTTGATCTTTTTATCCGCGTCTCCTTTCTGCCCTCAATTACACAGGATGCTCAGTCATATAGACATGGATAATTGAATGTTCAATACGCAGGCGTTTCTACAAGCACGGAGTACAGTCGTGGCTGGCCTGGTCATAGAAACAGCATCAATGCATATATCTACATGTCCGATTCGGATATCAATTGAGAAGTTGGAAAATGGCAGATGATCATCATTTATCTCAATCCTACCTGCCCAATAGAACACAATAAAGTTCCCTCAGAGGAGCAACAGTATCAAGGCGTTGCCATCCAGTTTTGTCATTCTCTGTTGTGCATCCCAGCCTCTTGTGACGCAAGTCCACCCAATTTGGATCCTGAAGTAGTTGTAGCAAGCGCGGACTGCATCGACAGGGCTGATAGCATTTAGCTGCGGTCCTCGAGATGTACCAGAAAGTAAGAATACGTCTTGGACTGGGTCCATGTCATGGTGGATCGCGCATGGCACCATATTGGAAAGGTAGATTAGGATGCGAGGATACAAGCACCGGGAATTGCTACTAGTAGGACGCTTTCGGAAATGTTAAGAGGGCCCTTCAATGAGATCACAGAGAGGCTGAGAAAGAAGAGAACACTGGAATGACATGAGTGAAGGGGAGCAGGGCAACGTACACAATGTGAAGGGAAATCTGGCTCCATGGCCTGATGGACTCGGAGGCTTGTGACTGATCGATGGTGACATTTGCGAGGGTTTCTCCGCTTGTCTCCGTGGTGGTGGTGTGAGTTGAGATTTGTAGAGAGAAAAGGAAGCATTGGCGACCATACTGATCAGGCGCTGAACAGTCACCTGTGAAAAAGATGCGATCAGTTAGTAATAGGATGGCAGTGCACAGAACTGGCAGGTGAGAATCACAAATCTTTGGATAAACCCCAGCGGTTGGTTTAAATCTGAGTACGTTGTTGAAGTGTGCGGTAGACCGAGTGCATCGCCGAACCGAATTTGTTACTACTCCTTCGATTCTTGCTGGCAGGCGTGTCTCCCAGTTGAGGGTAGTGCTGGCGCGCGAGAGTGGCAAGGAAAGCCATGAAGGGAGTAGGAGTTACCGTCTCGATGTCGATTTCTCGGGCGCAGAAAAATTGGGCCGAGAGGACGGAAAAGGAAGGTTGTTTGTCGGCATTTGTCATCAAATCGTCTCACCTCTTCTGCTCCTACTATAATAACTCCCTCATGTCCCTACCAGCTACCCCCGAAGCCAACAACGGAGTGAATCCACCAGCACGGAGAATGGACATCAGTATGTTACACGCCACCATACCATATCATCATCAAGTTCACCTCCCCTTTTAGCCAGCCCTGAGGTCCCTCGGCCAGAGCAAGGTCAATCCTCGCGGGGGCAGGCTAGCTTTTCAGATAGCTCAGGGCCCCTCTTCCATATGTACATTAAGATGACAGAGGGAGAGGATGAAAAAATGACCAATCGCTGGCAAAAGGATGCAGACGGCATAATTATCTTCGTGAGCCCTTATATCGAATCTACGCTGGAGCCCAGTGACTAACGTAAATATCGTAGACCGGTTTATTCTCGGCTGCGCTCGCCGCATTTCTCACTGTGTCTATTCAAGACATAAAACCGAACCCACAGGATACCACTGCATTCTACCTCGCAAACATCTACCAACTCCTCGCCGACCCAAACATATCTCGTGCATCGATCCTTGCCACTCCAGCTCAACCACCTCCCTTCTCTCCTCCAAAATCAGCGGTCTTGGTCAACTCACTTTGGTTCCTCAGTTTGGTGATCAGTCTGACATCTGCCCTACTGGCGACGATGTTACAGCAATGGGCACGTCGATTCCTCACAATCACACAACCGCCACTATACAGTCCACACAAGCGAGCATCTATCCGTGCATTCTTTGCTAGTGGTGTCGAAAAGTTTCACCTTCCTTGGTCGGTTGAAGCGCTGCCCGCTCTGCTACACCTGTCGTTGTTTCTGTTCTTCACCGGACTGGCTATTTATCTGTTTAACATCAACCATACTGTGTTCAGTGTGGTTGTTTGGTGGGTCGGGCTTGCTGGAGGTGTATACGGATGCATCACGCTGATGCCAATTTTCTGGCACGATAGCCCCTATTATTCACCACTTTCTTCGTCGGCGTGGCTCTTCTTTAATTTCACCTGTTCTGCCTTCCTCCACATCCTCCGAATTATTTTCTTTCTTCTTGGTCAAGGGTGGCCGCACTTCGAAACATATCTACCCTATCAGGGCCTAACGAAGATCGTCCAAGATGCTGGCTCGAAATTGTCGGCGGATATCATCAATCGTATCCTAACATGGACGATTGATGCTCTGGAAGAAGATAAGGAACTTGAACAGTTCTTCGAATCCGTCCCTGGCTTCTGTGACTCGGACGTTTTCCGCGCACGTCGCCTCCAACTCGATTTCACCAAATTTGACAAGCCATTATCAGACACATTTTACCGATTCATTTACCGTACCTTGTCATCTAGTTTGTTCTTGGAGGAAGACAAGAAAAGGCGGGTCATCATCTGCGCGAAGGCTGCCGATGCAGCACGTCTCTCCAATACAACCTTAGACATCCTCATCGTCGTTTTTCTTTACGGAAGTGATCTGTTGCGATCGGTTGATATTTGGCAATCTCTGAGGAGTACTCGTGGTGGCCAAGTTCCTGGTTTATGTTCTCAAGGGATAATTGCTGGCGTCGTCACAAGAGTGTCGGAACGCGATGACCGTTGGAGGGCACTAGCCAAGGATCAACTAGGTGTATCAGAAGCAGTGTTTAGAAATTACCTCGCAAACGGTGACAGTGTTCTGCTTTCCAACTTGATCCACATCACTCGGTCGTTCTTCCTCTCCTATCTCAACTCGAACGATGAGACTCATCTCAATTCGCTAAGGGTTACCCTGGAACGCATTTCCAAATTCGACATTGAAAATACCCTTCCTGGACTGCAGCACGACTTCTGTGATTTGTGGAACGAAATCACTCGAGAAGCGCGCAATCGTGGATCTTATCACATTCCCTATTATATTCTCCATTACGTTGAACATCTTTATATCGCTTTACATCAAGGCACCGATGCTCCCTCGACTGCCTTCTGTGCTCCCAAAGCTGTTTATGACCCCATGAAGGTCGACCCATTTTTGTACCCACTATGCAATATCCCGAGTCATTGTCATATCAGCACGACGTACGAGAGCGTTCATTCTCTCAGAATCACCTCCGACCCTCGCGACGCCTTTCTGAACCCTTCCACCGGGCCTTCCGTGTCATCCTCCCCTGCATTGACCGAAGATGATAGCCGCGTACGTTATGTCGGAGAATCATCGCTGCACGATGTTCTTGATGCTACCCTAATCATGGATTCCTCCCGCCTCTCTCCTCCCTTTAATGTTGAAACCAGTCTCCCCGCCGCTACTTCGCTTGGCCCAATAACGCAACGTCCTACTGACACAGCTCCTACCACTTCCAACACAGAGTCGTACCCTCATCCCACACCGGCAGTGTCTATACCCGTCCTTCACCCATCCTTTTCCCCGCCATCTAGCAATCTTCCCTATTCGCAAAACAACGCAGATCTCGGAGTTGTCCCTGACATTCCATTGTCACCACCCTCGGGCACAGTTACTAGCGATACTCTTCCTGTAGGCACTCAGTTGACCTTAGCTTCTCCCGCATCTCAGATTGGCCTATTGGCCGCTGTTTCGCGCCCACAGAATGACGGAACAGCTGATCATGATCATAGGCCTCGCGCTCAAACTTCCACTCATATGGGGTTCCCAGAACAGTCACACGAGTCTGCTATGTCCGCCCCTGACATAGAGATAGATGTTTCGCGCCTTCCGCTCCACACAGCACCCTCAGGCTCTTCTGGAGACATCGATCGTCCACAATAGATGCGAAAACGTCGTGTAGTCTCAGGGATACGGTCTACTAGTAGGTTTTTTTTCCCGTGACATGTGAATGGTGATTCTGACTGCTTTTTCTGTACCAAGACGTCCCATGCCGTATGCTGCAGCCGCTCGCGGTTCAACAACAACAGTCCTGGATTAGAGTTCCCTTCCTGTCGGCCCATCCCTTTATCTCTCTGCTTTCTCCGATGTTTCGTTGTATTACCGTACAGATTTCTCTTTACAATACGATTTCGAATGATTATGGCATCACACCATAGCATGGGTTGTTACGTGGGTACAAGTAGAACGCCTTTTTCTTCAAGTTGCTGCACCCCTTTTGATTCAACACTTGTCTTGCGTGGAGATGTGTCGACCATTTGGGAGTGACGCCTACTGCGTGCTACATAAGAATGATGGGTCATGGGTGCCTGCAGCCTGTGTAGGACGTTGGAATAGGGATTAAGGACAGCGGGGGCGGGATGACAGGGAGCGGACATTGTACAATTACCCGACGCTGAGATAAGCACAGCAAAGCGACTTCTTTTTTTTTTTTTTGAATTGGGGTTTAGAGTCCCCGCGTATATTGCGACAAGACTAAGTTACTCTGTACAAGGTACTATCCAAACGGAGACGCAAGTAAGGAAACAAGGTAAACGAGAAGGGGAGAATGGAAGAGTATAATAAGAGGAGGTCAGAAAGGAGGGAGCGCGGCCGAGGCCGGAATCATTCAAGGGGGGTCAGGGCGGGGAGGGAGGGGCCGGAGGCCTTGTTGTGAGAGGAGTAGGAATTGGGCGAGACGGCGGCCACCTGCTTCAGTAGAGAAGAGGTACTGAGAGGAGAAGCCCTCAATAGTGGAGGCGCGGTGGT
Source organism: Lactifluus volemus (assembly GCA_022376515.1). Lineage (NCBI taxonomy): Eukaryota > Fungi > Basidiomycota > Agaricomycetes > Russulales > Russulaceae > Lactifluus > Lactifluus volemus. Next base: position 78,319 of record WTXI01000056.1, on the reverse strand, counting down.
CAGAGTGGAGGCGGCAATCAAAGAGGACGTGGTTGATGGAGTAGCGGTGAATGGGGGCCGGTGTGGGTGGGCCTGAGTGAAGTGGTGAGAGTAAGGGTGTGAAGGGGACGTCGTTGCAGGGGCAGAAGGTGTTGTCTCCTGCCAGTGGCCGGAACTGGTCGCTGTAGTCTGCGAAGAAGGCGTGGTGACTAAGGAGCTGTAGCCCGGACGTGAAGAGATGTCTGTTTTTGTGGGAGAGTAGTCCCCGCACAAACGGTGGAGGTCGGTTCGACGGGGTGTTGGGGCACGCACGCCAGGCCTTGTGGCCCGGCGTGCGAGGGAGCTCCCCAGAGGCGAGCTCCCTCCCCCATAAGTCGAAAGCAAGAGTAGGGGGGGGAACCGGTGGTTCGACCACCAAGGTAGGTTGCCATTCCCTAAGGAGGCGATCCAGTTCCTCCGACCCAGGGACACAAGCCCAAGATTCCTTGAAGAGCCGTAGCTCGACGGCGCGCTCTGGGGAAGGGTCCAAGAAAGAAGAAAGAGAAGAAGTAAAGTAGGAGGCGAAGGAAAGAAAAGGGGACTTAACGGAAGTGTTCATAAGGTAAGGCAGCACCAATTTATTTGGCAGGAGAATATAGAGAAAGCCCCCAGAAGGGAGCGAGAGGAAAAAATTGAGGCCCTGCGAGAGGGCCTTAAGGAGCGACCATCTACGGTCCGTGTCCACCGACACCCCCGTCTGCAACAGCCTCTCCCCACTGTAAAGTAAGAAGGCATGTCCGTAAGAGTCAGGGGTGGGGATGGGAAGGGATCTAACGTAAAGGCAGTGGGCAAGAGGAGGAGGTGTAGTGATGAGGGAACGAGTGAGAGAGTGCACCTCCTTAGGGGAGGAGGCGTAGGAAGTGAAGCCCTGGTGTGACCAGGTAGGTGAGTACGGGAGGGAAGGGTACGAGAAAGAAAAGAGCGGGGGGGTTCTGGATTTGACTAAAGACCAGAGGTTCGTAAGGGGAAGGAAGGTGGAGTGCCATCGTGAGATGGGGTTGGACCAGACCGACGTAAGTAGAGGAGAAGATGGGGGAAGTGATGAGAGGCGGGTGATGTACTGGGTCCTGAGTTTAAGCAGGGTGTATCGTACAGGTGGGATGCTAAGTAAGTGGTGGAGTGGGGCAGTAGGAGTAGTACGGAAGGCGCCGCTGAGGCGGCGGCAGGCTTGGTTCTGTGCCACCTGGAGGGGCTGAACCAAGCCTTTCTGTTTAACGTCAGTGAACCAAATGGGGGAACCATACGTGAGAATGGGAAGAATTACCGCGAGGTAGACTTTACGCCAGTTAGCGAAGTCCAAACCCCGAACAGAGTTGCCGAGGACCCCCAGGGCCGCGAGGGAGGAGCGGGCCCTGGAGGCCATGATGGAGACGTGTTCTTTCCACGAAAGCGTGGGGTTGAAGTAGATGCCGAGGTAGCGAACCACCTTGGAGGAGTTGACTGAGTACTCACCGTTGGAGGGATCCCGGAGAGCGAGGCGAGTTAAATGAGGGCCAAAGTGGCGTTCGACATGGCGGGTGCGGAAAATCATGAATTCCATCTTCTCCGGGTCGAGCCGGAGCCCCACATCAAATAGCCAGGAAGCTGCTTGCTCGTACAAACGCGCGGCCTTCGACGCCGCAGAGCGGTACGTTTCCCCGCTGGCAGTGATGCAGCCGTCGTCAACATATAACTGGAAGGAAGTGAAGGGGGAGGGGTCCGAGGAGTTAAGGAGAGTGAGGAGGGGCGCCGTATAAATAGCCGAAAGGATAGGCGAGAGGGGCGAGCCTTGGGGGGTGCCGTAAGAGAGTGACTGGGGGTCATGCGTGTAACCATTAAAAGAAAGTGAGGCTGTTCGATCGGAAAGGAAGGAGAGGGTCCATTGGACTAGGGACTGTGGGAAGCCGTAAATGTGAAGGAGGTGGGCAACCCGGGCGGGGTTCAGGTTGTCAAAGAAGCCCTGGATGTCGAAGAAGATGGTCGCAGCAACGTGTCTGGCCTTGAGGCAAGATTGGGCTAGATGGGCCAAGTGTCCGGCGCCATCTACGGCGCTGCTGTAGTCCCGGGAGCCAAACTGGAGGGGGGGAAGGATGCGATAAATGTTAAGGTCGGCTAGGAGGCGTTTGGCGACTATCTTCTCCAAGAGTTTGCCGGCACATTCAAGGAGGCTGATGGGCCTGTAGGCCTTAGCCAGAGAGTAATCCGGCTTGCCCGGTTTGTGGAGGACGACAACCCGGGCCGCCTTCCAAGGGTGGACTCCAAGGGAGAGAGCGGCCGAGAAGAGAGTAACGAAGCGTGATGGGGAAGCGGTGAAGGCCCATTTAAGAAGTTTGTAGCCGATGCCGCTAGGGCCGGGAGCCGATTTGTTGGAGGTGGGCGCCAGCGCCGAACGAATTTCAGGAAGAGTGACAGGGCCATGATGCCGGACGGGTAAAGGAGGGGGGTCCGAAGGGAGTGTGACCGCCTTCCCTGGGGGAAGGGGCGGAAAAAACCGAGATTGGAGGATGGTTGCCATGGCAGGTGGGTCGGTAGTTAAGGAGTGTGTGGCAGAGTCAAGAAGAGGGGGGATTAGAGAAACCGAGCGGCCATGCCGCCAACGGGCAGCCTTCCAGAGGTTATCCGGAGAGCAGTGGTCGAGGAAATCGTGGGCGGCGTCACGCTTGGCCTTTGTAATGGTGGTACGGAGGGCATGGTAAAGAGGTGCGCGAAGAGGAGGTGGGGCCTGCTTCCAGAGAGCGAGGGCGGCAGAGCACTCCTGGTTCCACCACCGGGCTCCTCGGGGGTCCGGGGTCGAGCGGCGATCGAAGAAGTCGGAGCAAACCGTGTCGATGTCCTGCAGGAGGCGATCGGCTTCTCTGAAGAGATCGGTTTCAGAAGTGATCGGGAGAGTGATCGGGAGGGCACGGAAGGTGCGTTGCCAGGCGTCTTCCATGTCATCGATCACTTTGAATCCCGGGAGGTCCCGGGTGGGGGGGGAGGAAGGGGAGAGTGAAGAGAGAGAGTGGTGGAGAGAGTGGCATGGTCGGAGTGAAGGGAGAGATCGAAAGAGACAGTGATAGGGGAGAGATCGAGGGAGGCGGCAGCCAGGGAGTTAACGAGGAAGAGATCGAGTACGGAAGGTTCATGTCCTGGGGGTCCCCTCCAGGTAGGCGTATCGAGAGGGTTCAGGCAGGCGAGGTCCTGTGATGTTATCCAGTCCTCTAGGAGGGGGCCCCAAGAGGAGAGAGCGTGTCCAGGGGGCGACCACATGGCACTGTGGGTGTTGAAGTCGCCTACGACCAGGGTGGGAACCGTGTTGTCAATGGAGGAGGAGAGGAGGCCGTGGAGGCCGTGCCCATGGTCTGGGACGGAGTGATAGAAGTTGTAGAGACGAAAAGAGGGTGCGGAAATGAACGTGAAGTCGACGGCCATGCCAGAATGGGAAGAGAGGCTGTCGATCGATCGGAGGATCGGAGAACAGACGGACATGAGAGAGTGATGGACGTAAAGGAGGGTCTTGGCGTGCTGGCCGGGTGTGAGAATAGGGCTCAGACAAGTCCATTTGTCATTGGCAGCCCCCCCAAGAACTGGGAGGCCGTCGGGGTCAGAGTCGGAGCGAGAAGTGGAAATGTGTCCGAACCAGGGCTCCTGGACGGCGAGGATGTGGTGATCAGAAGATTGGAGGAGGGCATGCATCATGTGATTGCGGCGGCGCATGTTCACCGACAATATTTTAATATGGTCTAGAGACATTGTCGACGGGCAGCCGCACGTTCGAATTTGAGCCAACGCTGCTCCTCTGGCGACAAAGAAGCAAGTTCGGAGGAGGAGGGGCCATCTGGGCGAGAGGCGAGGGAGAGGACATGGGCCGGGAAGTTGGATGAGTCAATCGGCTACTTCCTCTCCCTGGTCCCTCCTGGTGTCCCTACTTGGTGTCCCCGGTTGGCTCCATAGAGCACTTACGTGGGGTCCTAGGTGGGGTCCTTGGTAGGGGGGATATGGGTCCTTCTCTTGCGAGATCCTCTCCGGCCCGGAGTCTAGGACCCACCACCCGTGACAGGGTGGGGAAGCAGGATACAACTTAAGCTCACCAGGCATCTTAGTAGCCAGGTAACCGACAGGGGATATGTTCTCTCGGGCCAGGACTGGGGTAACTCTCCCCGCCTGCCACGGTCCGGACAAGGGGTTCTCCCCCAAGCTTTCCCGTACTCTGGCACCTGTTTCGCTTAAGCCCATAGGCGCAGATCCACAGTGTGTCCAGAGTCCCTGTCTTGCCAGGTGTGACCCGAGTGGCTGGCTCAGTGGCCAGATCAGGAGTCTGCCTGACTAACTACCCTCAGGCCAAAGCCCAGGGTGCCGGGTGACCTGTCCAGTGCTACGCACGTGGTCGGCTTGTTTTTCAATCCATTCCCAGTCTTATGTAACCCTTATCCACCCCTCAGGGCAGTCCCTTGCGGGCCGAGAAACCCATAGCCCTGGCCAGGTGGGTAACCCATTGGGGTAAGTGGAGTGGGCCGACTTTTCGCCAAAGCAGGGGATCGAACCCGCAGCCCCCAGATGCCACCTGGAAGCCTCACCCGTCACCCCAGAAGGTAGGTGTCTCCACTGGGGGTTGGACAGCTACGCCATCTGCCCCCAGCAAAGCGACTTCATCCCTAATCACTACTTCCTCGGGGCAGCGCCCGGCCCTCCAACGTGACAGAAGGAGAGTCTTGTAAAACTTGCGACTTAATAAGATGACTCGGAGGACTTATGAAGAATAATGAGTGAATGCGACCCCTCACTGGCCCTGTCACGGTCGTTGAAAATTCGGTCACGTGCCTCTGCTGACGAAGCGCTCGCGACGCGTTCTTACCTCCACTCAGTAGCCTGGATTTATATAGAATCACGATGTTTACATCAACAACTCTCAGCTACGTATACTACGTTGGCCCCGGAGGGCGCGTCCTGCCACCGCGGTGGTCGTTTCGATGGCCAAACATGTCAGGGATGGACAGCTTATTTGTCGACGTTTGTCATTCAGTTGATCTTACGTAGCTGTACTTGTATTCCCATCAACCAAACTCGATTCACGCTCCGTTCCTACTATAGCTCCCTGATGTCTCGACCTCTTACCCCGGAAGCCACCAACAGATTACCTGAACTGAGAATGGACATCAGTATGTTATACGTTATACTACATTATCATCAACAAGTTCATTCTCCTTTTCAGCCAGCCACCGCCATGTCCGGCCAGAGCAAGGTCAATCATCGCAGGGGCAGGCCAACTTTTCAGATAGTTCTGGGCCCCTCTTTCATATGTACATTAAGATGACAGAGGGAGAAGACGAGAAAATGACCAATCGCTGGCAAAAGGATGCAGACGGCATCCTTATCTTCGTGAGCTCTTACATCGGCTCTAAGCTAGAGCCCAGTGACTAACATAAATACCGTAGACTGGCTTATTCTCGGCTGCACTCGCCGCGTTTCTCACGGTTTCTGTTCAAGACCTAAAGCCGAATCCACAGGATACATCAGCATTCTACCTTGCGAATATCTATCAACTCCTCGCCGACCCGAACGTATCTCGTACATCGATCCTTGCCACACCAGCTCAACCACCTCCCTTCTCTCCTCCGAACTCGGCAGTCTTGGTCAACTCACTCTGGTTCCTCAGTCTTGTGATCAGTCTGACATCTGCCCTACTGGCGACGATGTTACAGCAATGGGCACGTCGATATCTCACAATTACACAACCTCCACGATATAGCCCGCACAAGCGAGCATCTATCCGTGCATTCTTTGCTAATGGTGCAGAAAAGTTTCACCTCCCTTGGTCGGTTGAAGTGCTACCCGCTCTGCTGCACCTGTCGTTGTTTCTGTTCTTCTCTGGGCTAGTTATCTATTTGTTTAACATCAACTACACTGTATTCAGTGCAGTTGTTTGGTGGGTTGGGCTCGCAGGAGGTGTATATGGGTGCATCACGCTGATGCCAATTTTCTGGCACGATAGCCCATATTATTCCCCACTTTCTTCGTCGGTGTGGCTCTTCTTTAATTTCACCTTTTCTGCAATCCGCCAAATTATTTCCTTTCTTCGTGGTCGCGGGTGGTCGCAAGTCGAAGGATATCTAGGCCTATCGAAGACTGTCCAAGAATCTGGCTCAAAATTGCCGGCGGGGATCATCAACCGTATCCTAACATGGACAATTGATGATCTGGAAGACGATGAGGAACTTGATGAGTTCTTCGAAGCCATCCCTGGCTTCTGTAGCTCGGACGTTGTCTGCAAAGGCGACCTCGAATGTGTCCTCACTAAACTGGACAAGCCATTGGCAGAAGCCTTTTATGGATTCATTTGCCGTACCTTATCATCAAGTTCGGTCATGGAGGAAGAGAAGAAAAGGCGGGTTGTCAACTGCGTGAAGGCCGCCGATGCAGCACAAAAGCCAGCACGACTCTTTTTCGTAACCATCTTTGTCCTCAATGGCATTTTTACATATGGCGAAGATATGTTGCTATCGGTTGATATTGCGCGATCTCTGAGAAGTCCAAATCCTGGTTTATGTGCCCAAGGAATAATTTCGGTTGTCATTGCAAGCGTGGACCGTGATGAGCGTTGGGTCGCACTAGTCAAGGATCAACTAAGCCCCAATGTATCAGAAGATATGCTTCGCGAGAACCCCGCGCACGTTGACAGCATCCTACTTATCAACTTTATCCGCATCGTTCGCCCACTCTTCGAATTGTATCGGCTTCTCGAGGACCGGGTCAACGTGAATCCGTGTCTTCACCCTCAGCACCCAGATCTCCTGGTTTTCTTTGAGAAGCGCCAATATCAAACGCTTTTTGAAGACGTGCCAGCGTCCATCTTGTCATGCATTTCCAAATTCGACATTCGAAACGCTCTTCCTGGACTACAGCACGACTTTTGTCTTTTGTGGAACGAGATCACTCAAAAAGCGCACGATCGTAGATCTCAGCACATTCCTCATTATATTCTCAGACATATGCGGCATCTTTTTATCGCTTTACATCAAGACACCGATGCCGCCCCGACCACCTCCGGTGCTCCCACGGTTGATTATCCCCTTCTGCACGACCCATTTTCGTTCCCACTGTGCAATCGTCATCTTATTAGCACGACAGGTGAGACCACTCATCCTCTCACGATCACTTCAACCCCTCCAATCCTCCCAACACCTTTCTGAACCTCATCACTCCTTCCACAGAGCCCGCTGTGTCATCATCGACCAAAGATGATAGCCCAACCACCGAGTCCTCCCGTCCCCCTTCTCCCGACAATGTTGAAACCGGTCACCCCGCTGCTACGTCACTCGACTTGATATCACAAGGTCCCACTGACACCCTTCCTACTATCTCACCCACTTCCAACTCAAAGTCTGACCCTCATCCCGTAATGGCAGTGTCGACATTTACCCCATCCTTTGCCACGCCATCTGCTGGCAGCAACAATACCCCCGATCCGCACAACGGCGCAAATCTCGGAGTTATCCGAGCGCCTGACGTTCAATCATCGTCGTCATCGGGCCCAGATGCGAGCGAGACGCTTCAAACCACTCAGTCGTCCTCAGCCTCTCCTGCATTCCGTATTGACCAGGTAGCCGCTTCTCCTGGGCTGATTCCTTCCACCTCAGCCACGGCTATTTTTCTCACGCTGCCCCAGGGGACCTCTGTTTTGCAACCAAACACGGAACCGAACGACGGAACGTCGGATAATGACTATAGCCCCCGGGTCTCACCAGTCTAATAATATTTAGACCCCACAGCGCCCATACGAGTCTCCTATGTCCGAGCCTACACAGCTATACATGTTTTGCCCCGTGCCCTTGATACGGCATCATACTCTCATGACATTGACCGTCCAGAGTAGAGGTGAAATCTCTGCCAATGCCACATATAATCGTGACTATTGGATCTTTATAACTTAGGCTCCCTTGATTTTTGACAGGCGTATCAACGCTCGATATGACCGCCTTTTACCTAGTCGATGTTACATACGGTATCTCTCTCTGGCTATCTCCCAACGTCGTCCCCTTCTGAATATTGCTTACTATACGAACAATGCGTCCCCGTTCTGCCCCCTCAATTACACAGGATGCTCAGTTGTATACACGTGGCTAATTGAATGCTCGACAAGTTGGTGTGGGTTGAGATTGGTAAAGAGAAATGGCAGCATTGGCGACCATGATCAGGGGCGCGTGAGCGGCAAAGCGCTGAATAGTCACCTGTGAAAAAGATGCGATCAGTGAGTAATAGAACAAAACTGTCCCCAATTGAGAGTTTATAATTCTTCGGATGAACTCCGGCAGTTGGCTGGAAAGTGAGTAGGTTGTTGTTGGAGTGTGCGGTAGACCGAGGCACCGGGTGGATCGTCGAACCGAGAGCCGTTCAATGGGGACAAGGAGCTTGTTTGTCGGTGTTTGTCATCAAGTTATCAGTGTCAGGGACGGACCGTCGCTTCACTTCCGGTTCCTGCTTTGGCTCCGACCAGCTACTAGTACCAACAGTCTGAGAGAGAATCCACCGGAGCGGAGAATGGACATCAGTATGTTATAACACCTACCTTATCATCATCAAGTTCATACTCCCTTTTAGCCAGCCCTGAGGTCCCTCGGCGAGGCCATCTTGAATCCTCGTGGCGGGCCAAGTCACGGTTCTCAGATAGTTCAGAGCCCGTCTTCCACATGTACATCAAGATGACTGAGGGAGAAGACGAAAAAATGACCAATCGCTGGCAAAAGGATGCAGACGGCATCCTTATCTTCGTGAGCCCATATATCAACTCTTCGCTAGAGCCCAGCGACCAACGTGAATATCGTAGACCGGCTTATTTTCTGCTGCACTCGCCGCATTCCTCACTGTTTCTGTTCAAGACTTAAAACCGAATTCACAGGATACCTCTGCATTCTATCTCGGGAACATCTATCAACTCCTCGCAGACCCAAACATATCTCGTGCATCGATCCTTGCCACTCCAGCTCAACCACCCGTCTTCTCTCCTCCGAAATCAGCAGTCCTGGTCAACTCACTCTGGTTCCTCAGTTTGGTCATTAGTCTGACATCTGCCCTACTGGCGACGATGTTGCAGCAATGGGCACGTCGATTCCTCACAATCACACAACCGCCACGATACAGTCCACAGAGACGAGCATCTATCCGTGCATTCTTTGCTAATGGTGTAGAAAGGTTTCACCTTCGTTGGTCGGTTGAAGCACTGCCCGCTCTGCTACACCTGTCGTTGTTTCTGTTCTTCACTGGATTGGTTATTTATCTGTTTAACATCAATCATACTGTTTTCAGTGTGGTTGTTTGGTGGGTCGGGCTTGCTGGAGGTGTATACGGATGCGTCACGTTGATGCCGATTTTCTGGCACGATAGCCCCTATTATTCACCACTTTCTTCGTCAGTGTGTCTCTTCTTTAATTTCACCTATTCTGCAATCCGCCAAATTCTTCACTTGGTTGTTTCCTGCGACTCGGAGTGGCTGCATCTTGAAGGAGATCTACTTTTCGAAGGCCTAACAAAGATCGTCCAAGAATCTGGCTCGGATTTGTCGGCGGAGATCATCAACCTTATCCTAACATGGACGATTCAAGCTCTGGAAGAAGATAAGGAACTTGAACAGTTCTTCGAGGCCATCCCTGGCTTCTGTAGCTCCGAGTCGCGCATATTATTTGCACCTGACTTCGACCGCGTTTTCACCAAATTTGACGAGCCATTGGCAGGGAAATTTTACGGTTTCATTTACCGTACCTTGTCATCTAGTTTGATCTTGGAGGAAGACAAGAAAAGGCGGGTCATCATCTGCGCGAAGGCTACCGATGCGGCACATCTCTCCCAAGCAACCATGTACACCATCGACAGCGTCTTTAATTGCGGAGTAGATCTGTTGCGAACGGTTGATATTTGGTCAACTCTAAGCAGTACTAGTGGGCGTCAAGTCCCTGGTTTATGTTCTCAAGGCATAATTGCTGGCGTCATTGCAAGCGTGTGGGAACGCGACGAGCGTTGGGAGGCGCTAGCCAAGGATCGATTAGGTGTATCAGAAGCAGTGTTTCAAAATTACCTCGCAAATGGTGACAGTATTCTACTTGCCAACTTTATCCACATCAGTCGGCCGCTCTTCCGCTTGTGTCTCGAGGACGAGTATAAGGCTTATCTCCAGTCGGCCATCCTGTCGTGCATTTCCAAATTTGACATTGAAAATACTCTTCTTGGACTACAGCACGACTTCTGTGCTTTGTGGAACGAAATCACTCAAGAAGCGCGCAGTCGTGGATCTTCGCCAATTCCTTATCAATTTCTCCGCCCCATTCGGCACCTTTATATCGCCTTACATCAAGGTACCGATGCTGCCCCGTCCGCCTTCGATGCTTCCACATCTAATTATAGTGGCGTTCTGGACTATCCATTTTCGTACCCACTATGCAATATCCCGGGTCACCACACTACAGGCGAGACCAGTCATCCTCTCACGATCACCTCCGACCTTCCCGACGCCTTTCTGAACCCTTCCACCGAGCCCGCCGTGTCATCCTTCCCCGCATCGACCGAACGTCATAGCCGCGTACATTTTGCCGGAGAATCATCGCTGCATGATACCTTTGATGCCACACCAACCATCGAGTCCTCTCGCCGCTCTCCTCCCGTCAATGTTGAAACAGTCAACTTGATAACCCAAGTTCCCACTGACACCCTTCCTACTATCTCACCCACTTCCAACTCAGAGTCTGACCCTCATCCCGTAATGGTCATGTCGATATTCACCCCATCCTTTGCCCCGCCATCTACTGGCAGCAACAATACCCCCGATCCACATAACAGCGCAGATCTCGGAGTTATCCGAGTCCCTGACATTCAATTATCGTCGTCATCGGGCCCAGTTGCGAGCGAGACGCTTCCTGCAAACACTCACTCATCCTCAGCCTCTCCTGCATCCCGGATTGACCAGGTAGCCGTTTCTTCTCCTGAGCTGATTCCTTCCACCTCGGCCGCGGCTATTTCTCCCACGCTGCCTCAGGGGACCTCTGTTTTGAAACCAAACACGGAGCCGAACGACGGAACGTCCGAGTCCGTCCCCGACACGGCTATAGATCTTTCCCCCCATGCGGCATCCTTCTCGTGACATTGACCGTCCAGAGTAGAGGTGAAACCCATTTTATGACTGCTTTTGCGAAATCGACGTGCTTACAGTACGTACATTATGTTTGTGTCGGTACGCGCTTTATTTCCTTGTCAAGTTATCTCTCCTAGTCTCTCCCCCCAAACTTGCCTCGGTCCTCTTATGTTACTTACGGTACAAGTTTGATTTTCCATTCCTCACTTCCTGTCTACCTTAAAGTAAACGAGATGTTGTAGTCATGGTTAATCGAATGCTCGGCGTGCATGAGATTTCTGTTTCGAGATATGCTCAGCGTTGTGTTCTACGCAAGCCATAAACCAGTGTCCATGCGGACTGTTTCGATACCGCTGATAGCCTGAGGCTGCTATCCTCGAGACGTACCCACTTTAGAAGGTGAGAACACGTCTTGGACTACCCTTGGGGTGCGCGTGTCGATAATAGTAACATTTCCTCTACCTTGGGATTACCTGGGCATTGAAAAAGGACTGACCGCAGTTGCAGACTGGACGCTGGACATACTAACTATCTCCCAATGAGGCCGGGTCCATGTCACGGTGGATTCCGCATGACATCATCTTGGAAGGATGTGAGGATACGAGCACCGGAGAGACCTTGAATTGCCAGGACGCTTTCCAAAATTCTACGGACTGAGAGAGCCCTTCAGTGAGATCACAGAGTGGCTAAGGAAGAAGAGAACGCGAGGATAACAGGAGTGAGTGGGGGTATGGCAACGTACATGATGTGGAGGAGAGTTTGGCTCCGTTGGGCTGATGGACTCAGAGGTTTGTGACTGCTCAGTGGTGACATTTGAGAGGGTTTCTCCGCCTGCCTTCGTGGTGATGGTGTGAGTTGAGACTTGTAGAGAGAAAAGGAAGGATTGGCGGCCATACTGATCAGGGGGATGTGAGCGGCGAAGAAGCGCTAAATAGTCACCTGTGAAAAAGATGCGATCAGTGAATAATAGAATGGTAGTACACAGAACTTGCCGGTGAGGATCACAATTCTTCGGATAAACTCTCCAGCGATTGGTTCAAATTTGAGTAGGTTGTCGAAGTGCGCGGTAGACCGAGGCACAACGTCTCAGTGCATCGTGGAACCGAATTTGTTGCTACCCCCTCAATTGATGTAGGTAGGCGTGTCTCCCAGTTGAGGATAGGGCTGGTGCGCGAGGGCGGGAGAGAATCCATGAAGGGAGCTGGAGTTACCGTCTCGATGTCGATGTCTCGTGCGTGAGAGGACGGAAAAGGAAGGTTGATTTTCGGCATTTGTCATCAAATCGTCATTGTCGTCACCTCACCTCTTCTGTTCCTACTATAACTCCCTCATGTCCCTACCAGCTACCCCCGAAGCCACCGGCAGAGAGAATCCACCGGCACGGAGAATGGTCGTTAGTATGTCACGCGCCACCGTATCTTACCATCATTAAGTTCTTCCCTTTTTAGCCGGCCCTGAGGTCCCTCGGCCAGGGCAAGATAGATCCTCACAGGGGAGGGTTTTCAAATTTGGCGTAGACTCTGTGTTGCGATCGGTTGACTTTGGGCGATCTTTGAGCAGCAGTGGTGGCCGAGATCCTAGTTTATGTGCCCAGGGAATAATGGGTGGTGTCATTGCAACCGTGTCGGAAAAGGATGACCATTGGAAGGCTCTAGCGAAGGATCAACTAGACGTATCAGAAGAAGTGTTTCGAGATTACCTCGCAAATGGTGACAGCGTTCTACTTGCTAACTTGATCTACATCACTCGTCCGCTCTTCCGGTTATGTCTCGAGGATATTTCGCAAATGGCCGATGATCTAACGAAGGTCCTGTCACGTGTTTCCGAATTCGACATTGAAAATACTCTTCCTGGACTGCAGCACGACTTCTATGATTTGTGGAATGAAATCACTCGAGAAGCGCACGATCGTGGAGCATACGACATTTCTTATTTTATTCTCGAACCTATTCAGCACCTTTTTATCGCTTTACATCAAGGCACCGATGCTGCCCCGACCGTCTTCGAACCTATACTTCCATTCTCGTACCCATCGTGTAACATCCCGGGTCATAGATGCGAGACTCCATTCTAAGTACAATCACCCCTTCCACAAAGCCCCTCTTGTCATTGTTCCCCGCAGATCTTGTGTGCATCCTGCATGATGCTCCCGATGCCGTTCAGTCCTCTCACCGCTCTCACTCAGTCAATGATCCACTCGGCTGTTACTTCTCATTGCATGGTCTCACTTGCCACCTCCTACCATCTCGCCTACTTCCAAATCACAGCCGGACCTTCATCCTGCCGGCAGTGTTGATATTCACCCACCATCTGTCCTTTTCCCCGTCATATGGCAGTACACCGCATCCTTAAAGCAACCCAGATCTCAGAGTTGTCGCTAACATACCATTGTCGTCATCCTCGGGCCCATTTCTCAGCGACACTCTTCCTGAAAACACTCAGACGTCCTTAGCTTCCTCCGCATTCCGGATTGGCCAAGTGACCACTGCCCCTGGACCTCTTCTTCTTCCTCTATCTTAGCGACACCTATTTCTCTCATACCGCCAGGATACCTCTGTTTCGTACCCAGACACCGACAGAACCTTTGATAGCCTCGGACTCGAACTTCCGCTGTAAGGTGGACCTTACCTGCACCTTCGAATCCACCAATTTCACATCCAAACTCATCCCCGCGCCTGCCCTAAACATCGACCCAATTCGGATGTCTTGATTCTGTCAACCCACCGCTGCGCCTCTCCACAAAATCAACATCACCACGATCACTGACTCCAATGCATTCTCAGCTGAAGACACCCATTGGACAGCGTTTCAAAGTGTATGGACTTGTACTTATTGAGTATCTCCCACTGTTGGGGCCTTCACATCAGTCTTTGGCAGTGCTTACTTTTAGTTTATTTGGACCCTTTTAGCATCTTGTTCAGAACCTTTCTATCATGACCGGTGCTACGAGACGCCGCTTATCAGCGTGCTACTACTCTCCCACCGCCTCTTACCCCTTTTTACGGACCATCAAGCGACATCGCATGCAAGGGTAAGCCGTTTGGAGTGTTGCCAGTGCAGCGCCTCCTCAGCTCAACCCTTACATTCCCCTTTCTCTTCAACTATCATTCATTTCACCCTACTTTAGCATGTCCTAGACGACACTGCCCCCTAGGACATGCTAAAGTAGGGTGAAACAAATGATAGTTGAAGAGAAAGGGGAATGTAAGGGTTGAGCTGAGGAGGCGCTGCACCAGCAACGCTCCGAACAGCTTACCCTTGTGTGCAACGTCACTTGATGGTCCGTAAAAAGGGGTAAGAGGCAGTGGGAGAGTAGTAGCGCACTGATAAGCGGCGTCTCATAGCACCAGTCATGATAGAAAGGTTCTGAACAAGATGCTAAAAGGGTCCAAATAAACTAAAAGTAAGCACTGCCAAAGACTGATGTGATTATGTGAAGGTCCCAACAGTGGGAGATACTCAATAAGTGTTGGAAATCAACTCCGAGCAAGACGGGAATTTCGGCCGAGGTAAATGACTCCAGATTTGGCTATTTAATATAGCACTTTACAGTACACTTTCTGCTACTTATGGGTGCTCCTCTGCCCCCTTTTAGCATACCATTTACTACTTAGAGCCCTTTCTTGAACCATCTAGAAGGCTTTATACATGTACATACACATATATACATGTCCAATCCCCCCCCTTGGGGGATATAAAAGTTGTACCTTCTGTACATTACAATATAAGGCTTTTGCCTCCGGGCTCATATTCCAACAATAAGTACAAGTCCATACACTTTGAAAGGCTGTCCGACGGGTGTCTTCAGCTGAGAACACGTTGGAGTTGGTGATTGTGGTGATGTTGATTTTGCGGAGAGGCGCAGCGGCAGGTTGACGGAATCGAGACGTCCGAATCGGGTCGATGTTTAGGGCAGGTGCGGGGATGAGTTTGGATGTGAAATCGGCGAATTCGAAGGTGCAGGTAAGGTCCACCTTACACTGCTAATGTGGAAATCCCTGAACGGTCACACAAGTCAGCCGCGTCCGTCGCTGACATAGCAACAGATGCTTCGCGTCATTCCCTTGACATCATATCCTCCTCTGATTGTCCAGAGTAGAACCGAAAACTGTGACGTTGTGTGGTCTACCCATGACATGGAGTCATGACCCTGGGGCTATTAGGCACTGAAAATGGTAGGTTCTTTATCTAAGAGGCATGTCAACGCTGATTCTGACTGCTTTTATGAGTTGACGTGCACAAGGTATGCGGTATGCCCTTCAAAAGCAGACAGGCTCTATCCAGAGCCCCGCTCTTTTCCCGTTACCCTCTATCTCTGTTGGAGATCGGACATAAGCCAGCCCTAAAGTGGCTGCACACGGACCATCGACGACAGATCGTCGAATTCGCTAGTCTATCCTTTTTCAACCGCTTGGTACTTTACTAGGGGCTCTGATGCCCACTTTTAATTTTTTCGAGTACCTTCGACTCCACTATAGCCCCTCCTCGTATTCACATTGCACATACGACACCATGAGCATATAAGCCCCCGCCTGGCGGGGCAACACCTCAGCGTTTCCATTTCCTCGCGCTGAGGTGAGTATCTTTATCTTTTTCTTGTAGCTGCAGTAAAACTTATCGACTACTTGTTTAGTTAAACTATAACAGGTTAGCTACGAATACCAGCGTTTCCATTTCCTCGCGCTGAGTTAAACTATAACAGATTACGAGACCCGAGTCTCTAGCTAAGTCCACCCACGCTGTCTCCCATCACACGTAGCATGAGCCAAGCCGCCGCACAACACGCCGCGGACCCAGACCCAGCCGACGACGACGCTGTCGCCGGTCCTGCTGGTTCTCTCCATGGCTCCATCCATGATTCCGCTCATGACTCCGTTCATGGTTCCGTCCACGGTTCAGCTCATGGTTCCGCCTATGGCTCTCCTCATGGCTCTGCTCGTGCTTCCGCGTTATCCTCGGTAGCCAGCACCCCATCGCTTTTTCGGCCATACGGTTTTCCGCCCGTGCATCAACCCGATGCGATGCACCAACCCGATGCGATCCCACCGGTGCAACGCCCGGGCGCAATCCCATGGGCACGCCATCAACCTATTGTTCCACCAGTCCACCCGCCTCAAGGAGTTCCGCCGGCTCACCTACCTCCTGTAATTCCACCGGCTCATTTCCCTCCTGCGGTACCTGGCCCAGCGGTTATATCGCAACGCTACGATATTCCGCCGCTCGAACAAGACGGCAGCAATTTTTCGGTGTGGCGTTTCCATATGCACGTTGTCTTGAGGAGTTACAGGCTCCTGATTGTCCTCAACGATCCGCGCCCTCACCCGTTGATCTATCCAGCCGAAGCTGCTGCATGGGATGAAAAAGACCAGCAGGCCTTCTCGCTTATCGCTCTGTCTCTCACCGGCGAGCCTGCCCATCTAATCTTCCATGCTCAGACAGCTAAGGAGTGTCTTGACTGCCTCTCTGCGCGTTTCGAGGGTCGAGGGGGCCACAAGCTCTCTCAGCTGATGACCCGCCTTTTCAGTACCCCTCTCAACGACGCCGAGCCCCTCGAACCGCAAATCAATGCGATGATCGACGCTTCCCACCGTCTTGCCGAAGCCGGATCTCCGTTCACGGACCAGCAGATTGCTCACGCGATAACCAACGCCCTCTCCCCTTCTCACCGAATGCTCAAAGTCGTACTCAATAACCTCAACCCTCTTGATCAGACGGCAGAGAACATCAAACTTCGCATTCTAACAGACGAAGATTCTCGCATCCGTGAATCTGGGGACGGCGCAGCCGCGTTCTACGCTAAGGCTGCCAAGAAGGGCAAGGACGGCAAGAAGAAATCGGAGAAAAAGGACACAGACAAAGACAAAGGAAAAGGGGAGCGCAACAAACGCAAAGACCAGAAGAAGAAGTGTACACACTGCAACTTCACCGGTCACGATGTCAGCGAATGCCGGAAACTGAAGGCGCAAAAGGAAAAAGAAGCGAAAGCCGCAACCGCGACAACCTCAACGTCGCAGACCACGCCATCGACTTCCGCGCCTGCCCCCGCGTCCGCAAAAGTTGCGATAGCCTCAACCGACGAGGAAGTCTTCCTCTACTCCGCTCACACTTCCCCTGCGCTCCTCGAATCTTGGATTCTTGATTCCGGAGCGTCTCGTACGATGTCATGCAACCGCTCTTGGTTCACCCATTTCACCCCTCTCTCCGTTCCCATAAAAGTGACGCTTGGCGATGCACGGTCCATCCTCGCGACTGGCGTAGGCCGCGTGCACGTCCGCATGCGCGCTGACGACCGCTGGAGAAGTGCTATCCTCCAGGAAGTTCTTTTTGTGCCCGAGCTCCATGGGAACCTCCTCTCTGTCTCTTATCTCACGCAACGTGGTGCTAGTCCCTCTTCACTGATGATTCTTGCTCTCTTCGAGACAAATCTGGTGTCACTACATGCCAAGGCCACATGTCCGCTAATCTGTACATTATGGACATTCGGACCATCGTCTCCGAGAAAATCCGCATCGCCACGGTCACTACTTTCCCGCGCGAAGATGAAAATCCTCCCGCGCCCGACCAAATCGCCCTCCTCAGTGAGGATGCTGGATCCTCGGCCACGCTGGCTGTATGGCACCGAAGACTCGGACACGTTAGCAACGAAACCATAGTGAGAATGGTAGACAAAGGGATGGTGCAAGGGATGGTGATAAATGGGCCTACGAGTACGTCTGCGATCTGTGAGCCATGCCTCACCGGAAAACAAGCCCGGATCGATATCTCGAAGACGACCCACACGCGCGCTACTGAAATTCTCGGCCGCGTTTTTTCGGATATCTGCGGCAAACTTCCGACTCGATCCTGTCAAGGTTTCGAATATTTCGCGACGTTCACCGATGACTCGACCCGAAAAGTTTCTGTTGTCGGACTGAAGCTCAAATCCGACCTTCTCCAAAACCTGAAGGCTTTCGTCGCTCGTGTCGAGCGCGAGACCGGTAAAAACGTCAAAATATTACGTTCCGACGGCGGAGGTGAATATACTGGGAAGGTACCTACTAAGTATTTCGTCGAGAAAGGTATCAAGCAGGAAATCACTACCGCTGATACCCCCGAACATAACGGGGTCTCGGAGCGCATGAACCGTACGCTCCTTGACAAGGTTCGAACGATGCTTGCTGATGCCAACCTCCCCGAGTCGTTTTGGTACGACGCCATCGAATACGCCGCCGTCTTACACAACTGCCTGCCCACCAGCTCCCTCCCTGACCTGACCCCGGAGGAAGCCTGGAGTGGCAACAAACCTGACGTCTCCCGCCTTCGCATTTTCGGTTGCCCCGCGCATATGCACATGCCCAAGGATCACCGCTCAAAGCTCTCTTCTCATTCCCAGCAGTGCACCTTCCTTGGCCTTGCATCGAACTACAAAGCCTTCAGATTAATTCATCGCCCCTCGCACAAGATTTACAACTCTCGCGACGTTGTTTTCGACGAAGGGGGGCCCACTCACGAACGTGTCATCATCGACAAAAACGACGACAAAAACGATAGCGAGAACGATGCACCAGCTCCCGCGCCCGTACCGCGCGACTCTCCTACACTCGAATCACGCCCAAAACGTGTCACCCGCGCACCTGCTCGCGACGACGACCCTTGTTATGAAATTAGCGCGTACAATCGCCGACCCCCCGTGCGCGTTAGCGTCGCCGAAACCAAATTCAATAGTGACCCGCGCACTTTCGATGAGGCCATGGCACGACCCGACGCTGCCGAATGGGTATCCGCCTGCGATAACGAACGCGAAGCTTTTGAGCAGATGGGTGTCTTCGAAATCGTCCCTCGTCCCCGCGATCGCAAGATTGTGGGCAGCCGGTGGGTTTTCCGCGTCAAGCGTGGCCCTGACGGGACGATCCAAAAGTACAAGGCCCGTGTAGTTGCTCAAGGGTTCACGCAAGTCGAGGGCATTGACTTCGACGAGACGTTCGCCCCAGTCGCGAAACTTGCTTCCCTCCGCGCGATTCTCGCGATTGCCGCGGAGAGGGACCTTGAGCTCCACCAAATGGACGTTAAGTCGGCATACCTTAACGGCGTGCTCAAGGAGGAGATCTTCATGAATCCCCCTCCTGGCTTCAACGTCCCCAACGGCATGGTTCTTCGACTCCGCAAGGCTGTCTATGGCACCAAACAGGGTGGACGTGTCTGGTACGAGAACATTAGAGCGAGACTGACCGCTATGGGATATCGCAGTACACATTCTGACCACGCGATCTTCACTCGTTCCTCTGACAAAGACATGTCTATCATTGCTCTGTATGTCGACGACATCACCCTTGCCTCTACCAGCTTGCAGGAAATCGAACGCGACAAAGCGCTCCTATGCCAGCACTACGAGATGACCAACTTAGGAAATCTCACGTGGATCCTCGGCATGCACGTCACCCGCGATCGTACCGCCGGGTGGATTTCTCTCTCGCAAGAAAAGTACCTAAACGACATCTTAGATCGTTTTGGGAAATCTACTGTCCGTCCCATCTCCACCCCTGCCCTTGCTAACGAGCACCTTTGCAAGTTGGCTCAATCCGAGTCTGACCCAAAGCCCTATCAAAGTGCTGTCGGGGCTCTGATGTACCCTATGCTGTGCACCCGTCCTGACCTAGCCTACACCGTCAGAGCGCTCGGACGCCACAATGCCACCCCCGGCGCATCTCACTTTCATTCTCTCGATCGCGTTTTTAAATATTTACGAGGATCGTCTGACCTCCGCCTCATCTATCGACGCGGAACCCCTGACGGCACTGTCCTACGCGGTTTTGTGGACGCTGACTGGGCTAGCGATATCAACGATCGGAAATCCACCTCCGGTTTCGTCTTTATGCTTGCAGGGGGTGCCATCAGTTGGGGATCGAAGAAGCAATCGTCGGTCGCGCTCTCGAGCACCGAAGCCGAGTACATCGCCGTCGCTTACGCTACCAAGGAAGCCGTATGGCTGCATCGTTTCCTCAGCGAACTTGGCATCGACGTCGCCTCACCTACCGTCCTCCGTGTCAACAATCAGTCCGCGATTTCCATCGCGCGGAACCCCGAGTTCCATGATCGCATGAAGCACATTGACTTGCGATATCACTTCTTGCGCGAGAAGGTTGCCGCTGGAGACATTGACTTGTCGTATATTCCGACGGACGACCAACTTGCTGATATTTTTACGAAGGGCTTAGTGCGAGAAAAGCATAGCCGCCTCACGCGCGAACTTGGCTTGCACTTCAAGGTCTGAGGGGGTGTGTTGGAGATCGGACATAAGCCAGCCCTAAAGTGGCTGCGCACGGACCATCGACGACAGATCGTCGAATTCGCTAGTCTATCCTTTTTCAACCGCTTGGTACTTTACTAGGGGCTCTGATGCCCACTTTTAATTTTTTCGAGTACCTTCAACTCCACTATAGCCCCTCCTCGTATTCACATTGCACATACGACACCATGAGCATATAAGCCCCCGCCTGGCGGGGCAACACCTCAGCGTTTCCATTTCCTCGTGCTGAGGTGAGTATCTTTATCTTTCTTCTTGTAGCTGCAGTAAAACTTATCGACTACTTGTTTAGTTAAACTATAACAGGTTAGCTACGAATACCAGCGTTTCCATTTCCTCGCGCTGAGTTAAACTATAACAATCTCTAGGCGTTGTCTGTCGTACCTCGACTCTGCCTTCAAGTAAATGATTTTGCACACCTGTATGGTAGTCTTTCATATGCAGTGCAACCACCTTTGTCATCGCCTATTACAATAGCGACAACTAAACTACTCCGAGTCGAGTCGTTCACTGATCAAACTACATGAGGATTTCGAAAGGGGTTCTGAGATTGATTCAATTTTACGATCTTTGCAAAACTGAGGAGTTTGCTTTATACATCAACATAGTTATTGTAACCGTGACATCGGCCGTTTTCCACCTTGCTTTGCAGTTAATTTTGGGCTGCACACCAAGTCTAAGAGGGTGAGACATGATCGAGCATGATCGAGCACGGGCATCTCGCCCATCTCGCCCTTCCAAAATTATTAACGATTAAAACAATTGGATGAAGAAACGTTGAAGCGATGTCAATGAGACTTTCGGCGACATATAAGCGGTGTTCAGTTGCGTCTCGAGTTGCGTGTAACCAGTGGTGGAATTTCTGCACGCTCGCAGCGGTGCAGCTGGCGGTCCTGGTTACGGCGATATCAATTAGATTTTATGTTTCAATAGTCCCACAACCGGAACAGATATAATTCGCGATTTGGACTCCTCGTAGAACGCGCGGCTACTTAGTACCGCGTTTTGTTATAGAGAAACTGGCGGTGTACTAGCCGGTGTTGTTGATATCGTCCGAGTCCAATTCCAGAAAGTCTCATTTTATCGGATCTCAAGGTCCCACAAAGGAGATTGGTCAAATTTACTTGTCGGAAACTCTCTGTTAGTGAAGGAACGAGCGATTCGGAAGACCCGTATAGGAGAAGGAGTCACGTGAACTTTTGATGGTTCATTCATATTCATTATCAGGGAAATGCCGACGTTGTCGTCGGCGACCTTGCTTGCGAATTTGTGATCATCACAAACTGTGGAGTTTTCAGTTGAAAATTTTTCGAAACGGCGATTCGGAACATCCATAAGTAGGAAATATATTTCATCATCTTTTGATGGTTCTGCAACGTTGGGGTCGATTATCGCCTGCATATACCCTTGCAAAGCAAGGTGAGTCGCTCGTCTCGGCTGCTGCCCCGAAGCGGGCGCGCTCGATCTGAAAGTGAGGCTGCGGCCTCGTGAATCTCGGAGAGCCTGGGGATCTAAAAAAAAGCCTGAGTCAGTGAGAAGCACAATGTGGTATCGTCGGGGATTGTCCGTGGTTCCAGTCCGAGTTGCCCGATGACGGCGTTCCTCTTTCCCTCTGCGGTCAATCCTCTTTGCCCTCGATCCAGCACCTCCTCAAAAACCATCACATTCCAACACTGGGGTTGTCTCCGACGAGACCGAACATGGGCAGTGCACTAATTTGCTGGTAATCTCAGACTTTCACTGGCAACATAAAACCCGTCGCGATTCCAATGACCTCCCTCAGATTCAGAGCCTTTCTGTTTCCTAGGTGTGTATACTTCTATCGTCGTCGTCGTCGTCGTTCTAACTCCTATGGTACTTCGATCTATTTGCGTAGCCAACAAGCACACACGGTGACACACCCGACAGGCTGATCCTCCCCCAAACATCCATCACCTCTCCACACCCTTGACCACAATGTTGTTCATCAAATTCTTGACTGCTCTCCTTGTTCCCCTCGCTGCATCGGCTGTCCCGACTAGTAGTGGCAGCCACAACGACCAGAACGGGCTGACCCCTAAAGAGATTACGGTACGCTCGTTGCGGATCCAGCCCTTGAGAAATCTGACCTGTTCAACCAGGCTCCGTCGGACTTGTCCACCCGATCGGTTACAACCCGACAGGGCTGCGGTGGCGGCAGTTGCGGTAGCTGCAGTTGTGATGTGAATTCTCAATGCAACATCCTTTGTTCCAACACTTGCGCCAACGGCGGTTCCTTCACTTGCTTCGGCACCTGCTTCAACCAATGCGTGATCTCTTTCGGTGGTTGCCCGAGTCCCTCATGTGGAACCTAGTTCTATTTCTGCTGCAATTTTTTATGGACTTCTTATTTTATAGGCCGCTTGTCTAACTTCTAACCAAGCGATTTCCTGCTTTGGGAATGGACGGTCTTGATGTTATATCAGATTTCAAATAAACCTAAATATTATGAGGGGCTTATCTACCCCACGTGACGACTTATCTACACCTCCAATTTAACGAGAGTCACCAATTTTCTACTCACCAGTAGCCGCACCTTGAAGGATATGTACTCTTTGAGGGCGTAACGAAGACCGTCGAAGAAGCTGGCTCGAAACTGTTGGCAGAGATCAACAACGATATCCTTACATGGACGGTTCGAGCTCTGGAAGAAGATAAGAAACTTGAACAGTTCTTCGAAGCCATCCTTGTGGTCCATGGACGTGACCTTGAACACCAACAGTTGACTGGCCATTAAGATGGGCATTCGGTGGGTTCATTTACTGTACCTTGTCATCTAGTTTGGTCTTGGAGGTTCAATGGAGGAAGACATGATCATGTACACCCTTTTCATCGTCTCGGCGAATGGAAATAGAGCAGATACGGTATCGCATACCTTCACAGTCTTTATGCCTTTAAATGTGCATTTATATACCGTGTTCGTATTAAGCCTTCAACTACGTCTACTCGGTTGGCCCCAAGGTACGCGTCCTGACACCCGCGGTCAGCTTCTTTATTTGTCGGCGTTTGTCGTCAACTTGGGCTTACGTAACTGTACTTCTACTTTTTCGATGCCTCACCTCAACCACGCTCCGTTCCTGTTATACCATCTGGCCTACTACCCCGGAAGCCACCAACTGAGAGAATATACCTGAACGGAGAATGGACAATAGTGTGTTATACTTTAACCTACTTTATCATATCAATCATCATCGCTTTCAGCTAGCCACCGTGATGGCCCTCAGGCTCGGCCAGACCAAGGACAATCCTCGCAGGGGCAGGCCAACTTCTCAGATACCTCAGGGCCCCTCTTCCATATGTACATTAAGATGACAGAGGGAGAAGACGAAAAAATGGCCCATCGCTGGCAAAAGGATGCAGACGGCATCCTTATCTTCGTGAGCCCTTATATCCACTCTACTAGAGCCCAGTGACCAACGTGAATATCATAGACCGGTTTATTCTCTGCTGCACTCGCCGCATTTCTCACTGTTTCCGTTCAAGACTTGAAACCGAATTCACAGGATACCACTGCATTCTACCTCGCGAACATCTATCAACTCCTAGCCGACCAAAACATATCCATATCTCGTACCTCGATCCTTGCCACTCCAGTTCAACCACCCGTCTTCTCTCCTCCGAATTCATCAGTCTTGGTCAACTCACTCTGGTTCCTCAGTTTAGTGATCAGTCTCACATCTGCCCTACTGGCGACGATGTTACAGCAATGGGCACGTCGATACCTCACAATCACTCAACCGCCACGATACAGCCCACACAAGCGAGCATCAATCCGTGCATTCTTTGCTAATGGAGTAGAAAAGTTTCACCTTCCTTGGTCGGTTGAAGCACTGCCTGCTCTCTTACACCTGTCGTTGTTTCTGTTCTTCACCGGACTGGCTATTTATCTGTTCAACATCAACCATACTGTGTTTAGTGTGGTTGTTTGGTGGACCGGGCTTGCTGGAGGTGTATACGGATGCATCACGTTGATGCCAATCTTCTGGCACGATAGCCCATATTATTCGCCACTTTCATCGTCAGTGTGGCTCTTCTTTAATTTCACCTATTCTGCAATCCGCCGAATTCGTCACTTTCTTGTTACCTATGAGTGGCCGGACCTTGAACGATATCCACTCTTTGAGGGCATCACGGAGATTGTCCAATGTAAGGTGGACCTTACCTGCACCTTCGAATTCGCCGATTTCACATCCAAACTCGTCCTCGTGCCTGCCCTAAACATCGACCCGATTCGGACGTTTCGATTCCGTCAACCCGCCGCTGCGCCTCTCCGCAAAATCAACATCACCGCGATCACCGACTCCGACGCGTTCTCAGCTGAAGACACCCGTCGGACAGCCTTTCAAAGTGAATGGACTTGTATATATTGAGTATCTTCCGCTGTTGGGACCTTCATATCAGTTTCTGGCAGTGCTCACTTCTAGTTTACTTGGATCTTCTTAGCCTCTTTTACAGACTTTTTCTATTATACTGGTGCTACGAGACGCCGCTTATCAGCGTGCTACTACTCTCCCACCGCCTCTTATCCCCTGTTTTCGGACCATTGAGCGACGTCGCGCGCAAGGGCAAGCTGTTCGGAGCGTTGCCGGTGCAGTGCCTCCTCGGCTCGACTCTTACATTCCCCTTTTTCTTTCGAGTATCATTCGT
Source organism: Lactifluus volemus (assembly GCA_022376515.1). NCBI lineage: Eukaryota > Fungi > Basidiomycota > Agaricomycetes > Russulales > Russulaceae > Lactifluus > Lactifluus volemus. The sequence goes on along the minus strand of WTXI01000056.1, from coordinate 53,276 downwards.
TTCACCCTACTTTAGCATGTCCTAGGGGGCAGTGTCATCTAGCATTACCCTCAAAAGACTTTCCCCTTTTCGTTGAGCTACTTACAAGAAAAACATATATAAAGGCCTTGCCCATTGGCCTAGAAGGGCATCCAATACACCACCTTCTCTTCGGATCACTAAGCTTGCCTTGAATACTAAGAACTCGTCTCGTTTTTCATTATCGTCTCGCTTCTCGTTCACGCTTACTCCGCTCGTTATACCACCAGGCTACTACCACGCGTTCGAATACCAAACGCGTCCTACGCTCGCTCGCTTCCCGATTCAGAAACCTTTCCCGCGCACTTCCCTCCGACTCGTTATCGACTCCTCTCGCTTCCCTCGGACTCGCCCGTACTCGTCAGAGTACGTTCACCAAGAATCTGGCTCGGAATTGTCGGCGGAGATCAACAGCCGTATCCTAACATGGGGGATCCATGCTCTGGAAGAAGATAAGGAACTTGAACAGTTCTTCGAAGCCATCCCTGGCTTCTGTAGCTCCGAAGTGATCCAAGAACGTGGCCTCGAACTCGATTTCGCCAAATTTGACAGGCCATTGGCAGGGGCATTTTACGGATTCATTTGCCGTACCATGTCATCTAGTTTATTCTCGGAGGAAGACAAGAAAAGGCGAGTCATAATCTGCGCGAAGGCTACCGATGCAGCACGTCTCTCTCATACAACCGTGTCCACCCTCGCGAGCGTTTTTCGTTACGGAGTGGATTTGTTGCAATCGGTTGACATTTGGCAATCTCTGAGTACTAGTGCTGGACAGGTTCCTGGTTTATGTTCTCAAGGGATAATTGCTGGCGTCATTACAAGCGTTTCGGAACGCGATGAGCGTTGGAGGGCACTAGCCAATAATCAACTAGGTGTATCAGAAGCAGTCTTTCGAAATTACCTTGCAAATGGTGACAGCGTTCTACTTGCCAACTTTATCCACTTCACTCACCCGCTGTTCCGCTTGTATCTCGAGGATATGACTTATCCCATAGCGCTATTGGCCATCCTGCGATGCATTTCTAAATTCGACATTGAAAATACTCTTCCTAGGCTGCAGCACGACTTCTGTGCTTTGTGGAATGAGATCACTCAAGAAGCACACGACCGTGGATCTTATGACATTTCTCACTGTATTCTCAGCCCTATTCGGCACCTTTATTTCGCTTTACATCAAGGCACCGATGTTGCCCCGACCGCCTTCGATGCTGCCACATATCCTCTTAACCCCGTCCTATTTGAACCATCTTCGTACCCACTATGCAATATCCCGGGTCACCACACGACAGGCGAGGCCAATCATCCTTTCACGATCACCTCCGACCCTCCCGACGCCTTTCTGAACCTCTCCACCGAGCCCGCCATGTCATCCTTCCCCGCATCGACCGAACGTCATAGCCGCGTACATTTTGTGGGAGAATCTTCACTACATGATGTTCTTGATGCTACCGTAACCATCGAGCCCTCCCACCGCCCTCCTCCCGTCAACGCTGAAACCAGTCACCCCGCTGCTACTTCACTTGACCGAATAACGCAAGGTCCCACTGACAGAGCCCCTACCATCTCGTCCACTTCCAACACAGAGTTGGACCCTCATCTCCCCCCGGTAGTGTTTAGTCACCTATCCTTTTCCCTGCCGTCTGCTAGTAGCAATATTCCAGATCCTCAAACCAATGCAGGTCTCGGAGTTGTCCTTGATACTCACTTGTCATCACCCTCGGGCACAGACACGCCTCTTCCTCTCCCCTCCCCGTTCGCGCCGTCAATTTCTCTCCCACCGCCCCAGGGGACCTTTTTTTCGCACACAGACACGGCACCGAATGACGGAACATCCAATACCGATTATAAGCCTCGCGCTCAAACTGCCACTAACGTAGAGATCCCAGAGCGATCCCACGAGTCGGCTATATCCGCCCCTGACATAGCGACGGATGCTTCATGGCTTCGAGTTTCCGCCGACACAGTATCCTCCTCTGACGGCATTGATCGTCCAGCATAGAGGCGCGCAGTCTCTGGTGATCCTCCTATTGAATATTCATACTGGTGCGTTCTTTGTCTTTTGAGAGCCATGTCAACGCTGATTCAGACTGCTCTTACGCGCTGTACGCTGGGGTCGGTACTTGTTCAACAATAGCACACTTGACTCGGATTCCTACCTTCGAGCCATAGCTTAGTTCTCAGGCAGGCGATCCTCCAATGTCCGCCTGCTTATACACGTTTAGTTTTGCCGTACGATATTCGCCGCTCGCCAGGTCTTGACCTTTCGTTTCGTGCCTGCTTGCTGCCTTCAAGTTCAAGTCAGCGAGATATCGTGTATAAAGCACTCAGCGCTCAGGAGTTTTATTTTTCGAGAAATGCTCAGTACTCTTGTGTTGTACGTAGTATGGGTTGAGGGCCCATTTGATGTGGTGCCACACTCGAGTACGATGTCACCGCTGGGTACAGCCGTAGATATATGAATACTGAGTTAGTCAGCCACTAGAACAGGCATCCTAGAAAGTTCCAAACAAGTTTAAAATCCTAGATGGCGACGTGCTCGCGAAGGCATAACATGCAGTTAAAACATTCGCCAGGTCGTGAGTAGGCTGATCAGGCTGGATGACGGGGAAATGTTGGGTCGGCCAGGGTGGCACTGTCGAACATGCTTAAATATGATCTGGGTCAGGTCTGTCGTGACTCCCGCGGAAACTAGAGAGAGTCGGAGGGCAGGCCGGATCAAAGAGTCCATAAATACAATCCATCGTGTCCATGCAAGGCACACAAGTCGAGAATTTGACGGCAGAACCGATCAAGAAGTACGTAATGGAGATGTAATTGATCCTGTTGGGGGCAGTGGATGTCCTGCAAGCGAAAAAAAAATACGACTGTGCGCTTAAAGGGGCATTGAAAACACGATAATCTTGTTGTGAAAACATAATCCACGTATCATGATCGCAGCATCACGATGGAGCGCAAACACGCCAGGTCCCGGGAGATGCCGATCGTGAGATTGTTCAAAGTTGTCACATGACCAAAGAAAACCATTGGATGACCGTTTCCTAGCGAGGCCGGGAAGGTAGTATGGACCAGTTTGAACTGTTGGGAAATTATCGAACACATGGGAATCATGGAAGGGCTGCAGTGTTCATCCAATTGTTGAGTTGTGAGGTAATGAGGGGAGAAAGGCTTCCGTTCGGATTCCGTGCGGATTCCGTGGCGTTGCGCCAACCCTGACAGTGACCGACTCACACTTCATTCCTCATTCCAGTACCTCGATGTCCGAAGCAGCTACTCCAGAACCCATCAACGAAGAGGGGATCGAAATGAGTAGGTTATTCGCCACTCCATTTTATCATCATCATTGATCAAATTACCTTCTATAACAGGTGGTTCCCGCTCCGTTCCTCAGCCAGCGCCGAATCAATCCTCCCAAGGACAGACCAACTTTTCAGATAGTTCGGGGCCCCTCTTTCAACAGTACATTAAGATGACAGAGGGAGAAGACGAAAAGATGTCCTATCGCTGGCAAAAGGATGCAGATGGCATCATTATCTTCGTGAGCCCTTATATCGAATTTTCGCTGGAGCCCAGTGACCAACGTGAATATCGTAGACCGGTTTATTCTCTGCAGCACTCGCAGCATTGCTCACTGTCTCCGTTCAAGACCTAAAGTCGAATCCACAGGATACCACTGTGTTCTATCTCGCGAACATCTATCAACTCCTCGCGGACCCAAACATATCTCGTGCATCGATCCTTGCCACTCAAGTTCAACCACCCGACTTCTCTCCTCCGACATCAGCCGTCTTGGTCAACTCACTCTGGTTCCTCAGTCTGGTGATCAGTCTGACATCTGCCCTACTGGCGACGATGTTACAGCAATGGGCACGTCGATACCTCAAAATCACACAACCGTCACGATCCATGCCACACAAGCGGGCATCTATCCGTGCATTCTTTGTTCATGGAGTTGAAAAGTTTCACCTTCCTTGGTCGGTTGAAACACTGCCTGCTCTGCTACACCTATCGTTGTTCCTCTTCTTCACCGGATTAGCAATTTATCTGTTTAACATCAATCATACTGTGTTCAGTGCAGTTGTTTGGTGGGTCGGGCTTGCTGGAGGTGTATACGGATGCATCACGTTTATGCCAATCTTCTGGCACGATAGCCCGTATCATTCTCCACTTTCATCGTCGGCGTGGCTCTTCTTTAATTTCACCTTTTCTGTAATCCGCCAAATTCTTTCCTTTCTTCGTGGTCGCGGGTGGTCGCAACTTGAAGTTGAAGGATATCTAGGCCTATCGAAGACTGTCCAAGAATCTGGCTCACAATTGTCAGCGGAAATCAACGAACATATCCTAACATGGACGATCCACACTCTGGAAGAAGATAAAGATCTTGAACAGTTCTTCGAAGCCATCCCTGGCTTCTGTAGCTCCCAAGTAGTCAAAGCACGTGACCTAGAACTCGATTTCACCAAGTTTGACGAGAAATTGGCAAACACATTTTACGGGTTCATTTCCCGTACCTTGTCATCTGGTTTATTCTTGGAGGAAGACAAGAAAAGGCGAGTCCTAATTTGCGCGAAGGCTACCGATGCAGCACAACTCTCCCAGTCAACCATGGACACCCTCCACGGTCTTTTTTGGAACGAAGTAGATCTGTTCCGATCGGTTGATGGTTGGCAATCTCTGAGAAGTACTATTGGCTTCGTTCCTGGTTTATGTTCTGAAGGCATAATTTCTGGCGTCATTGCAAGCGTTTCGGAACGCGATGAGCGCTGGAGGGCACTAGCCTTGGATCAACTTGGTGTATCAAAAGAAATCTTTCGAAATTACCTAGAAAATGGTGACAGCGTTTTACTTGCCAACTTGATCCACATCACTCGCCCACTCTTCCAATTCTATCTCAACAATATAGATTTTCACCCGGCGATACCAACTCTCCTGAGCCTCATGTCCAAATTCGATATTCGAAATACTCTTCCCGGACTGCAGCACGACTTCTGTGATTTATGGAACGAAATCACTCAAGAAGCGCAAAGTCGTGAAACAATTCCTTATCATTTTCTCATGCCCATTCGGCATCTATACATCCCTTTACATCAAGGCACCGATGCTGCCCCGACCGCATTCGATGCTTCCACAGATGGGACAGAGGGTGCTCTGTACGAGTCATCGTCGTACCCACTGTGCAATATCCCAGGTCATCACTCTGACAGCTCGACTACTCATCCTCAAACGACCACTTCACCCCCTGCAGACCCTCCCGTCGATGTTGAAACTAGTCACACTTCATTTGACCTAATATCGCAAGGTCCCATTGACACAGCTCTTATCATCTCGCCCACTTCTAACTCAGAGTCGTACCCTCATATCGCCCCGGCAGTGTCTATATCCACCCCTCACCCATCCTTCTCCCTGCCGTCCACTAGTAGCAATATTCCCTATCCTCTCCCCTCCATGCTCGCTACGTCGATTCCTCTCCCACCGCCCCTGGATATCACACAGCAATCTCATGAGTTGGTTTCTGACCTAGTGACGGATGCTTCGCGCGTTCAAGTTTCCATCGACACACCACAATCCTCTGACGGCACTGATCGTCCAGCATAGAGGCGTGCAGTCTCTGGTGAGGCTCTTCTTGGATATTTATAATGGTGGATGCTTTGTCGTTTGAAAGCCATGTCAACGTTGATTCTGACTGCTCTTACGCGCTGTACGCTGGGGTCGTTGGCACAGCACACTTGACTCGGATTCCATTCGAGCCATAGCTTATTTCTCAGGTTGGCTATCCTCCAATGTTCCCCTTCTTGTACATGTTTCGTTTTGCCGTACGATATTCGCCGCTCGCCAGGTCTTGATTATTCGTTTCGTGCCTCTTTTATGCCTTCAAGTTCAAATAAACGAGATGTCGTATATATAACGCCCAGCGCTCAGGGGTTTTCTGTTTCGAGAAATACTCAGTACTCTTGTGGTGTACGTACTACGGTCGTGGCTACTCTGACCAAGAGTTGGTATTGATGAAAAGCAGCGGCTGAGGTAGATTAGATAATGCTAGATAAGATAGCGTTCAGTCGATGTGTAAGAGACTGAAGTGATAGCAGCTGGGAAAACTCCTTTAAATACATAGAAGGAGTGTGTATTGGCCTAGGGCCTCATACAATAGATGTACAATAAAAATGATAATATAATAGTCCTTTCTGAGAGAATAGGGAGCGTGCACAATGGTAAGGAAAGTATTTAATCAATTATGTACCAATATCTACATTGTACGCTTGGACCGGTTAGATCCGGTCCGTGGCACTGCCCGTACTGCCCGGGAATGTTCCCGCGCTACCAGCCCGTCTCAACAGGCATCACTGCGCCTCCGAGTTGGATGTAACATCAGGAAAACCCTCACTCGCTAATTTGACATAATTAAGTCTAATTACGTGGTAAGCGCCCATTAGCAGTTTTAACTATCCCCCTCTAGCGATTATCGCTAATTAGCATTAATCGGGTTAATTTTGTTAATTTTGCTAATTCGTAGCTCAACCCTTAGCAATAATTGATACTTATTCACACTAAAGTCACGCTAATTTTTCGATCTGGTTTCCAATTATTACTAAACTTTTATTAAATTATCAAAAACGAGCGACTAAAAACTGGCAAAGAGAGTCCATATGATTTATTACGCTACCGACTGACGTAATATGTAAGCGTCCTGTCCGAAACTGTTTCTTGGGTATACTTGGGTATATCTGGATACTTGATGCTCAGCGCTCAGTTGTTACAGTACGAGGTACACTCACAATCTTTGATCAGGGGGCCTTTACCCATCCATTTCTTCAAGATCAACATTTGCAACGTTGAGGGCTGGCTCCATGCCAGTGTTCACTACACCACTGTTGGACCATGTCAGATGTACGAGATGACCAAGATCAAAAATGACCAACATACCTGGCACGCTCGTATATATCTGCCATCATCCTATGAAAGCCTTGACTGCGTGTGTTCTCTATGTGCTGCAAAGTGCTGATATGACCGAGGTAGACATCGTGATAGGCGTTGGCCGTAAACTCGCAAGGCTTTGAGCTGCCGCTACGCCAATCGGCCAACGCGGCATAATACTGCAGTAAACATAGCCCATTAGAAGTGTTGGATACTTACATCAATACAACACTTACCGCTGTTGCCACAAGGGCGACCATCGGCTTCGGAACTTCAAGGTGAATCGAACCATCGGAATCCTCAAACGTGGCAAACCGGGAAGAGAGGGTGGTGGAAAAGGAGCCTCGACCTCCCACAAAATACATGTCACGAATCACTCTGATAATAAGTGGGTTGCGGTAGGGACGCGTCCGCATTACGGCCCCTCTATTACCCTGGTGGTAGAACTTAGTGTATAGTTCATATAGCCATAAATGATGGATGCTTACTTGTGGATAGATGTAGGCATAGTCAAGGAGCTGTTGCTGAGCTGCAATTGCGACCTCCTCCACCGTCATGCCAGATGTAAAGTAGGCCTCCACGGCCTTGTCACATTGGACCTTGACCTCCCTGCGAAGCAAGCTGATGCGCGCGCGGGGCTAGTACATTATGTTAGACTCCAATCGCAGAAGATAAAACGATGACGCACCAGCGGAATGACCTTGGATAAGTATTCAAGATCAAGGACGAGCCGGCGATGAACCTCCTTGGCAGCTGGAATGCGTTCTGCTGCCGTGAACAGAGCATTCTGTACAAACCCAATCACCTCAAGCGCATCAGGATATGCATTTTCGAATAACAAGTCACCAAGCAGGATATGGAATGACTCCGTTATGACACTACGAACAAGCACATTTTGGTGAGTAAGTCGCTTAGCCTTTTGGTCCGCATTCAGTACGAGGTCAGTTTCCCTTGGCCACTGCACTGGCCACACAGACACCGGTTGGCTCTCCCCTTGTGTCAAAAAAGTGCCAGACTCGGAAGCGTGACTGGAAGGAGAAGGGAGAGGCGGTGGGATGGCGTCAGCGGTGGATGCGTCATCGAAGGGGGTCAAAGCCGCATCAGGGACAACAACGTCCTGGCAAACAAAACAAGTTAGTGTTTATCAAATCCGTTAAAGAGTACTTACAGGCTCCACAAAAGTGTCAGCTTCCTGTGCATGTTCAGCTTCTCGAAATGAAGGAATCTAAAAACATGTGAGCATGGTGATTTGAGTTGGATCCACAGCACTCACCTCGAGTGCAATTGCCTCTGCAAACCTCGAGGATTCCCTGTCAATAGGGCTTACCACCTCATGGTCATCGCTATTGACCCCAAAGTCCTCGATGGAGTCACAATCGGAGGCCTCGAAGACAAAGGTTTCAGCTGTGAGAATTTGACACGTCAGTGTCACCTTGTTTGTGCACGCTTTTTTTTTTCAACTTACTACGCCTCAAGGGGAGGGCTTGCCTGTCTCCCATCTGCGCTTGGCTCTGACCCACGGCACCTTCTTCGACATCTGGAATCACTGCAGTTGACCACATCTTGTGGTATTTCATCTCTAACGACGGTGGCTGAACACCATTGGGTCCTTTTGGGGGTTGTAAGTGTCACACTTCATCTATCCTCCGTGAATGTTGGCTTACCTCGAATCCTTGCTCGTTTAGTCAGTTTGCGGCGCATAATTGGTATACCCTGTCCACTGGTTGTGTCATGGTCAGGTGTGGATGGTCTGGTAGTGATGCCTTCTTCTGCCCGCCGTTTGGACCCTATGGTAAGATCAGTATCGGGACGCGTGCTGTGTTGACTGGGAGGTTTCTTACCAGCAGTCATGTTAGTGGATGCAGGTGTGGAACTCTGCTGGTTTATATCCGAGGTGAGCTGTACATTTTGTCCAGCGTTCTGAGGTCTCTGAGCGTTTTTGTGAGCAGGGTTGGCCGAGCGAGTCACAGAACGAGGCTTAGCAACAACAGAGCGATTTGCAGAACGACGAGTTGTTGGGGCCATGTTTGAGTGGTGCAAAGGAATGGATACTTTGTAGCGGGGAGAGTGCTATGGAAGGAATGACTCGGGGTGAGTTGATGTTCTTCAGTAAGGTGCGTGCCGCTTTTTTATACGAAAATTTTTGGTCTCATTTAGTTGATCCTTAGCACTTGCTATCGTCACGTCGCGGCTACTCCCCTACTTCTCTTGTTGAACCATTGCCACTCCTTTTCATTATATCCTGTCTATCTGTCCTCGTTTACTTTCTATAAATCTCCTTCATGCCGCATATTACATGCATTGGTTGCAACCGCGAGTTCTCGCATGCTGGCTACACTCGACACTTGAGCCTGACAAAATCTGAGCCTTGCCGTTCGCTCCGTGACCCCCGACGGAATAGCTACGCGATGCGCACGGCATCAACTTCAAGTTCCAGCCCAAACTTGGGAAACGGCAATACAACGCGTGCCGCATCAACAGCTAGTGCCAGCCAAAGTTCTGGTCCTTTTGGAAACAGCGACACGACGGCAACGGGTGTCACACCAACTGCCAGTGCTGACCTCGATTTGGGAACGAACGATACAGCGGGTGCCCCCAGCAGTCTTGGTATGTCATTCAAATTTGGTGCCATGTTAAAATAGCTAACTTGCGTGTCACTCAGATTCAGATTGGACTAGTCCAGAGGGAGGTGCTGTAGATGCAACAGATCCGCAAGAGACCACACGGTTCGTTGAACATTTCGGTGGCTCGGCAGGGGCACCCAATCGAATCTATCGTTCCGAAGCGGGTGCACGTTTTGGCCCCAATGCCGGGACTCCATTTCAGTCAGAAATGGATTGGGAGATCGTGCGCTGGGCCAAATTAAAAGGTCTTACAGCTACAGCAATAAAGGACCTCTTGTCAATTGATGGGGTTCGTCACGGCTGCGTTGTATTCTGATAGGGGAGGAGGACTAATCATTGAGCACACTAGGTGACAGAGGCACTTGGCCTATCGTATCGTAACGTCGCTCAACTTGACGCGCTTGTTGATAGACTGCCTGGGCGCCCACCATTCAAACATGAAACTCTACGCATCTATGGCCAAGAATTTAGTCTACACTTTCGCGACATCATTCTGTGCATTCAAGAACTAATGGGCAATCCCGAGTTTGCCAACGACCTAGTTTTCGCACCCGAACGTCATTATGTCAACGCGGAAAAGAGGACACGAATTATTGATGAGATGCATACTGGGGACTGGTGGTGGATTGTCCAGGTATGTTTTACTTTGTGATGCGTTCTTGAATGAAGTCTAATCAAGTTCTTCAGACCTCGTTAGAGAGGCAACGCCTGGGTGCAACTGTTGTCCCGTTGATCCTTTCCTCCGACAAGACACAGCTCACGTTATTCCGCGGAAAGACAGCGTATCCGGTGTACTTAACAATTGGGAATATACCGAAAGATGTCCGCCGAACGCTTTCCCGTAATGCTCAGATGCTGATCGGTTATCTTCCCTCCACACGGCTTGAGCACATCCAAGGGAAGACAGCACGCCGCCGTGCAATGGCTAACCTATTTCATGCGTGTATTCATCGAATAATAGCCGCGATTGAACCCTACGGCGAGACGGGTCTCACTATGGCTGCTAGTAATGGATTCCAGTACCGCTGTCACCCAATCTTGGCAACATTCGTTGGGGACTATCCTGAACAAGCTCTCGTAACATGCACCTTTTACGGGCGTTGCCCCAAGTGCTTGGTCCCTCCAGACCAGCTTGGAACCTTCTTCCGGTATCCTAATCGCGATCACGCTGATGCTCTCGACGTGTTTTCCCTCGCCAGCGGTGATCCGAAGTTCTTTCACGCGCAATCTCGGATGGCGGGATTTCGGCCAGTCTATCATCCTTTCTGGAAGAATTTGCCATTCTCCAATATCTTTATCAGCATCACACCGGACATACTACACCAATTACACCAGGGAGTAGTCAAACACGTCATCGCCTGGATCACAGATCGCAAAGTGTTTGGGCCGATTGAGATTGACAAACGCTGCCGGTTTCTTCCACCTAATCATAACGTTCGAGCTTTCCCGAAAGGACTGACAGTTTTGTCCCGCGTTTCGGGACAGGAGCACAAGGACATGTGCCGCATCCTCCTTGGGCTGATTGTGGATCTCCCTCTTCCCGGAAACCGCTCGCCGCAACGTGTTATCCGTGCTGTCAGGGCAATCCTTGATTTCCTTTACATCGCCCAATATGCGTCACACACAACAGAAACACTTCAGCTACTTGATAAAGCACTCAGAACCTTTCATGAGAACAAGGATGTTTTTGTTGATCTAGATATTCGGAGCAACTTCAATTTCCCGAAGATTCACAGCTTATTACATTATTCATCATCGATTGCTCTTTTTGGAACCACAGACAATTACAACACGGAACAATCGGAGCGCCTTCACATCGACTTTACAAAAGATGCATATCGGGCAACAAACAAAAAGCAAGAATTCCCACAAATGACTAAGTGGGTCGAGCGCCGAGAGAAGGTTCTAATTCACAATGCCTTTGTCCAACGGCAGAGTGTCAACCGATCTGCGCCGGAGCTGAACGAAACTACATCGCGTGGAGAAGTGGAGATGCCACGTCACCCATCCGTGAGGGGCGTTCGCTTTCATGACCTTGTCGACAAATACGGCGCGGTTGACTTTCAGGACGCGCTGGCCGATTTTGTTGTCCTCCACAACTTTCCAGGACTCTCTACTATGGCAGCCCGGCGCCGTGCAGATAATACCCTCATTCCATTCGGTTCTGTATCAGTTTTTCACAAAATGCGCTTCATGGAGAAAACTGTACAAGGGACTCGTACTATTGATGCCGCATACGCTAGACCGGAACAACGGGATGAGCGGGGGAATGCAATCCCAGCTCGATTTGACACAGTACTTGTGTGTAGTGGTTTGGATGGTGAGTTCTAGTCCCAGTTTTAGATTCACTGGCATCTAACGATTGCGCCATTGGCAGGACCACGCGTTGCACAGCTTCGGCTGTTGTTTCAGATCCCTGCGAAAGCCGCTTCCGACCTCTTCACGCACTCAACTCCACCTACTCATTTGGCCTATTTAGAATGGTTCTCCCCATTCCCACCTGAGCCTGAGCACCACCACTTGATGTATCGAATCTCAAGAAGCTACAGAAGAGGCCGTCGATGTGCCACTGTCGTTCCGATCACAGCGATCGTCCGGAGCGTCCATCTCTTTCCTCACTTTGGCCCTACTGTGCCACGTCATTGGCATGTGTCCACTATTCTCGAACAATGTCAGACATTCTATGTAAATTCATTCATTGACAGAGACATGTACAAAGCTCTAAATTAGAGTCATTAGAGAATTAAGTTCAATTTACTGAACGTAGGACACTTGTTAGCACAATCTTAGCCGAGGAATGAACAATTTATTGCTAAACACATTTAGAAAGTGCTAAATTGGATCTAATTCGACAAAAGAATAGTGCTCGTTAGCACTATTCTAGTGGTAAAAACCATCTAGTGGACGTTGTCACGTTTTATCGCATTTAGCATATTTTATCATGTTTATCACATTTTATTGCGTGTTATCGTGGCTTAGCCGACGCTAGACGCGCTTACCACGATTATTGCTTCGCTAGCAGTGATTAGCAGTTGAGGGTTTTCCTGATGCAACTGGGTGCCGTCGATTGGTAATCAATTGATGGCGCCCGTGCGGACGGCGGTATGTGGTGCATAATAAAAGGGATTGACTGTGGCGAAGGTTCAATACGATCATTGCAGGTGCCACAACTTGAACAACAACTTGGAAGACGGGAGACTGGCGGACTATTTTTAATCATGTCAAGGGTTATCAACTATTACATTTCGAGAAGAAGACAAGTGCCAGTGGCTCATGTTCTGGGAACAGGTAGAGAGGAACCGATTGAAACGAGTAGCTTCTAAAAAAAAATTTCCATTTCACCGGGGTGGAGGAACGATTAGATGTGGTGCCACACTCGAGTACGATGTCACCGCTGGGTACAGCCGTGGATATATGAATATTGAGTTAGTCAGCCACTAGAACAGGCATCCTAGAGAGTTCCAAACAAGTTTAAAATTCTAGATGGCGACGTGCTCGCGAAGGCATAACATGCAGTTAAAACATTCACTAGGTCGTGATAGGCTGATCAGGCTGGATGACGGGTCGGCCAGGGTGGCACTGTCGAACGTGCTTGAATATGATCAGTCCGAGTCAGTTCCGTCGTGATTCCTGCGGAAACTAGAGAAAGCTGGAGGGCAGGCAAGTTCAAAGAGTCCATAAATACAATCCATCGTGTCCATGCAAGGCACACAAGTCGAGATTTTGACCGCAAAACCAATTAAGAAACACGTAATGGAGATGTAATTGAACCTGTTGGTGGTAGTGGATGCCCTGCAAGCGAAAAAAAATACGACTGTGTGCTTAAAGGGGCATTGAAAACATGATAATTTTGTTGTGAAAACGTATCATGATCGCAGCATCACGATGGTGCGCAAACACGCCAGGTCCCGGGAGATGCCGATCGTGAGATTGTTCAAAGTTGTCACATGACCAAAGAAAACCATTGGATGACCGTTTCCTAGCGAGGCCGGGAAGGTAGTATGGACCAGTTTGGACTGTTGGGAAATTTATCGAACACATGGGAATCATGGAAGGGCTGCAGTGTTCATCCAATTGATGAGTTGTGAGGTGATAAGGGAGAAAGGCTTCCGTTCGGATTCCGTGCGGATTCCGTGGCGTTGCGCCAACCCTGACAGTGACCGACTCACACTTCATTCCTCATTCCAGTACCTCGATGTCCGAAGCAGCTACTCCAGAACCCATCAACGGAGAGGGGATCGAAATGAGTAGGTTATCTGCCACTCCAATTTATCATCATCATTGATCAAATTACCTTGTATAACAGGTGGCTCTCACTCCGTTCCTCAGCCAGCGCCGAATCAATCCTCCCAAGGACAGACCAACTTTTCAGATAGTTCGGGGCCCCTCTTTCAACAGTACATCAAGATGACAGAGGGAGAGGACGAAAAGATGTCCTATCGCTGGCAAAAGGATGCAGACGGCATCGTTATCTTTGTGAGTCCTTATATCGACTCTACGCTAGAGCCCAGTGACCAACGTGAATATCGTAGACCGGTTTATTCTCTGCAGCACTCGCAGCATTGCTCACTGTTTCTGTTCAAGACCTGAAACCGAATCCACAGGATACCACTGTGTTCTATCTCGCGAACATCTATCAACTCCTCGCGGACCCAAACATATCTCGTGTATCGATCCTTGCCACTCAAGTTCAACCACCCGACTTCTCTCCTCCGCCATCGGCAGTCTTGGTCAACTCACTCTGGTTCCTCAGTTTGGTCATCAGTCTGACATCTGCCCTACTGGCGACGATGTTACAGCAATGGGCACGTCGATACCTCAAAATCACACAACCGTCACGATCCATGCCACACAAGCGAGCATCAATCCGTGCATTCTTTGTTCATGGAGTTGAAAAGTTTCACCTCCCTTGGTCGGTTGAAACACTGCCCGCTCTGCTACACCTGTCGTTGTTCCTCTTCTTCACCGGATTAGCAATTTATCTATTTAACATCAATCATACTGTGTTCAGTGCAGTTGTTTGGTGGGTCGGGCTTGCAGGAGGTGTATACGGATGCATCACGTTTATGCCAATCTTCTGGCACGATAGCCCGTATTATTCCCCACTTTCATCGTCGGCGTGGCTCTTCTTTAATTTCACCTTTTCTGCAACCCGCCAAATTATTTCCTTTCTTCGTGGTCGCGGGTGGCCGCAGCTTGAAGGATATCTAGGCCTATCGAAGACTGTCCAAGAATCTGGCTCGGAATTGTCAGCGGAAATCAACGAACATATCCTATCATGGACATTTCACGCTCTGGAAGAAGATAAGGAACTTGAACAGTTTTTCGAAGCCATCCCTGGCTTCTGTAGCTCCCAAGTGGTCAAAGCACATGACCTAGAACTCGATTTCACCAAGTTTGACGAGCAATTGAGAGAGACATTTTACGGATTCCTTCATCGTACCTTGTCATCTGGTTTGTTCTTGAAGGAAGACATAAAAAGGCGAGTCATCATCTGTGCGAAGGCTACCGATGCAGCACAACTCTCACAGACAACCATGGACACCCTCTACTGTGTTGTTTGTCACGGAGTATCTCTGTTGGGATCGGTTGATATTTGGCAATCGCTGAGGAGTACTAGATTTGGACAAGTTCCTGGTTTATGTTCTCAAGGCATAATTGCTGGTGTCATTGCAAGCGTTTCGGAACACGATGAGCATTGGAAGGCACTCGCCGAGAATCATCTAGGTGTATCAAAGGAAATCTTTCGACATTACCTGGAAAATGGTCACAGCGTTTTACTTGCCAACTTGATCCACATCACTCGGCCATTCTTCCATTTCTATCTCGAGAATATAGATTTCCACCCAGCGCTACCAATTACCCTGAGACTCATTTCCAAATTCGACATTGAAAAAACTCTTCTTGGACTGCAGCATGACTTCTGTGATTTGTGGAACGAGATCACTCAAGAAGCGCAAAGTCGTGGATCTGAGCCAATTCTCGATCATTTTCTCATCCCCATTCGGCATATTTACATCGCTTTACATCAAGGCACCGATGCTGCCCCAACCGCCTTCGATGGGTCTACAGATGATAATAGCGACGTTCTGTCGAACCCATTTTCGTACCCACTGTGCAATATCCCAGGTCATCATTCTGACAGCTCGACTACCCAGCCTCAAACGATCTCTTCACCCCCTGCAGACCCTCCCATCAATGTTGAAACTAGTCACACTTCATTTGACCTAATATCGCGAGGTCCCATTGGCACAGCTCCTATCATCTCGCCCACTTCCAACTCAGAATCGTACCCTCAACTCGCCCCGGCAGTGTCTATACCCATCCCTCACCCATCCTTTTCCCTGCCGTCTACTAGTAGCAATATTCCCTATTCTCAAACAAACGCGGGTCTCGGAGTTGTCCCTGACATTCCATTGTCATTATCCTCTGGCCCAGTTGCCAGCGACACTCCTCTTCCTCTCCCCTCCACACTCGCTACGTCTATTCCTCTCCCACCGCCCCTGGATATCACACAGCAATCTCATGAGTTGGTTCCTAACCAAGCGACGGATGCTTCGCGCCTTCAAGTTTCCATCGACACAGCACCCTCCTCTGACGGCACTGATCGTCCAGCATAGAGGCGTGCAGTCTCTGGTGAGGCTCTTCTTGGATATTTATACTGGTGGGTGCTTTGTCGTTTGAAAGCCATGTCAACGCTGATTCTGACTGCTCTTACGCGCTGTACGCTGGGGTCGTCGGCACAGCACACTTGACTCGGATTCCATCCTTCGAGCCATAGCTTATTTCTCAGGCTGGCCATCCTCCAATGTCCGCCTTCTTGTACATGTTTCGTTTTGCCGTACGATATTCGCCGCTCGCCAGGTCTTGATTATTCGTTTCGTGCCTCTTTTATGCCTTCCAGTTCAAATAACCGAGATGTCATATATATAGTGCCCAGCGCTCAGGGGTTTTCTATTTCGAGAAATACTCAGTACTCTTGTGGTGTACGTACTACGGTTGTGGCTACTCTGACTAAGAGTTGGTATCACTGCGCCTCCGAGTTGGATGTAACAGAGTGCCGTCGATTGGTAATTAATTGATGGCGCCCGCGCGGACGGCGGTATGTGGTGCATGATAAAAGTGATTGACTGCGGCAAGGGTTCAGTACGATCAGTGCAGGCACCACAGCCTGAACAACAACTTGGAAGACGGGAGACTGGCGGACTGTTGTTAATCATGTCAAGGGTTATCAACTATCACATTTCGAGAAGAAGACAAGTACCAGTGGCTCATGTTCAGGAAACAGGTAGAGAGGAACCGATTGAAACGAAGTTTCTAAAAAAGAATTTCCATTTCACCGGGGTGGAAGAACCATTAGATGTGATGCCACACTCGAGTACGACGTCGCCGCTGGGTATCAGCCGTGGATATATGAATATTGAATTAATCAGCCAGTAGGACAGGCATCCTAGAAAGTTGCAAAGAGGTTTCATAGATGGCGACGTGGTTGCGAAGGCATAACGTGCAGTAGGTTGATCAGGCTGGATGCTGGGTGGCACTGTCGAACATGCTTAAAATGTAATCAATCCGAGTCGGGTCTGCCGTGATTCACGCTTAATATAGAGAGAGCTGGAGGGCAGGCCGGATCAAAGAGTCCATAAATATAATCCATCGTGCCGATGCAAGGCACAGTCGAGACTTTGACCGCGGAACCAATCAAGAAGCACTAATGCTGATGTAATTGAGCTTGTTGGGGGCATTTTTTGTCCTGCAAGCGAAAAAAAAAACACGACTGTGCTTAAAGGGCGTTGAAAACGCGTGTTGGGAAAACATACACCTCGAAAGTTGTATGATGTCCATTTGGCGGGAGCACGTGCCAGGTCCCGGGAGATACCGGTCGTGGCTGTCCCTCAGCTGTGATTGGTCGGCGGTAGGCGGGAGTTCTGATTGCGGAAGACGGAAGGCTGAGTGCGGAAGGATGACGTCAGTCAGATTCTGATTGGTCGGTACCTGGTTGCCCTGTGACGCGGCAGCATCGTCACCGTGTATGTACGATGTGGAGGTCTCAGTGGCCAGGCTGTCACCCAACAGACGGACACCTCCGCATTGTTCGCCAGCACCGCGTCGGGCCTCCCACTCTTTGATGTGGGACCAAGCGTTGCAGGTTATGTTACAAATTCGTCACATGACCAGAAAACTATCGGATGGGACGTATGGACCACCTTGGACCCTGTGGATCGTCCATAGACATCATATTGAGGAAAACTATCGAACACGTGGAACTATGGAAGGACCGCAGTGTTCGTCCAATTAAAGAGAGTTGTGAGGTGATGAGGGGGGAGAGACTTCCGTTCGGATTCCGTGCGGATTTCGTGGCGTTGCGCCAGGTGGTGTCAACACTGAGAGTGACCGACTCACACTTCATTCTTCTTTCCAGTACCTCAATGTCCGAAGCAGCTCCTTCAGAACCCATCAACGGAGAGGGGATCGAAATGAGTAGGTTATCCGCCGCTCCATTTTATCGGCATCATTGATCAAATTACCTCGATATCAGGTGGCTCCCGCTCTGTTCCTCAGCCAGCGCAAAATCAATCCTTCCAAGGACAGACCAACTTTTCAGATAGTTCTGGGCCCCTCTTTCAACAGTACATTAAGATGACAGAGGGAGAAGACGAAAAGATGTCCCATCGCTGGCAAAAGGATGCAGACGGCATCGTTATCTTCGTGAGTCCTTATATCGACTCTACGCTAGAGCCCAGTGACCAACGTGAATATCGTAGACCGGCTTATTCTCTGCAGCACTCGCTGCATTGCTCACTGTCTCTGTTCAAGACCTAAAACAGAATCCACAGGATATCTCTGTGTTCTATCTCACTAACATCTATCAACTTCTCGCCGACCCAAACGTATCTCATGCATCTATCCTTGCAACTACAGTTCAACCACCCGTCTTCTCTCCTCCGACATCAGCAGTCTTTGTCAACTCATTCTGGTTCCTCAGTTTGGTGATCAGTCTGACATCTGCCTTACTGGCGACGATGTTACAGCAATGGGCACGTCGATACCTCACAATCACACAACCGCCACGATACAGTCCACACAAGCGAGCATCAATCCGTGCATTTTTTGCTAATGGTGTAGAAGAGTTTCACCTTCCTTGGTCGGTTGAAGCACTGCCCGCTCTGCTACACCTATCGTTGTTTCTGTTCTTCACCGGACTGGCTATTTATCTGTCCAGCGTCAACCATACTGTGTTCACTGTGGTTATTTGGTGGATCGGGTTTGCAGGTAGTGTATACGGATGCATCACGTTGATGCCAATTTTCCGGCACGATAGCCCCTATTATTCCCCACTTTCTTCGTCGGCGTGGGTCCTCATTGATTTCATCTCACGTGTTGTTTTCTCGCTTCACTACCGCACACTCCGGTGGCTGAAGAGGTCAAGCTTTTTGGGCCTGACGAAGACTATCCAAGGATTTGGCTCAGAATTGTCAGCGGAAATCAACAAACATATCCTAACATGGACGATCCACGCTCTCGAAGACGATAAGGAACTTGAACAGTTCTTCAAAGCCATCCCTCACTTCTGTAGCTCCACAGTAGTCCGAGCACATCACCTCCAACTCGCTTTCACCAAATTTGACAAGCCATTGGCGGACGCGTTTTACGGATTTATTTACCGTACCTTGTCATCCAGTATGTTCTTGGAGGAAGACAAGAAAAGGCGAGTCATCATCTGCGCGAAGGCTACCGATGCAGCACATCTCTCCCATACAACCATGGACACTCTCGGGAGCGTTTTTTATTACGGAGTAGATCTGTTGGGATCGGTTAATATTTGGCAATCGCTGAGAAGTACTGGTGGTGGCCAAGTTCCTGGTTTATGTTCTCAAGGGATAATTGCTGGCGTCGTTGCAACGGTGTCGGAACGCGATGAGCATTGGGAGGCACTAGCCGAGGATCAACTAGGTGTATCAAAAGCAATCTTTCGAAATTACCTAGAAAATGGTGACAGCGTTTTACTTGCCAACTTGATCCACATCACCCGGCCGCTCTTCCATTTCTTTCTCAAGAATATGGGTTTTTACTCAGTGCTAACGGTCATCCTGGGACTCCTTTCCAACTTCGACATTGAACATACTCTTCCTGGACTGCAGGACGACTTCTGTGATTTATGGAACGAAATCACTCGTGAAGTGCAACGTCGTGGATCTTCGCCAATTCCCTATTATTTTCTCATCCCCATTCGGCATCTTTACATCGCTTTACATCAAGGCACCGATGCTGCCCCGACCGTCTTCGATGCTTCCACAGAGGGTCATGACCCTGTTCTGCTCGACTCGTCGTCGTACCCACTGTGCAATATCTCAGGTCATCACTCTACTCATCCTCAAACGATCACTTCACCCCCTGCCGACCCTCCAGTCAATGTTGAAACCAGTCACCCCACTGCTACTTCACTTGACTTAATAACGCAAGGTCCCACTGAGACAGCTCCTATCATCTCGCCCACTTCCAGCTCAGAGTCGTACCCTCATCTCGCCCCGGCAGTGTCTATATCCATCCCTCACCCATCCTATTCCCTGCTGTCCACTAGTAGAAATATTCCTGATCCTCCATCCAACGCAGATTTCGGAATTGTCCCTGACATTCCGTTATCATTATCCTCGGGCCCAGTTGCCAGCGACACTCCTCTCCCGTTCCCGCTCGCGACGTCGATTTCTCTCCCACCGCCCCTGGATATCACAGAGCAATCTTGTGAGTCGGCTATGTCCGTCCCTGACCTAGCGACGGATGTTTCGCGCCTTCAAGTTTCCATCGACACACCACCCTCCTCTGGCGGCCTTGATCGTCCAGAGTAGAGTTGAAAATGTTGTACAGTCTCTGGCAAGGTTCTATACCGTGATTGTCATGACCCCATTGTATATTTATACCGGTGGGTTCTTTATCTTTCAGAGCCATATTACCGTCGTAGCTGCTTTCTCGCTATCCCAACGTCCGCCTTCCTGTACATGTTTCATCTTACTGCACGATATTCGCCCCTCGCGTCTTGATCTTTCGTTCCGTGCCTCCATTACGCTTTCAAGTTCAAGTAAACGAGACGTTATATAAATAGCGCTTAGCGCTCAGAGGTTTTCTGTTTCGAGAAATAAATACCGCTCTTGTGTTGTACGTAGTACGGTCGTGGCTGCCCTTGGTATCACTGCGCCCCCGAGTTTGATATAACAGCGTGCCGTCGGTTGCTCATTAATAAATGGTGCCCGCGTGGACAGCGGTGTATGATGCATGGTAAGAGTGATTGACTTTGGCTAGGAGTCAGCGCATGTACAACTTCAACGACAACACGGGAGACTTGCGGACCGTTTTTATCCATGTCAACTCAACAGATTGAAAAGTGTCAGCCACTAGGACGACGAGGCATCTAGGAAGTTTCAAAGAGGTTTACAGTCTTTAGGTTCAATTACCTCGCTTTCAACATTTCCTTGCTTCTTGGTTGGTTCTGCGGTCAAAAATTTTACTGTGTCTTGCACGAGCATGACGGATTGTATTTATGGACCTTTTGATTTGGCCGGCCCTCCAGCTCCCTCTGTATGTCGCGGAACCCCGACAGACCCGACTCGGAATTGATCGTATTCGAGGACGTTCGACAGCGCCACAAGAATTTCCCCTTGATCGGATCAACCTACTCACAACCTGGCAAAATATTGAGTGAACAACAGTGTAGCTAATGAAGACAGGGTTTCCACTTCAAGTTTTTGCCTCGTATCATCGACGTTTACTGCATATTACGCCATCGAAAAAGAAGAACGAATCCACAGTGAGAACGATGAGCTCAGAGAGTGTCCAGAGGGAAGGGAGATAGCCATTTTTCTGCCACTGCAGGCAACGGTTGCCAATTGAATTGAAACATGCCCTCGGCAGCCTTTGCTAGTTCGACACCATAGACTCCGAATGGCTTTGAAAACACGACAACATCGACGGTGTTAACAAGCATGTTTGAAAACATAATGGTATACCTCATGATCATCCAAAGGTGCGCATGCGCTCTGGCACGCACGGGGGCGGGTGCCAGGTCCCGGGAGATGCCGATTACGAGAATGGTTACAAAGTTACCACGTGACCAGGAAAGTCAACGTGTGACTTTTTTTCTAACAGGTCGGAACGGGTTGGATCAGCTTGGAATGGTAGATTGTCCAGAGAGGTCATATTGGGAAAACTATCAAACAGATGGAATGATGGTCTGTAGATGGAAAGGTCGGAGTGGTCGTACATTTAACGAGTTGTGAGCAGATGACGTGATGACGTGGGAAAGGCTTCCGTGCGGATTCCGTGGCGTTGCGCCGGGTTTTGTCAACTTGATAGTGACCTACTGATACACCCAACCTCCGCTCCATTCCTCATTCCAGTGTCCCGATGTCCGAAGAAGGTCCTCCAGAACCCATCAACAGAGAGGGGATTGAAATGAGTAGGTTATCCACCACTCCATTTTATCATTATATTGATCAAATTACCTTGTATAACACAGCGCAGAATCAATCCTCCCAAGAACAGAAAAACTTTTCAGATAGTTCGGGGCCCCTCTTTCAACAGTACATCAAGATGACAGAGGGAGAAGACGAAAAGATGTCCTATCGCTGGCAAAAGGATGCTGACGGCATCGTTATCTTCGTGAGTCCTTATATCGACTCTACGCTAGAGCCCAGTGACCAACGTGAATACCGTAGACCGGTTTATTCTCTGCTGCACTCGCAGCATTGCTCACTGTCTCCGTTCAAGACCTAAAACCGAACCCACAGGATACCTCTGTGTTCTATCTTGCAAACATCTATCAACTCCTCGCCGACCCAAACATATCTCGTGCATCGATCCTTGCCACTCAAGTTCAACCACCTGACTTCTCTCCTCCGACCTCAGCCGTCTTGGTCAACTCGCTCTGGTTCCTCAGTTTGGTGATTAGTCTGACATCTGCGCTACTGGCGACGATGTTACAGCAATGGGCACGTCGATACCTCAAAATCACACAACCACCACGATCCATGCTACATAAGCGAGCATCGATCCGTTCATACTTTGTTCATGGGGTTGAAAAGTTTCACCTTCCTTGGTCTGTTGAAACACTGCCCGCTCTGCTACACCTGTCGTTGTTCCTTTTCTTCACTGGATTAGCTATTTATCTGTTTAACATTAACCATACTGTGTTCAGTGTGGTTGTTTGGTGGGTCGTGCTTGCGGGAGGTGTGTACGGATGCATCACATTTATGCCAATCTTCTGGCACGATAGCCCATATTATTCCCCACTTTCTTCGTCGGCGTGGCTCTTTTTTAATTTCACCTATTCTACAATCCGCCGAATTCGTTACTTTCTTCGTACTAACCAGTGGCCTGTCCTTGAAGGACATTTACTCTTTGGGGGCCTAACGAAGATTGTCCAAGAAACTGGCTCGGAATTGTCGGCGGAGATCAACAAACATATCCTAACATGGACGCTTCATTCTCTGGAAGAAGATAAGGAACTTGAACAGTTCTTCGAAGCCATTCCTGGCTTCTGTAGCTCCAAAGTAGTCCAAGGACGTGGGCTACAACTCGATTACGAGTTTGATAAGCAATTGGGAGAGGCATTTTACGGATTCCTTACCCGTGCCTGGTCATCTAGTTTGTCGTCGGAGGAAGACAAGAAAAGGCGACTCATGATCTGCGCGAAGGCTACCGATGCAGCACATCTCTCCAATACAACCATGGATACCCTCGACACTGTTCTTTGTGACGGAGTAGATCTGTTCCGATCGGTTGATATTTGGCAATCTCTGACAAATACTAGTGGTGGCCAAGTTACTGGTTTATGTTCTCGAGCGATAATTGCTGGCGTCATTGCAAGCGTTTCTGAACACGATGAGCGTTGGAAGGCACTAGCCGAGGTTCAACTCGGTGTATCAAAAGAAATCTTCCGAAATTACCTGGAAAATGGTGACAGCATTTTACTTGCCAACTTGATCCAGATCGGTCTGCCGCTCTTCCATTTATATCTCAAGGATTCCGCCTCTCACCGATCTCACCCATGGCTATCAACGTACGTGGACATCGTGTCCAAATTCGACATTCGAAATACTCTTCCCGGACTGCAGCACGACTTCTGTGATTTATGGAACGAAATCGCTCGAGACCTGCCAAGTTTCCAATCTTCGCCAACTCCCTATCAATTTCTTATCCCCTTTCGGAATCTTTACATCGCTTTACATCAAGGCACCGATGCTGCCCCGACCGCCTTCGATGCTTCCACTGATGACCAAGCCGGTGATCTGTACGAGTCATCGTCGTTCCCACTGTGCAATATCCCAGGTCATCACCCTGATAGCTCGACTACTCATTCTCAAACGACCTCTTCACCCCCTGCAGACCCTCCTCTCAATGTTGAAACCAGTCACACTTCACTTGACCTAATAACTCAAGGTCCCACTGACACACCTCCTATCATCTCGCCTACTTCCAACTCAGAGTCGTACCCTCAACTCGCCCCGGCAGTGTCTATATCCATCCCTCACCCATCCTTTTCCCTACCGTCCACTAGTAGCAATATTCCCGATCCTCAATCCAACGCAGATTTCAGAGCTGTCCCTGACATTCCATTATCATTAGTCTCGGGCCCAGTTGCAAGCGACACTCCTCTTCCTCTCGCCTCCACGCTCGCGACGTCTATTTCTCTCCCACCGCCCCTGGATATCACAGAGCAATCTTGCGAGTCGGCTATGTCCGTCCCTGACCTAGCGACGGACGTTTCGCGCCTTCCAGTTTCCGCCGACACAGTACCCTCCTCTGACGGCATTGACCATCCAGAGCAGAGTTGAAAATGTCGTTACAGTCTCTGGTAAGGTTCCGTCGTGATAGTCGTGACCGTATGTATATTTTATACCGGTGGTTTTTTTATCTTTCGGAGCCATGTAACCGTTGATTCTGACTGCTGTCAACGTGGAATACGGTATTCTAGAGTCGGAGCGTGGCTCATCAACAGCATTCTCGCTCGGCTCAGATTTCCTTCCTTCAAGCCGTACCTTTTTTTCTCGCTATCTCCCAACGTCCGCCTTCCTGTACATGTTTCATTTTACTGCACGATATTCGCCGCTCACCATGTCTCGATCTTTCGTTCCGTGCCTCCAAATACGCACCACTCTTGTGTTGTACGTAGTACGGTCGTGGCTCCCCCCCGAGTTGGATATAACAGCGTGCCGTCGGTCGTTCATTAATAGATTGCGCCCGCGCGGACAACGGTGTATGATGCATGGTAAGAGTGATTGACTGTGGCGTGGGGTCAGTGCATGCATAACTTGAACGACAACTCGGGAGACTTGCGGACCGTTTTTGTTCATATCAAGGAACTGTCAAGCAGTATCAAAGTAGATTCGAGTGGCAAGGAGCGGGTAGTTCGGCTCAAGCGTTTTTGAGAGCAGTAGGATGTGTTCGTGAGGACGACTCGGAAGTTGGGACGCTGCCCAACGGAGGGCACCACCGGCGTCGCAAGATAACACATTTCGAGAAATAGACAAGTGACTCATGTTCGAGAAACAGGCGGATAGGAACAGATTGTAAAAGTGTAGTTTCTAAAAATGAGTGTCCATTTCTACGGGATGGAAGGGACATTAGATGTGATGCCACACTCGAGTACGATATCGCTGGGAATTAGCCATGGATATATCAATACTGACTCAGTTGGCCACCAGGACGACCAGGCATCCTATGAAGTCCCAAATAGGTTAATAGTCTTAGATGGAGACGTGTTTGCGAAGGAATGACATACAGGAAGGTCGATGATACGAGGCAAAACTTGGATCAGAAACCTTTTCTCCATTAGCTACAGTGGTTCAGTCAGAATTTGCCAGGTCGTGAGTAGATTGATCAAGCTGGATGACGGGGAAATGCCGTGGCATCATCAAACGCTGGAGTAAGGATTAGGGACAGCGGGAGCAGCAGGGCGAGGGTGACAGGCGTGGGAAGTGTAGCGGGCACGCGACGCTGAGATAAGCACAGACAACGTGACGTCATATCCAATCGCCACCTCCTCCCCTCCAACGTGCTTGAATATGATCAATCCGAGTCGGGTCTATCGTGATTCCCGCGGCGTACGGTGAGAGCTGGAGGGCAGGCGGGATCGATCAATACAATCCATTGTGTAATTGAGCCCGTTGATCGTGAGGTAGAGCAGAGGTTGTCCCGCGAGCAAAAAATAACTGCGTGTTTGAAGGGTGTTACAAACTTCGACGGTGTTAAGGCGTGTCGTGAAAACATAATAGACCTAAAAGTTGTACTATATCCAACCTAACCATCGGCCACACCCACCATTCGGACACTTTGTTATATCTCACTCATTTCTGGCCCGCGTCATTTTATATTTGGCAGGTATCATTTAATACATGTCTTTATGATATTTTAGATGTTTTGGGGGCATGCAGTGTATGTTTCAATGAGAACGAAAAAGAGGTGAACTGTCACGCTTGCCGACTTGCCGAGTCTGTGCGTGGGAGACTCGGAGGGTTGAGTCACGTGTTGTCCGATGTGGCTGAAGCTCTGCAGCTGACGTGGCCCGTCAATAATACCGTATTTGGAACATGAGTAGTACGAATGTTAGGGGCCTGTGTTAGGGAGGCAAGTTCTCAATCCCATATTTCAAGCTCAAAGGAATGTCCCTTTTTTATTAGCTACAGGCTGTAAGGTCAAAAAAGAAGTGCCAGCAGGTCACTGACTTCAAGTTCCCTATTCCTCAAGGTGGCATGCAGCCAATTCTAGTTCTAATTGGCTGGTTTAAATTTATATTTGCCCTTCAAATTACTTATTTGAGAGAGAAATGTTGCACTGAGGTTGTCATCGTTGAGTACAATGAACAGATTGGCTGGTGAGGTATCCATAGTGGCCGGTAAGGACATCACGGCAAGGCCCTGTCCATCACGTGGAGCCGGTGTGACACTGTGTGACTGTCCGAATGGTGGGTGTGGCCGATGGTTAGGTTGGATATAGTATACATCACGATTGAAAACATTTGGGGCGGGCCAGGTCCCGGGAGATGCCGATCGTGAGATTGTTGCAAAAGTTTTCACATGACGAGAAAAACCTACGGTATGGACCACTTGGACTGGTGGATCGTCCATACACATCATATTGGGGAAAACTATCGAACACATGGGACCGTGGAAGGGCCGCAGTTCTCGTCCAATTAAAGAATTGTGAGGTGATGAGGGGGGAAGGGCTTCCGTTCGGATTCCGTGCAGATTCCGTGGCGTTGCGCCAGGTGTTGTCAACAACTGAGAGTGACCGACTCACACTTCATTCTTCTTTCCAGTACCTCAATGTCCGAAGCAGCTCCTTCAGAACATATCAACGAAGAGGGGATCGAAATGAGTAAGTTATCCGCCACTCCATTTTATCATCACCATTGATCAAATTACCTTGTATTAAAGGTGGCTCCCGCTCCGTTCCTCAGCCAGCGCAGAATCGATCCTCCCAAGTACAGGACAACTTTTCAGATAGTTCGGGGCCCCTCTTTCAACAGTACGTCAAGATGACAGAAGGAGAGGACGAAAAGATGTCCTATCGCTGGCAAAAGGATGCTGACGGCATCATTATCTTCGTGAGCCCTTATAATCCACTCTACGCGAGAGCCCGGTGACTAACGTGAATATCGTAGACCGGCTTATTCTCTGCTGCACTCGCAGCATTGCTCACTGTTTCCGTTCAAGACCTAAAATCGAATCCACAGGATACCACTGTGTTCTATCTCGCAAACATATATCAACTCCTCGCGGACCCAAACATATCTCGTGCATCGATCCTTGCCACTCAAGTTCAACCACCCGACTTCTCTCCTCCGACATCAGCAGTCTTGGTCAACTCACTCTGGTTCCTCAGTTTGGTCATCGCTCTTACATGTGCCCTACTGGCGACGATGTTACAGCAATGGGCACGTCGATTCCTCACAATCACTCAACCACCACTATACAGTCCACACAAGCGAGCTTCAATCCGCGCATTCTTTGATAATGGCGTCGAAAAGTTTCACCTTCCTTGGTCTGTTGAAGCACTGCCCGCTCTGCTACACCTGTCGTTGTTCCTTTTCTTCACTGGATTAGCTATTTATCTGTTTAACATTAACCATACTGTGTTCAGTGTGGTTGTTTGGTGGGTCGTGCTTGCTGGAGGTGTATACGGATGCATCACGTTGATGCCAATCTTCTGGCACGATAGCCCGTATTATTCACCACTTTCTTCGTCGGCGTGGTTCTTCTTTAATTTCACCTTAATTGCAACCCGCCAAATTCGTTCCTTTCTTCTTGGTCACGGGTGGCCGCACCTTGAAAGATATCCAGGCCTATCGAAGCTTGTCCAAGAATCTGGTTCACAATTGTCAGCGGAAATTAACGAACAAATCCTAACATGGACGATCCACGCACTGGAAGAAGATAAGGAATTTGAACAGTTCTTCAAAGCCATCCCTGGTTTCTGTAGCTCCGAACAAGTCCAATCACGTGGCCTACAACACGATTTCACCAAGTTTGACGAGCTATTGGCAGAGGCATTTTACAAATTCCTTTACCATACCTTGTCATCTAGTTTTTGGTCGAAGGAAAACAAGAAAAGGCGGGTCATCATCTGCGCGAAGGCTGTCAATGCCGCACATCTCTCCAGTTCAACCATGTCCATCCTCTACATCGTTTTCGTATGCGGTGTGGATCTGTTGCGATCGGTTGATATGTGGCAATCTCTGACAAGTACCAGTGGTGGCCAAGTTCCTGGTTCATGTTCTCAAGGCATAATTGCTGGTGTCATTGCAAACACGTCGGAACGCGATGAGCGTTGGAAGGCACTAGCCAAGGATCAACTTGGTCTGTCAGAAGGAGATTTTCGAAATTACCTTGCAAATGGTGACAGCATTTTACTTGCCAACTTTATCCATATCACTCGCCTACTGTTCCCCTTGTATCTCAAGAGTCATGAAATTCTAAGTAGGGTTCATTCCCTAGGGTACATCCTGGAGTGTATTTCCGAATTCCGCATTAAAAGTACTCTTCCTGGACTGCAGCACAACTTCTGTGATTTGTGGAACGAGATCACTCGAGAGGCGCGCGATCGTGGATCTAATGACATTCCTTATTATATTCTCAACCGTATTCGGCATCATTATATCGCATTACATCAAGGCACCGATGCTGCCCCGACCGCCTTCGATGCTTCCACACGTAATTATAGCGTTCTGCGCGACCCATTTTCGTACCCACTATGCAATATCCCGGGTCATCGTCCTATCGCGACCAC
Source organism: Lactifluus volemus (assembly GCA_022376515.1). Taxonomy (NCBI): domain Eukaryota; kingdom Fungi; phylum Basidiomycota; class Agaricomycetes; order Russulales; family Russulaceae; genus Lactifluus; species Lactifluus volemus. Next base: position 24,447 of record WTXI01000056.1, on the reverse strand, counting down.
CTCCGACTCTCCCAACGCCTTTCTGAACCTTTCCACAGAGCTCGCCGTGTCATCCTCGACCGAAGATGATAACCGCGCACATTTTGTCGGAGAATCATCTCTACATGATGTTCTTAATGCTCCCCCAACCATCGAGTCCTCCCACCGCTCTCCTCCCGACAATCTTGACCCCGCTACTACCTCACTTGACATAATAACGAAAGGTCCCACTGACAAAGGTCCTACCATCTCCCCCACTTCCAACTCAGAGTTGCACCCGAATCCCGCACCGGCAGTGTCTATATTCATCCCTCACCCATCCTTTTCCCCACCGCTTAGCCGTAGTCCCGATCCGCAAACGAATGCAGGTCTCAGAGTTGTCCCTGACATTCCATCATCATCATTCTCGGGCACAGTTTCCAGTGACACTCCTCTTCCTCTCCACTCCACGTTTCCGACGTCTATCTCTCTCCCACCGCCCCTAGATACCACAGAACAATCGCGCGAGTCGGCTATGTCCACCCCTGACCTAGCGACAGATGCTTCGCGTCGTCAAGTTTCCTCCGACTCGGTATCCTCCTCTGGCGGCATTGACCGTCCAGCATAGAGCCGTGCAGTCTCTAGTGAGGCTCCTATTGGGTGTGTATACTGGTGGGTTCTTTGTCTTTTGAGATCCATGTAAACGCTGATTCTGACTGCTCTTACCAAGTCGATGTGCACACTGTACCCTGGACTCGGTACCGCGTTTAATACCAGCACGCTTGACTCGGATTCCTTCCTTCGAGCCATTACTTATTTCTCAGGCACGCTATCCTGCAAAGTCCGCATTCTTGTATACGTTTCGTTTTACTGTATGATATTCGCCGCTCGCCAGGTCTTGATCTTTCCTTCGGTGCCTCCATGCCTTCTAGTTCAAGTAAACGAGACGTTGTATATATAGCGCTCAGCGCTCAGAGGTTTTCTGTTTCGAGAAATACTCACCACTCTTGTGTTGTACGTAGTACGGTCGTGGCTCCCTCCCGAGTTGGATATAACAGCGTGCCGTCGGTCGTTCATTAATAGATTGCGCCCGCGCGGACAACGGTGTATGGTGCATGATAAGAGTGATTAACTGTGGCGAGGGGTCAGTGCGCCACAACTTGAACAACAATTGGAAGACGGGAGACTTGAGATGCTGCCCAACGGGGGGGGGGGGGGGTACCACTGGCGTCGCAAGGTGGCACGTTTCGAGAAATAGGCAAGTGACTCATGTTCGAGAAACAGGCAGAGAGGAACAGATTGAAACGAGTAGATTCTAAAAAGGAATGTCCATTTCTTCGGAGCGGAAGATTTCGAGCTTTTCTCCAGCAAGGCTTTCAAATAGTTCATGTAGGCTATTATCGCTGTAGACTGAAGAATGGGAGTAGGTCAATCATGCTGGCGCAATTACGAAAAGGGATGCACCCCAGGAGATTCGGATGTGACGCGTGGAGTTCCATTGTCTTTTTGTAAAAGCTTGAGGTTGTCGGATGGTGATGTGGTACTCTCATCAGGGCTACATGAAGAAGGGGATTCCTTGTTGGTACATGACCCAGCAGGAGATTGCTTGAGTTCGCGGTCGCCAACTATAGTTGAGAAATACTCTCTGTGACACGGGGGGAGGGCAGATCGAGTTGTCATAAATACTACTGGGAGGAAAGAGTGGTCGGAGTATGTTTTATTCAAACACGCTTTTCACCGTCACAAAAGTAAAGGTACCGTAATCTGGAAAAGCCTCGTCATTTTTCCCTTTGATCCGAGACAAGATCTCGGTCGCCTTGAACGTGAGGAGTATATGATATGCAAGAGTCAGCAAGACAGAAAGAGGACATGGTCATCGAAAGACGGCAAGATCGAAGATTACTGCACCATAAGAACCATGAGATCTGGGCAGAGGATAATATTGTGTAATTTATCAATAAACAGACGAATAGTTAGTTCAAATGTTTTCGCACTGTCCAAAGCGTATAACTGAAGAGGCGCTCGAGCGCTGCTGCGCGTGTACGGCAACGGATTACATAAGCGCCGTGCTCCAGCCCGGTTCGGTGCGAGAGAGAGAGCGTCAATACCAACGACTCTATCTCTATTCTTGACAACAAACTTGTGCGCTCATGAGTGACGAACACGAGGAATACATCGCCGTTCTCAAGGCATCATATGATTACGTTCCCCAATCCGAAGATGAAATCGAAATCAAGGAGGATCAACTACTTTTACTCGTCGAGAAAACCGATGACGAGTGCGTTCGTCCCTTGTGTAGCTCCGGTGCATCGCTGACATTTCGTAGTTGGTGGAAAGTTAAACCAATGGGAGTTTCGGACGTCCAGGGTGGCCTCGTTCCATCTGCGTACGTTGAATCGGTGAGTGCTCATTGGACTGCCACATGGACTCGTCGAGGAATCCGCGCCAAGTTATAAGCGCCTGGCGTTCCGCCCTGTGCCGATACTTTTTATTTCCATAGTCGATGTGTGAGGTGAAATCGGCTCAATATTGTGCCCAGTAACCCGGCCTTGTCGGTGGTGCCTCAGCCCTTATCACTTCACACATACTTCTCAAGATTACCCTAAAAACTTCGGTCGCCCTTTCTCCCATTTTCGTGTTGTGGTTTGGTTGGTTGCTCACGTTGTTTCCGTTTAACATAGGCCGAGCACTCCTCCATTGTAAAGGCACAATATGATTACGACGCGGCTGCTCAAGGTGAACTATCCTTGAAAGAGGAACAGGTGTTGCTCGCGTTTGGCATAGAGGACGATGGTTGGCTGCTTGTGCAAGAGAAGGACAGTGGCAAGGTCGGCTACATTCCTGGGAATTATGTTGAGGTCGCCCTCTCTACTCTTTCTCTTCGACTTGGCACTGATTTTAGCGCTAGAGTATGGATGATTCCGGTTCCTCCGCCCCCGCCCCTGCTCCTTCCGCAGCTCCCAGCATTGTCGTTCCCAATTCTCCTCCCCGCCCAGCGCGTCCGGTCAGCACATATGTCGATCCTGCAGAGCTCGTCCGCTCCACCGCCTCCAAGGCCAAGGCAGACCCCATCATGACTTGGGCAATCTCTGAGGTGGACAAGAAAGGCAAGAAGAAGAAGGGCACCCTTGGAATTGGTAATGGTGCCGTATTTTTTGCTAGTGAGGCCGACAAGGTACGTTTTCGAACAGGTGCTTCCTGTGCGCTCCGTGGCATTGACGTCGATCCCGGATGCCAGACACCAGTGCAAAAGTGGCAGACTGGTGACGTTACTTCAGCGCATATCGACAAGTCAAAACATGTACTGATCGAAGTTGGTGGCACGGTCGCTACGAGTCTGCACTTTCATGCAGGCAACAAGGATACGGCTGAAGAGATTCTAGCCAAACTCGAGTCTTCGCGCAGTCTTGCTCGCGGCAGTACCGACTCGGCAGCCGGACCGGAAGCCGAAGCTGCGTCCGAACCCACCGCTCCAGTACAACGCACACTTCCTCCACCTTTGCGTACAGATGGGGCGCACAGTCCTGGTAAGAAAGGCGTGCACTTCTCCGAGGCAAGCCCTGCCATTATTCCCCCACGTTCCACATCTCCCCTAGAACAAGAAGAGGAACCACCCAAGCTCGAAGATGTGGACGGTCTAGAGGCCTACGCTTTGTATGACTTCCAGGCTCAGGGCGATGATGAACTGACCGTAGCCGAGGGCGATGCTCTATGGGTAATCGAGCAAGACGGCGACGAGTGGTGGAAGTGTAGGGACGTGAAAGACAATGAGGGGGTTGTGCCTGCGTCATATATCGAGCTGCGTCCTTCCTCGACTAGTGGAGACTTGCACCCCGCAGCCATGGGCCGCTCGCCTGCTCGGGTGGTCGAACCGGAAGCGAGAGAAGACGACGGCGAGGCTGAGCGTGAAGCGGAGGAGCGCGCTGCAGAGGAACGCACGGAACGTGAGGCAAAAGAGAAGCGCGAGCGGAAGGAGACGGAGGAACGAGAACAACGCGCCAAGGCCGCAGCAATGGCCGCCGAAGCCGACCGTAAACGCAAAGAGAAGGAGAAGCGCGAACGCGAACGCGAGCAACGTGAACGTGAACGCGAGGACCGTGAAAGGCGCGAGAAGGAGCGCGCGGAGGACGAACCCGAGGGGGAAGACCGGCGCGAGAAAAGATCGACCAAGGCAAAGGCCTCGTCTCATCCATCTTCATCAAAGTCTAGTTCTGACTCCCGCAAGTCCATCGAAAAGCGTGAGTTGCTATGTCTTCTTTCGCTTGATTTCTTTTCCATACTTTCTACCAGGTGCTCCCCCCGATCCAAACCAGACGCGCGAGTGGCGCGATCGATCTGGGCAGTTTCGTGTTGTGGCCGCTTTCCTCGGCTACAAGAACGGCGTGCTCCGCCTACACAAGATGAATGGCGTGATCATCGAAGTACCATCCGAGAAGATGTCAGTTGAAGATGTGCGCTACGTGGAGAAGATCATGGGTCGCGGGGGCTCGAGCTCACGAAAGAGTGACGAGGACGATGAGCCACTGGCGAAGCGCCATCGATCCCCCCAGCCAGCTCCTGCGCCTCAGAAGAAGGGCCCACAGATAGACTGGTTCGAATTTTTCCTCAACGCAGGGTGTGATCTGGATGATTGCACGCGCTACGCCTCTTCCTTTGAGCGGGACAAGATCGACGAATCGATTCTGCCTGATATTTCGGAATTCACTCTACGCACTCTGGGCTTGCGCGAAGGCGATATCATCCGCGTCGCCAAGGTTATCGACGCGCGGCGTCCAAAGGCTCCATCAAAGCCTGCTTCCTCGGAGGTGAATCTCCTCGGCAACGACGAACGGTCGATGTCTGCGCGCGCTACGCCTAGCCCCGGGCCACCTAACTTGTTCACCAATCCCGGTGGTCAGCTCAAGAATGCGCGGAGAGGACGCCCGACGCCGAGCAAGACGGGAAGCACTGCTCCCGGTGCTGTCGATCTTGGTGCCATCTCGACCGCGTCGGAACAGATAGCCCGTTCGACGACCCCACAAGTATCCAGTCCAACGTCTGCGCCGACCACCTTGTCCCCACCTTCACAGGTCCCTTCAAGGTCGAACTCTGCTGCTCCATCGGGCTTCGATGACGATGCGTGGACAAATAGACCGAGCTCGACCAAGCCCGTCGCTGCGACACCCCCCGTCCCGGAACGCGTCCCATCAGTGCCACCTCTCCCTGCCGCAGTTACCTCTTCACTCCCGCCACAACCTCCGCGTGCCCCGTCTGCTCCAGCAACACAGATAGCTACTTCATCCAGTACCAGCCCCGGTGGACTAGCGAAGACGACAGAGGCTGACATCTTTGACCAACTCGCGCGTCTCAGCCAGCTGCGCGTGCAACCTCCCGGCCCAGCCGCGGCTCCGAAACCTTCTCCTGCCGCTACACCCTCACCATCGATCACCTCGCCTCCTCCAGCCGGCTACAATCAAGGCCTCGGCGTCGGGCCATCGCCCTCACCACTCGGTCAACACCTGCTTCAGGCCCAACGAACCGGGTTTCTCCCTCCTCCCGCGGCTGGCGGCCCGCGTGGCCCGCTCGCGCTGGTCCCGGTAAACCAAGGCCTGCTCGCCCCGCTCGTGCCTACGCGCCCGGCAACTTCGCCCTCGTTCTTGGGACCACAGCTGACCGGGTTCCAACCTACCAGTGGATTTGAACCACAGCCGACGGGTTTTCAGGCTCCACAACCGACAGGTTTCCAGCCGTCGTTGGCTACACAGCCGACGATTTCCAGCTGGCTCCACAACCGACTGGTTTCCAACCCTCACTTGCACCACAACCTATGGTGGACGCAAATACTACGTCAACCATAATACAAAACGCACTACTGGTATCACTGTTGGATACGACAGCGTGCCGTCGGTTGTTCATTAATAGATGGCGCCCGCGCGGACAGCAGTGTATGGTTCATGATAACTTCCCGGGAGACGCGGACAGTTTTGGTCCATGTCAAGGGTTATCAACTATCAAGCTGGATCAAAGTAGATTCGAGTGGCAAGACGCGGATCGTTCAGCTGAAGAGTTTGTGCGAGGAGTAGGATCTGTTCTCGAAGATGACTCGGTTGGAAGGGAACCTGGGACCCTACCCAACGGGGGCACCACCGGCGTCCCAAGTGAATCATGTTCGAGAAACTCGAGAAACAGTCAGAGATGAACAGATTGAACGACTAGTTTCCAAAAAGGAATGTCTATTTCTCAGCCAAAGATCGAAGGACCGCAAGATCAAAGGTAACCGCACCAGAAGTATCACGAGCAGAGAATAACCAGATTCTGTAATTTATTAATAAACAGACGAACAGTTAGTTCAAATGTCCTCGCCAAGTGTAGGGTCCGGCTGGCGCAAAGCGCATAAGAGGCGCTCATGCTGACTTTTCCTGAGCGCTGAGCTGCGGGCGGCAACGTATTATGTAAGAGGGCGTGGCTCCAGCCACGTGCGAGAGTGAGAGCGACAACTCTATCTCAATTCTTGACAACAAACTTTGTGCGCGCTCATGAGTGACAAATACGAGGAATAAATTGCCATTCTCAAGGCATCATATGACTACGCTCCCCAATCCGAAGATGAAAGAGGGTCAACTGCTCTTACTTATCGAGAAATCCGATGACGACAAGTGCGTTCATCCCTTATGTAGCTCGGGTCCATAGCTGACATTTCGTAGTTGGTGGAAAGTTAAACCAATGGGTGTTTCGGACGTTCAGGGTGGCCTCGTTCAATCTGCGTATGTTGAATCAGTGAGTGCTTGTTGGACTACGGCCACCTGGACTTATCGAGGAATCTGTGCTAAGTAATAAGCACCTGGCATTCCACCCTGTGCTGATATTTCTTATTTTATATAGTCAATGTGTGAGGTGACATCCTGAAATTGGCTCAATATCATGCCAAAAAATATTGTCGACCATTGGGGAGTGATGCCTGCTGTGCGAGCCTGCACCACATAAGGCAGAAGAAATTACAAGGATCAGTGCTCAGCATTTGTGCGGAGTGACACAACCTAGATCCTTCGGCTCTTTCTTGTGGGTCTAGCATGGCCCTAGCGGTGACACACAATTAGGCGTCTAATATCGCACAAGTACTGGGAATATGAGAAAGTGGCCTTGAATGGGAGGGGATTAACGAGAGAATGCCACTGCGACCCCCTCATGGCGGAAGATGGCACGCAAGCATCGCGATAGGGATGACAGTTATTGGACAGGAAAAGCCACAAGAATGGGTGGAAGAAAAAGTAGAGGAAGCGTATACAACAGTTAGACTCCTCCTCAAGTGTTAGCACCCTTTCCGTCAATTTCATCGTCAGGGAACGGAAAGAGCAGATACAGTACGACATATCTTCACAGCTATGCAAAGTCTTTTTGCTTTTGAATCTGCATTTATGTAGCATGTTCATATTAATCATTCAGCTAAGTATACTACGATGGCCCCAAGGCACGCGGCTTGTCGGCGTTTATCATGATGCACTTGATCTTACGTAACTGTACTTGTACTTTCGTCGCCTCACCTCGATTTACGCTCCGTTCCTCCTCTCGTCCCGACCTGCTACCCCGGAAGCCACCAACAGAGAGAATCTACCTCAACAGGAAATGGACGACAGTATGTTATACGTTAGTCCAAGTGATCATCATCACGTTCATCCGCCCTATCAGCCAGCCCTCAGGCTTGGACAGAGCAAGGTCGATCATCGCAAGGGCAGGCCATCTTTTCAGATACCTCAGGTCCCCTCTTCCATATGTACATTAAGATGACAGAGGGAGAAGATAAAAAAATGACCAAACGTTGGCAAAAGGATGCAGACGGCATCCTTATCTTCGTGAGGCCTTATATCGACTCTACACTAGAGCCCAGTGACTAACGTAAATACCGTAGACCGGCTTATTCTCGGCTGCACTCGCAGCATTGCTCACTGTTTCCGTTCAAGACCTAAAACAGAATCCACAGGATTCCACTGCGTTCTATCTCGCAAACATCTATCAACTTCTTGCCGACACAAACATATCTCGTGCATCGATCATTGCCACTCCAGTTCAACCACCCGTCTTCTCTCCTCCGAAATCAGCAGTCTTAGTCAATTCACTCTGGTTCCTCAGTTTGGTCATCAGTCTCACATCTGCTCTACTGGCGACAATGTTACAGCAATGGGCACGTCGATTCCTCACAATCACTCAACCGCCACTATACAGTCCACACAAGCGAGCTCCAATCCGTGCATTCTTTGCTAATGGTGTCGAAACGTTTCACCTTCCTTGGTCTGTTGAAACACTGCCCGCTCTGCTACACTTGTCGTTGTTTCTGTTCTTCACCGGATTGGCTATTTATCTGTTCAACATCAACCATACTGTGTTCAGTGTGGTTGTTTGGTGGGTTGGGCTTGCTGGAGGTGTATATGGATGCATCACGTTGATGCCAATTTTCTGGCACGATAGCCCATATTATTCACCACTTTCTTCGTCAGTGTGGCTCTTCTTTAATTTCACGTTCTCTCCCATCCGCCGAATTCTTTACCTTCTTTCTCAGTGGCGGTACCTCGAAAGCGATCTACCTTTTCAGGGCCTAACGAGGATCGTCCAAGAATCTGGCTCGAAATTGTCGACGACGATCACCGACCATATCCTAACATGGACTATTCAAGCTCTGGAAGAAGATAAGGAGCTTGAGCAGTTCTTCGAAGCCATCCCTGGTTTCTGTAGCTCCGAAGTAGTCCGATCACGTGGCCTAGAACTCGATTTCACCAAGTTTGACGAGACATTGACAGAGGCGTTTTCCAATTTCTGTCACCATACCTTGTCATCTAGTTTTTTGTCGGCGGAAGACAAGAAAAGGCGGGTCATCATCTGCGCGAAGGCTATCGATGCAGCACGACTCTCCCAGGCAACCGTGCGCACCCTCGGGATCGTTTTCGGTCCCGGTGTGGATCTGTTGCGAAAGGGGGATATGTGGCTGTCTCTGACAAAATTTAGTGATGGCCAAGTTCATGGTTTATGTTCTCATTGGATAATTGCTGGCGTCATTGCGAAGATGCAAGAACAAGATAAGCTTTGGGAGGTACTAGCCAAGGATCAACTTGGTGTATCAGAAGAAGATTTTGGAAATTACCTTGCAAATGGTGACAGCGTTTTACTTGCCAACTTTATCCACATCATTCGCCCACTCTTCCGCTTGTGTCTCAAGAGTCTAGATTCCCTAGCGTCGCTACGGGTCATCCTGCAGTCCATTCGCGTATTCGGCATTGAAAGTACTCTTCCTGGACTGCAGCACGACTTCTGTGATTTGTGGAACGAGATCACTCGAGAAGCGCACGACCGTGGATCTTATGACATTCCTTATTATATTCTCATCCCTATTCGGCATCTTTATATCTCTTTACATCGAGGCACCGATGCTGCCCCGACCGCCTTCGATGGTTCCACACCTGATTATAGGGACGTTCTGGACGACCCATTTTCGTACCCACTATGCAATGTCCCGGGTCATCATCCTCTCGCGACCACCTCCGACTCTCCCGACGCCTTTCTGAACCCTTCCACAGAGCCCGCCGTGTCATCCTTCCCCGCATCGACCGAAGATGATAACCGCGTACATTTTGTCGGAGAATCATCTCTACATGGTGTTCTTCATGCTCCCCCAACCATCGAGTCCTCCCACCGCTCTCCTCCCGACAATCTTGACCCCGCTGCTACTTCACTTGATATAATAACCCAAGGTCTCACTGACAAACCCCCTACCATCTCGCCCACTTCCAACTCAGAGTTGGACCCGAATCCCGCACCGGCAGTGTCTATATTCATCCCTCACCCATCCTTTTCCCCACCGCTTAGCCGTAGTCCCGATCCGCAAATGAATGCAGGTCTCGGAGTTGTCCCTGACATTCCATCATCATCATTCTCGGGCACAGTTGCCAGTGACACACCTCTTCCTCTCCCCTCCACGTTTCCGACATCTATATCTCTCCCACCACCCCTGGATATCACAGAGCAACCTCGCGAGTCGGCTATGTCCGTCCCAGACCTAGCGGCGGATGCTTCGCGTCTTTTAGTTTCCCCCGACTCGGTATCCTCCTCTGGCGGCATTGACCGTCCAGCATAGAGCCGTGCAGCCTCTCGTGAGGCTCCTATTGGATATGTATACTGGTGGGTTCTTTGTCTTTTGAGATCACATGTCGACGCCGATTCTGACTGCTCTTACCAAGTCGATGTGCACACTGTTCCCTGGATCGGTACCGCGTTCAATACCAGCACGCTTGACTCGGATTCCTTCCTTCGACCAATTGCTTGTTTCTCATTCACGCTATCCTGCAATGTCCGACTCTTGTATACGTTTTGTTTACTGTACGATATTTGCCGCTCACCAGGTCTTGATCCTTTGTTCCGTGCCTCTTTTATGCCTTCAATTTCACCTAAGCGAGACGTTGTATAAATAGCGCTCAGCGCCCAGGGGTTTTGTTTCGAGCAATACTCAGCGCTTCTGTTGTACGTCGTTCGATCGTGGCTGCCCTTGCTAAAGAGTTTGTATCACTGCACTTCCGAGTTGGATACAACAGCGTGCCGTCAGTTGTTCATTAATAGATGGTGCCCGCGCGGACAGCGGTGTATGGTTATTGATAACTTCCCGGGAGACGCGGACCGTTTTGGTCCATGTCAAGGGTTATCAACTATCAAGCTGGATCAAAATAGATTTGAGTGGCAAGACGCGGGTCGTTCGGCTGAAGAATTTGTGCGAGGAGTAGGATGTGTTCTCGAGGACGACTCGAATGGAAGGGAACCTGGGACGCTGCCCAACGGGGGCACCACTGGCGTCCCAAGGTAAAAATATTTCGAGAAATAGACAAGTGACTCATGTTCGAGAAACTGAAACAGTCAGAGACGAACAGATTGAAACGACTGGTTTCCAAAAAGGAATGTCTATTTCTCAGCCAAAGATCGAAGGACCGCAAGGTCAAAAGTAACTGCACCAGAAGTATCACGAGCAGAGAATAACCAGATTGTGTAATTTATTAATAAACAGACGAACAGTTAGTTCAAATGTCCTCGCCAAGTGTAGGGTCCGGCTGGCGCAAAGCGCATAAGAGGCGCTCATGCTGACTTTTCCTGAGCGCTGAGCTGCGGGCGGCAACGTATTATGTAAGAGGGCGTGCTCCAGCCACGTGCGAGAGTGAGAGCGACAACTCTATCTCAATTCTTGACAACAAACTTTGTGCGCGCTCATGAGTGACAAATACGAGGAATAAATTGCCATTCTCAAGGCATCATATGACTACGCTCCCCAATCCGAAGATGAAAGAGGGTCAACTGCTCTTACTCATCGAGAAATCCGATGACGAGTGCGTTCATCCCTTATGTAGCTCGGGTCTATCGCTGACATTTCGTAGTTAAACCAATGGGTGTTTCGGACGTTCAGGATGGCCTCGTTCCATCTGCGTATGTTGAATCGGTGAATGCTCGTTAGACTACAGCCACATGGACTCATCGAGGAATGCGTGCCAAGTAATAAGTGCCTGGCGTTCCGCCCTGTGCTGATATTTCTTATTTTACATAGTCAATGTGTGAGGTGAAATCCTGAAGTCGGCTCTATATCGTACCCAAAATGTTGTCGACCATTGGGCAGCGACGCCTACTGCGCGAGCCTGCCCCACATAAGGCACTGGCAGACCCTACGAGGATCAGCGCTCAGCCTTTGCGCGGAGCGACACAACCTAGATCCTTCGGCTCTTTCTTGTGAGTCTAGCATGGTCCCAGTGGTGTTGTACAATTGGGCGTCTAATATCGCACGAGTACTGGGAATATGAGAAAGTGCTGAGATGCACTCGAACGGGAGGGGATTAATGAGAGAATGCCACCGCGACGCCCTCATGACGGAAGATCGCACGCAGGCATCGTGATAGGGATGACAGTTATCGGACAGGAAAAGCCACAAGGATGGGTGGAGGAAAAAGTACTAAAGTAGAGGAAGCCTATACAACAGTTAGACTCCCCCCCAAGTGTCAGCACCCTTTCCGTCGATTTCATTGTCGGGGAATGGAAAGAGCAGATACAGTATGACATATCTTCACAGCTATGCAAAGTCTTTTTGCTTTTGAATCTGCATTTATGTAGCATGTTCATATTAATCATACAGCTACGTACGATGTAACGATGGCCCCAAGACACGGTCACCATCTACACCGCCGATCACCATGTACTCACGTACTGTCAGACCACCGACCGCCATGACCATGCCGATGCGTGCAGAGTCATCTGTGACACAGCCGCGACCATTCTGCACACCCACGAGACAACCTCACTGTCACTCCGCTGGATCCCAGGCGCTGCTAGTTTCCAACCCCTCAAGCGCCTCCAAGCGCTAGCGGTGGAGGCCGCAACAGCCGCCCCTCCAGACCTGAACGTTACGGCACCCTCCATCGATGCTCTCCGCGTCTCGTCACGCCAGCAAGCCATCCGGGATTGGGAGCAGATATGGCTGGACAATCCCCGCAGAAATCCCGCATCTCGTGCCTTACACCACCCCCCTCGGGTGCGCCCCCGGACTTCATGATTGGAATTGCCAAAGCTCCCCGGGCAGTTTTTTGCACTGCCATCAGACTCCTTACTGAACACGCATTTACAGGGGAATACAACGCCCGTCACCGCCCACGCGCCCCCGACCCACATGGCTGCCAGTGTGGCAGAGTAGCCCTGCAGACCCCTTCCCACGTCATCTTCCACTGCGCCCTCTTTCAAGATGCGCGTGACCGACACCTCCGCAGCGCGGACCAATACATCTCCCCATTCATACTCTTTGGCACCAAGGAAGGCGGAGAAGCCTTTGCCAATTTCATCGAAGATTCACAGGCCTGCATCAGGCCACGAAGACAAGACCCACCCCCCGAGGACCATGGCTAGGCACAGCGGGCGCACGCCCAAGCCACACGCCCACCATCCCCTCCTGCCTCCCGTGCTCATTTTCCATATTAAATACATGCTACACACACACCCTAGTACCTAGATTGTTGTTCATCGTGGTGACAGTCGAGCGCGTCTTTGTTGGTAGTAAACATCTTGCGCTTTATAAATGCAGATTTCAAAAAAAAAAAAAAAGGCCCCAAGACACGCAGCTTGACGGCGTTTATCATCACTTGATCTTACGTAACTGTACTTGTACTTTCGTCACTCACCTCGATTTACGCTCCGTTCCTCCTGACGTCTCGACCTGCTACCCCGGAAGCCACCAACAGAGAGAATCTACCTGAATAGAAAATGGACAACAGTATGTTATTCGCTAGCCTACGTTATCATTACCAAGTTCATCCTCCCTTGGAGCCAAGCCTCAGGCTCGGACAGAGCAAGGTCAATCCTCGCAGGGGCAAGCCAACTTTTCAGATAGTTCGGGGCCCCTCTTTCATCAGTACATCAAGATGACAGACGGAGAACATGAAAAAATGACCCAACGTTGGCAAAGGGATGCAGACAGCATCCTTTTCTTCGTGAGCCCATGTATCAACACTGCACTAGAGCCCACTGACTAAAGTGAATATCTGCTGGAATATTATAGCGGAGTGGGAAAGGTGGGTGGATGTTGAGGGCGAAAAGGGTAACGCGCAGAACGTGCGCGGGCTTGAGGACGGGACGTCAGATGTCAACGGCGCCCCGAGGGCCACCGGAAGTGGGTAGTGACCGCTCCCCGTTGGGGGCGATCGTCCACGGCCGTTAATCACGGTACACTTTCGTTTTTCGCATCAAGACCCTCTTTGTATATTAGTTGACTCAGTTTCATTGATGGGTGATGAACTGATCACTCAGAGCCGATCGAGCGGCCGTCTTTGGGGTAGTAACAGCAGTAGCACATGTTTTTGATGTATAGTAGCTCTAAGTATTTCTACCAAAGTCGTAAGGGCACAATCCGATAGCCCACTTGTTCCCCCATCCTCGCGTGATCCCGTTTTAATTTTCCACCGCTCGTTTTTGCTCGTTTTCACTTTGCACGCCCTGTAAAGCCTTCGGAGTCTTAAAAAGACTTCAGGTTATGGGCCCTGCAGTTGCCCATTAAATCAGTACGAGATCACAAAGCCTTAAAAGAATAACTTACCTTTTCATTTCACCAAAATCAACAACATGAACGAGGAGAAAGGGGAAAATAGTTCAGCTAGCTGCGGACGGATCAAATTGGGTCAATTACCGAGACCGCATGCTACTCGTTATCAAGTCGCACAAGTGGAGAGATCACCTTACCGAAGTCAAGCCGACGAAGTGTTACATTGACGGCGGCACCATAAATGGTGCATCGCCTCAAGAACGCTGGGATGACGATGAAGCTGCGCTCATTAATCTGATCGCGTCGTCGATCCCCGATTCGGCGTTTAATCGCATCAAGAGCAAAGGAAATGCGCAGGAAGTGTGGCAAGCGTTGAAGGACGTATACGAAACTCGATCGCCGCTGATCACCGTCGAGTTGCGATGGCGCATCGGCAATACGAGGTGCGGGGAGGATGATGATCTTCGCGCACACTTCGAGAAGCTATCGGAAATGAGAGAAAATCTGGAATCATTGGGAAGTCCACTCTCAGATCTGGAATATGCTTACACCTTGTTCCGTTCACTTCCCCCTTCCTACAAAAGCACCATGCAGGCCTTAAATGCCTCAGCAGACCTCACCAAGTCCCTCATTATGCCTTTAAATGTTATCCGACTCGCCTTAGACGAATACGATTCGCGAAACGAAGACAAGCCCAAGCAGGATGCGGACGAAGCGTTCGCCACGTCGCAGCAAAAGCAAAAGGGCAAAGAAAAGAAGAAAAAGCGCGACATCGAGTGCCACAATTGCAAGAAGCGTGGGCACATCAAGGCGGAGTGTTGGTCGAAGGGTGGAGGCCAGGAAGGTGGGGGCCGAAGAAGAAGGCTGGGAACAGCTCGAGTGCAGGCGGCACGAGCAACGCGAACGCGAGTGGCGCGACGACCGCGGCCACAGAAGGCGATATCGAGGCCTGGGCAGTCATAGAAGAGTTGCCAGACCAGTCAGCGGTCGCAGCGAGCTCGCCACGCGACGTGCCATACGATGCCGAGCTATTTGATTCCGGGGCATCAAACCATATGTCCCCCTTCCGTGAAAAATTCACCACTTACCGTCAAATCCTGCCGCGCGCTATTATTGCTGCCGATAAGCGGGTGTTCTATGCAGTTGGCATTGGGGACCTCAGGATAGAGGTCCCACATGGGAAGTCATTCACCCCCATCATTTTGAGAGAGGCCTTGCATGCTCCTGATATGGCCATGACAATAGTATCAATCTCTCGCATTACAAGAGCTGGAAGTTCAGTCACCTTTGAGAAGAATTCCTGCATCATCAAAAACCCACGAGGCAAGACGCTCGGGACGATTCGCGCCAACTCGAGTGGACTCTACAAAGTCGACCACAGTGTGACAGCTTCAGCCGCAGTCACGCTCGAAAGAGTCACACTATCGGCGCTGCATCGTCGCCTTGGACACGTCAGCGTCGACACTGTCCGCTCGCTCATTCGACATGGCTCCATCGAGGGCATCGATCTCATTGATGAAGGATCATCATTCACATGTGTTTCTTGTGATTACGCTAAGACGACCAGGAAGGTGATCAGGCCAGTCAGAGAAGCCCCACAGTCCACAGCCTTTGGAGAAGAGATACACTCTGATGTGTGGGGGCCATCCCCTCTCAATAGTATTGGTGGGAGGCGCTATTACATCACATTCACTGACGACTACACTTGATATACCTGGATTAAGACCCTCAAAGCCAAGTCAGAAGCCTCAGCCGCCTACAAGGACTTTGTCGCTTGGGCGCGCACGCAGCACGGCGTCGTTATCCGCCGTTTTCGCTCTGACCGGGGGGGCGAGTACATGAGTAAGGATCTCATGGGTTTTCTTCGAGAGCAAGGCACAGAACAGCGACTGACGACCCACGACACGCCTCAACACAACGGTATCGCCGAGTCGTTGAACCGGCGCCTAATGGAGCGGGTCCGCGCTCTCCTCCATCACTCCGGCCTCCCCAAGACTTTGTGGGGCGAGGCACTTCACCATGCTACCTGGCTGAAGAATAGATCATCTACCCGCATTCTGGGCATTATCACGCCCTACGAACGCCTCAACGGGCACAAGCCGAATATGGCCGGCGTTCCCGAGTGGGGCCAGCGGGTATGGGTCCGGAACCTCAAGGGCAACAAACTCGACGCGCGTGGCCTCTTGGCACGCTGGGTGGGTTTTGACAAAGAGAGTACCCATGCCCATAGAGTCTATTGGCCAGAGAAGCATTCCCTTTCTGTTGAAAGAGATGTCAGATTCACCTCAGACACAGTCATTGTCTATACACCATCTACAACATATCCAATCTCTCAGTCTCAAGTACAAGCGCAACCTCAAGCTCAAATTCCTCAAATTCAGCCCGCCGCCGCTCCGAGTCCGAAGACGGCGCAGCCGATGCAACAGCCCGACGCCAACGATCCCGACGCCACTGCGATCCCGGATCTGCCGGATGACGACGCGGACGACCAGGGGCAGGCTCAGGGCGATGACGACGTGCCACTTTCACCGCTGACGCCGATAGAGCAGACGCCACCGCCTCCGCCGCCACCTAACGCGCCGCGCAAGCCAAAACCGCCGCCGCTACCGCTGGGCGATCCGCCACGCCGGTCGACTCGTATTCCGAAGCCGTCCAGCTACGCGAGACGCATTGCCAGTGGGGAAGGCACCACAGGCAGCAGCTCGAGGGGCAGCTCGAGGGGCAGCTCGAGGGGACGAGGAGGAAGAGCCGCAGCGTTGCCGATTCAGCAGCTGCAGTTGAACACATCACTCGATGATTCGTTTGCCACTGCACCTGATGCACCTGATAGCACTGAGATGGCATTCTTTTCCGAGATCGACATCACCATGGTCGCAGCCGTTCACGACGCGAATGGCGATCCGCGTTCGATCTCCGAGGCGCGATCTCGCCCCGACTGGCCCGAGTGGCAGCGGGCGATGGATTGCGAAATTAGATCGCTCGAGCACGCCGGCACGTGGGAGACGGTGCCGCGCCCTGCCAACAAGAATGTCATCGGCAGCAAATGGGTTTTTTGCCTCAAGTGCAAGGCCGACGGCAGCATAGACAAGTACAAGGCACGACTTGTCGCACGCGGATTCACGCAGGTCCACGGGGTAGATTATTTCGACACATTTTCGCCCGTTGCTAAATTGTCTAGCATCCGCATCATTCTCGCGATCGCTGCGCGGTATGATTGGGATGTGGACACTTTCGACTTCAACAGTGCCTATCTGAATGGAGAATTGGGAGAGCAGGAGGAAATTTATATGCAAGAGCCTCCTGGTTATGAAGATGGTAGCGGCTATGTTAAATGGCTCCGCAAGTCCCTTTATGGACTGAAGCAGGCTGGCCGCCGCTGGTATGAGACGCTGATGCGCGCTCTTACTGATCTCGGGCTTTGTGTCACACAGGCTGACCCGGGAGTTTTTCGCGTGCAGGTGAAGGACGATGTCCTGATCCTTGCAGTCCATGTAGATGACTGCGTCATCACCAGCAGCTCAGTCGAGCTTATGCAGCGTTACAAAACGGAGTTGAACGCGCGGTACGCTCTTACTGACTTGGGACCAATACATTGGCTCCTAGGTATCCGAGTTACCCGAGACCGCGTCGAGCGCACCATTTCACTCTCCCAGTCTGGCTACATCGATTCCATTCTCGCACGCTATGGTCTAGCCGATGCTAAGGCGCAGCAGTCACCCATGGTGCCGCACATCGTTTATTCAAAAGATCAATGTCCCGCCGACAAAGAGTCCACATCCCATATGCGGAAGGTGCCTTATAGGGAAGCTATAGGCAGCCTTATGTACGCAGCTGTTGCTACTCATCCCGACATTGCGTTTGCTGTGTCAACACTTTCGCAATTCCTCGATAACCCGGGGGAGCTGCATTGGGACGCGGTAAAGCGAGTCCTGCGCTACCTGTCAGGGACCAGGCACTTCGAACTGACTTACGGCGGGGAGCGTCATGACCTGTATGGGTACACGGACGCGGACGGTGCCTCGCAGCCGCACCGCCACGCTATCTCTGGATATGCGTTCCTTATCGATGGAGAAGCGGTTTCCTGGCGTTCCCGGAAGCAGGAGATTGTGACGCTGTCTACAGCGGAAGCAGAGTATGTGGCGGCGACGCATGCTGCAAAGGAAGCAGTATGGCTTCGTTGCCTTAAAGGAGAGTTGCTCACTCCTATTGCTAATCCGACTATGATCTACTGTGACAATCAGGCAGCTCTCAAGCTAGCTACAGACGACAACTATCGAGCTAGGACGAAACATATCGATATTCATTATCATTACATTCGTCAAGTTATCACTGCGGGGGAGTTATCTTTGACCTACTGCCCAACTGAAGACATGACAGCCGACGTTCTTACGAAGGCGTTGCCGACTTGGAAGGTCGCGCGACACGTCGGCGGTCTCGGACTTCGTCAAGGGCCGACGGCGCTCGCGGGGGAGTGCTGGAATATTATAGCGGAGTGGGAAAGGTGGGTGGATGTTGAGGGCGAAAAGGGTAATGCGCAGAACGTGCGCGGGCTCGAGGACGGGACGTCAGATGTCAACGGCACCCCGAGGGCCACCGGAAGTGGGTAGCGACCGCTCCCCGTTGGGGGCGATCGTCCACGGCCGTTAATCACGGTACACTTTCGTTTTTCGCATCAAGACCCTCTTTGTATATTAGTTGACTCAGTTTCATTGATGGGTGATGAACTGATCACTCAGAGCCGATCGAGCGGCCGTCTTTGGGGTAGTAACAGCAGTAGCACATGTTTTTGATGTATAGTAGCTCTAAGTATTTCTACCAAAGTCGTAAGGGCACAATCCGATAGCCCACTTGTTCCCCCATCCTCGCGTGATCCCGTTTTAATTTTCCACCGCTCGTTTTTGCTCGTTTTCACTTTGCACGCCCTGTAAAGCCTTCGGAGTCTTAAAAAGACTTCAATATCGTAGACCGGCTTATTCTCTGCTGCACTCGCAGCATTGCTCACTGTTTCCGTTCAAGATCTAAAATCGAATCCACAGGATACCACTGTGTTCTATCTCGCAAACATCTATCAACTTCTTGCCGACACAAACATATCTCATGCATCGATCCTTGCCACTCAAGTTCAACCACCCGACTTCTCTCCTCCGAAATCAGCCGTCTTGGTCAACTCACTCTGGTTCCTCAGTTTGGTGATCAGTCTGACATCTGCCCTACTGGCGACGATGTTACAGCAATGGGCACGTCAATTCCTCACAATTACACAAGCGCCACTATACATTCCACACAAGCGAGCATCAATCCGTGCATTCTTTTCTCATGGCGTCGAAAAGTTTCATCTTCCTTGGTCTGTTGAAGCACTGCCTGCTCTGCTACACTTGTCGTTGTTTCTGTTCTTCACCGGACTGGCTATTTATCTGTTCAACATCAACCATACTGTGTTCAGTGTGGTTGTTTGGTGGGTTGGGCTTGCTGGAGGTATATATGGATGCATCACGTTGATGCCAATCTTCTGGAAAGATAGCCCCTATTATTCACCACTTTCTTCATCTGTGTGGCTCTTCTTTAATTTCACCTATTCTACAATCCACCGAATTCGTTACTTTCTTAGTGCTTACCAGTGGCCGGACCTCGAAGGGTATCTACGCTTTGAGGGCCTAACGAGGGCTGTCCAAGAAGCTGGCTCGGAATTGTCGGCGGAGATCAACAACTATATCATAACATGGACGCTTCATTCTCTGGGAGAAGATAAGGAACTTGAACAGTTCTTCGAAGCCATCCCTGGCTTCTGTAGCTCCGAAGTAGTCACAGCACATTCCACCAACTTTGGCGAGCAATTGGGAGAGGGATTTCGTGGATTCATTCACCATACCTTGTCGTCTAGTCTTTTGTTCGAGGAAGACAAGAAAAGGCGGGTCATCATCTGCGCGAAGGCTAGTATCGATGCAGCACGACTCTCCCAGACAACCATGTCCACCCTCAACATCGTTTTCAGTCTCGGTGTGGATCTGTTGCGATCTGTTGATATGTGGCAATCTCTGACAAGTACTACTGGTGGCCAAGTTCCTGGTTTATGTTCTCAAGGCATAATTGCTGGCGTCATTGCAAACGTGTCAGAACGCAATGAGCGTTGGGAGGCACTAGCCAAGGATCAACTTGGCGTATCAGAACAAGATTTTGGAAATTACCTTGCAAATGGTGACAGCGTTTTACTTGCCGACGTTATCCACATCACTCGCCTACTGTTCCGCTCGGGTTTCAAGAGTCATGACACTCTAGGAATCACCCTGCAGCGCATTTCCGAATTCAGCATTGAAAGTACTCTTCCTGAACTGCAGCACAACTTCTGTGATTTATGGAATGAGATCACTCGAGAAGCGCGCGATCGTGGATCTTTTCACATTCCTCTTTATATTCTCATCCCTATTCGGCATCTTTATATCGCTTTGCATCAAGGCACCGATGCTGCCCCGACCGCCTTCGATGCTTCCACAATTGATGATAGCGACGTTCTGAACGACCCATTTTCGTACCCACTATGCTATATCCCGGATCATCATCCTATCGCGACCACCTCCGATTCTCCCGACGCCTTTCTGAACCTTTCCACAGAGCCCGCCGTGTCATCCTTCCCCGCATCGACCGAAGATGATAACCGCGTACATTTTGTCGGAGAATCATCTCTACATGGTGTTCTTCATCCTCCCCCAACCATCAAGTCCTCCCACCGCTCTCCTCCCGACAATCTTGACCCCGCTGATACTTCACTTGACATAATAACCCAAGGTCCCACTGACAAAGATCCTACCATCTCGCCCAGTTTCAACTCAGAGTTGGACCCTCATCCCGCACCGGCAGTGTCTATATTCATCCCTCACCCATCCTTTTCCCCGCCGCTTAGCCGTATTCCCGATCCGCAAACGAACGCAAGTCTCGGAGTTGTCCCTGACATTCCGTCATCATTCTCGGGCACAGTTTCCAGTGACACTCCTCTTCCTCTCCCCTCCACGTTTCCGACGTCTATATCTCTCCCACCGCCCCTGGATATCACAGAGCAATCTCCCGAGTCAGCTATGTCCGCCCCTGACATAGCGACGGATGCTTCGCGTCTTCAAATTTCCCCAGACTCGGTATCCTCCTCTGGCGGTATTGACCGTCCAGCATAGAGCCGTGCAGTCTCTGGTGAGGCTCCTATTGGATATGTATACTGGTGGGTTCTTTGCATTTTGAGATCCATGTCAACGCAGATTCTGACTGTTCTTACCAAGTCGATGTGCACACTGCTCCCTGGAGTCGGTACCGCGTTCAATACCAGCACGCTTGACTCGAGTTTCTTCCTTTGACCCATTGCTTGTTTATCAGGCACGCTATCCTGAAATGTCCGCCTTCTTGTATACGTTTCGTTTTACTGTACGATATTCGCCGCTCGCCGGGTCTTGATCCTTCGTTCCGTGCCTCCTTTATGTCTTCGATTTAAAGTAAGCGAGATGTTGCATATGTAGCGCTCAGCGCCCATTTTTGTTTCGAGCACCACTCAGCGCTTGTGTTGTACGTAAGTTCGGTCGTGGCTGCCCTTGCCAAAGAGTTTGTATCGTTGCACCTCCGAGTTGAATATAACATCGTGCCATCTGTTGTTCTTTAATAGATGGCGCCCGCGTGGACAGCGGTGTATGGTGCATGATAAGAGTGATTGACTGTGGCGAGGCCTAGCTCGGCGTGGTCGATCGACGATGGAGCGGTTGGGAGTCTTAGGGGGTCTACGGCCGTTTCTCGAAATGACGTGAGCAATGACGTGAGCGCGTCGTGTCCCGGGACACGGCACGTGACCTGGCTCAGCGCAGCCACCGGAACGAAGCAACCTCAAAGTGTCTCACCAGGACATAGTACCCTCCTCTTCCTTTCCATACCACACATTTCTTCAATGTCCCTAACTGAACACCTCGCCGTCACCGTACCTGGTGAAGAGGAGACGAAGAGCAAACTTGAAGGCAGTATGCTGTCCACCCCCGACACTATACCAGGTGCTGCCGAGGCAGCAAGGCAGGTAGAGAAAGATGGCGACAGCTCCGGGCCTCTCTTCTCACTGTATCAGGATATGACAGAGGAAGCCGATAAACAGATAGCGAAACGCTGGCTAAAGGATGTTGACGGGATCCTTGTTTTCGTACGCGCCCCAGTTTCATTTTTCACATCTCTTCACACGTCAAATCAATATTACAGACGGGTTTTTTCTCTCTTGTCATTACTGCATTATTTGCGGTGACAGTCCAAGACCTTAAGGAGAACCCACAGGATAGGTCGGCATTTTTTCTTGAGAACTTGTATACGCTTCAATTCGGTGAAGGCTCCAACGGTACTCGGCCTTCTTCCCCAGCTCAACCTACTCCCTCCACTGTGCCTCCAATCACCACCGCGGTGAATGTATTCCTTCTCATGAGCTTGTCTCTCAATACTTTCGCTGCCCTACTTGCTCTATTCATCCAACAAGTGACAAGTCAATACCTGAAAATTACTCACTCTGCGCGGTCTAGCTCCAACTGCCGAGCGCGGTTGCGTGAAGTCTTTGTCAACGACTTCCAGAGATCGCCCATTGCTCGGATTGTTTCGGCATCATTTATCTCATTATCTGCCGCCGCGGCCTGTTTTTTTTGCGGCCTTCTCCTCTTTCTTTACAACCTCGGCCCACATTTCTATTATCCCGTCTATATTTGCGTGGGCATTTGCGTCGTCATAGATCTCTCCATTGTCTTTATGCCTATTGAGCGGAGCAGTGTATCCTATCTGTCGCTCTTCTCATTATTCACACCCTCATTGCTTATGCCCAAGTTTCGTTTATGGAGATCGACAAAGGAGATCGACGACCGCGTCCTGGTCCGGTTATTCAAGGCTACCATTAAGGATTCCGACCTTGTGCGATTCTTTGAAAGCATCCCTGGCTTCTGCAGATCATCACAGGTCGTCGAACCTCGAGACATGATCGCTAATTTGGGACGAGAGAAGCTCCACACGACTGTCAAAGGTTTATTGGCACGCACTTGGACATCCAATTCCCTCTCCATGTCGATTAAAGTTCGGCGACTAGCCGCCTGCGTGAACGTCGCCGACGCTACACCCCTCCCGAATGCGATATTGTCAATCCTCGAAGATACATTCCCTCGCGACCCGCATGCCGCGCTGCAGTCCGTTGAACTGGGTCACTTCCTAAAGAACCAAGGCAATAGCAAGCCGCATGAGATTGGCTTATGTGCCCAAATAATTATCGCTGGCATCATTTCACAAGTACAGGAAAACGACGACGATTGGGTTGCGCTCGCTGCGAATCAATTGGGCAAACCGGAAACCGTCATTCGGGGCTACCTCGAACATGGCAATGACAGCTTGTTACTTGCCAACCTGATCCACATCACTCGCCAGATCCTCAACCCTTCGGTGGATGATCCGGGTCTGCGTCTGGATATGGCTAACGCCTCCTCACGCATATTTTCAGCCCTTTCCAAATTTGACATCCGAAAGGCTCTTCCTGGACTGCAGCACGACTTCTCCATCTTATGGGATGAAATAGATCAACAGGCGGAAGCGGGAATTATCAATGCTATGGAGATTCGCGACAAGCTTCATTACCTTGCTTGCAAGGTATCTATGCAGGCGTAATCACGCCTGCTGCTTACAGTTGTTGGTAATCAATTTACATAATGTTTTTGCCTTTTTTAGCCACCGGATGACCCTTCTCGCTATTTCCGGTTTTTCTTGTGACAGTTATCCTGCCTTTTCCTGTTTGTTCCGTGCAAAAAAAAACATATGTGGTGGCCTTAACGAGTATGTTTTGTGACGTGTTACTGTCACTCTAGTATGTTTTTCCTCTGTGAACATAAGTCTCATATGTTTTTTCCATAGACACGGCGTGACCCGTCAGGGTCACGCCCACTGTTGCAATACGACCGCTGCATGCTTTTCATGAAGTCTCTCTATGTTTTGTCCATCCAGGGCCTCTTTTCTGTTGCAATATGGTCTGCTGCGTGCTTTTCACTGTTGCAATACGACCAATGCGTGCTTTTCATGAAGTCTCTCTATGTTTTGTCTAGGGCCTCTTTTTTACACACACTTTTTTTACAGGATGATAGGGAACTTTGGCCCTTTCTAAACCACAGCAGCGGAGAAACACGCCATGGGGCGTGACCCACCACATACGGTGCTGTAGCTTCACACATCAGCGCTGCCTTGCCCTGATCAACACTATTTGACACTCGCAGTCGGCACAGTCCTCGATGCTCCCATGTGAAGGTGCTTTGCTTCCGAGCGCTCGTTGAAGATGCCGTGGTTTTATTTGACACTTACGCATACCGTCTGTTCAACGGTGGGATAGTAAAAAAAGGCGGCTGGAAGTAAGGAGCGTAGCGGTGTACTCGACGTTTTCGTGGTTGTGTGGGCGGGTGGGGGAAGTCTATAGTAGAGTTTACAAGTACACTAAT
>WTXI01000559.1:0-15550 GCA_022376515.1 Lactifluus volemus | reverse complement strand
CCTTCAATAATCAGAAGTAATTACCAGGCTCCAATCATATTTATTCTTCCTTGGTACCCAATCTCAATGAGCCCAACTCTGCCCTGACATACTACGTCAGCTATGGACCAAAAACCGATCGTCGCCTGCGGGTCACGGCCGCGTTACTTAATCAAGTCCTCTCTGAACCCGCCTTCGATATTCTTCGCACGAAAGAGCAACTAGGTTACATTGTTGGCGCAACTACGTGGACCACGCCAGGTGACAACGAGGAAGGCCTGCGCATCGTCGTGCAGAGCGAACGCGGGCCCGTGTACTTGGAAGAGCGTGTAGAGGCATTCTTGGATCATATGAAGGGTGTCATTGAACGCATGACAGACGAACAGCTCGCGGAACAAAAGGATGGCCTTCAAAGAAAGTGGCGGGAGGTGGTGAAGAACCTCAATGAGGAAGCTACCAAATACTGGATACAGATCGACTCGGGGTTCCTAGATTTCTTGCGCCGTAAGCACCCTATCTTGTCACGGAGTTAACTGGGCCATTCTCAAATATTCTACAGAAGATGAAGACGCAGATTTCTTGGAGACTGTTAGCAAGCAAGACCTACTGTCGTTGTTCCTCACTCGAGTTCATCCGTCATCCAAGGTCCGATCCAAGTTATCGATCCACGTACAATCACAGAAGCCCCAGCCAAAGCACATCAGTCGTGAAGCCACTGCCGCTTTTGCACAAATCGCGCAGGAGCATAGTATTCCAATCGAAGACATTGACTGGAGCTCCTCGCTGTACTCTGGCAGTGAGCCATCCGAGACCCAATTTTCAGCATTTTGGAAAGAAGCACTCACTGAAGCTCCCGCGGAAGTGACTGAGAAGATTTTTGCCGCGCTCCCATACCTCATAGAGCGTTTTCCTTCCGCAAGGGATGCCCAAGGTTCACTCAAGGGGGACGTCGTCCACATCAAGGACCTGCAAGAATTCAGGAAATCTCTCAAGGTATCCGAACGGCCACAGCCACTTGTAGATTGGAGCGACTTGCCAACTTCAAAGTTTTGATTAAGGATCAGCTTTTACTCTACCGAAGCGCCAATTGTACCCCATGTCTCATATTAGACGACTTACTAGATATATACCTTCTACCCCTTTGTATCGACGCGTCCCTGATGTTGGAATCCAACAGTATTTATGATGTTCAACACTGAAAGTACTGAATCTCGGCATCGATGCAGTGACCCTTCTCATGACTTATCGTCGATTACGTACCGGGACATAACATACATTAGAAGCGAGGGCATGCCATCGTCACAAAAGTTGGAACAGGACCAGTAGAATAAAAACGCAGTGCAATCTAGAGACGAGGAAGCGGGCAGAAATACAGAGCAAAATGCGAAAGCGGGTGGAAACGAGAGCTGATGGGCGAGATAACCTCTAAACTCGACAAAAAAAAGGCTGCTGCAAATGTTACTTTTTCCGACCATTCTTCGCGGCACCTGCCTTAATTTGTGGCTGCACGTCGTGGGCATGGGCCTGTGCGGCCTGGTGCGAGTCGAAGTTCTTCGGCCTACGGAAGAGGAGCACGTGGGGTTCAGGAGCTACAGAAGGGTAAGAAAGGATATATGAGGGAAGAAACAAGTGGTTGGGCATACCGTGGACTTCATAGTGTTCCCACCCCAGGCTTTGAGTGATCCCGATCCCTCTCCATTCTGCCTCTGATAGCAGACGGAGTACGCCGGGGTCATCAGGATTGAAATAGTCCTTGGGAATCATCTTGAAGAGCGGTTTCGGAAGGATGACATGTCGATATTCGTATTCGTCGTCGGAATAACGGTCAGAGTAGTGGATGCTTGAGCGAATGGGCGTCCGTGTATATTCTTTAAGGTACGTAAGGATGAGGCACAACTCACTTTGCGATGTACTCTCTGATCTTCTCTGCCTCCGTTTCCGCTGCTGATTTCTGTTTCGGAGCCTGCTGTTGCTGTTGTTGGGTTTGTTGAGTTTGCTTGGAGGCCATGGTTAACTTTAGGAAAGCGTGTTAATCGTGATTGTCAGGCGTTGCGATGGGGGTGAATTTATTCAAGGGTTGTGGCACCACGCATTTCACGGTCACGTAGTCCGTGTACCGACAAGCCGCGGCACGTGATGTGAATCGTACGCGTTCCAGCGCTCGAAACCCCACAGATCGTTCCTTCAGCGCTTCAGCATCCACCTTGAGCGACATAATGGATGAGGAAGACATGTACGGAATTCCTGGAGACTATTACTCGCACGAGGTGTTTCAAAACTACACAGAATACCCACCTACGGCTTCCATTGATGAGTTCCGGGAAGATGCTTTCATCGCCGATAATCCACTGGATAGTTTTGGTGAGTATATGCGTGCTACTATTGCAGATTTTTTCTCATACAATGTTCTATGCAGCCTCTGGGTTGTGGGACCCTTCTTCTGACCCGTCTCTTCAAGGATCGTTCGAACCAAATGGATCTCTGTCGCTGGACGCCAATATACCTGATCATCCTGAATTCGTGTCAGTTGCGTGGCATGATCAGGAACTCCCATGTATGCGCTCAACTATTAACGATTTGCTCTCCACTAACATACCTCTACAGCCTATGATCCTCCGGGCTCACACTTTGGGCGTGGTCGTGTACAATATACCGACTGGATGCTACCTCTTCAAAACAACGGGTTCAGTTTAGCAATGATACGCAATACGGATTTTCGAATACCCTCTTACTACCCGAAGGGAATGGGGACCTCAGAGGAAGAAGCATGCACAACACGGACGGAATACGACTTCGCCAAGTTTCGGAATTACGTTCGTGGTCATTCTTGATTTTTCTGCTCTCCAGAGGCCTTATTGTCCATAGCTGATATGTATCGCACAATATTCAAGTTTGGAGTTTTCAACGCCATGCAATCAAGTTGCTTCGATACCGTAAGTTTTTGCTATCGTTTTAAGTGATATACTATATATCTGCTCAATATAGATTATGAAATCTGGAGAGAATGTGGTGAGCTTGTGAAATTCTCTCTTTATTCTTTCGCATAGACATTTCTGCAAGGTGGTGAGCGGTAGGTCTATTTGGTGCATTGCATTGAAACTTGGTACAACACAAACCCTCTCTCCAGCACCAACGGGTAGCGGAAAGACCGTCTTGTTCGAACTCTCTATAATTCACTTGCTCGCCAACTCATCTGATCGCGGTGCCGGCGAAAAGTGTATCTATATAGCCCCGACAAAGGTTTGTTCATTGTCTTCGTTCGGGGTGATGCGCTCAAAATGGAAGGCGCTATGCGCTGAAAGGACAAGGACTGGACGGAAAAGTTTGGACATTTGGCATAAAAGTATGTGTCCTTGTTCGGATGCCATTTTCGGTAATTAAAATCACTCAGGCAGCGAGTTGACTGGGGACACCGTCCTGCCCAGCAAAAAGTATTGGGGGGAGTGTAAAAGTGCAAACATAATGTTGAGTAATCATTTTACGTGTGATTCAGGCCCTATCAACAATTTTTCCTTAGCATTACTACAGTGCTGTCAATTCTCGACGTTGTGCCAAGTATACTATCTGATAAAGCGTGACAGGCCGAGAAGTGGGATAGTCTGACACGGAGCTGGTAAGCGATTCATGGGATTCAACCTAGATTCTCAGTGATTGAATATGCTGGAGGTCGACTCACAGCAGGCTCCTCTCTCAGATACGGCTTTTTCTTATCGACGAAGTAAGCAGTTTATATGATACTCTTCCTCACGGTGTTGACCAATCGCAGGTCCATATACTCAATGAGTCACGGGGAAGCACCCTCGAAGTGGTTGTGTCCCGCATGAAGACGCGCGGTTCGGCTGTGCGCTTTGTTGCAGTGTCTGCTACAGTTCCGAACATCGATGATGTCGCTCATTGGATCGCAAGTCGGTCTTCAAACGGTGCTGCTGCAACTCTCCAAGTATCTCCTGGCTACTCTGTTGTTCCCGTATATGCGCTGATGGTCCAAATAGTTTGGCGAAGAATATCGGCCCTGCCAGCTTTCGCGTTTCGTATACGGTTTCCCAAGGGGCAAGAATCAGAATGATTTCTTATTTGCGCAATCTCTAAACTATCATCTATTCTCCCTTCTTCAACAACACTCTGCCAACAAGCCGATACTGATTTTCGTGTCGACGCGGAAGGGTACGTCCATTCTGCTTTCGAACTTCGCATACGACCTTCTAATGAGAACTTCAGGTGTCCTCGCTACCGCAGAACAGTTAATGGCAGACTACAACAAAGCAACTAACAACAAACAATCGCTTCCCTGGTCACTACCTAGGAGGTCTGTCTATTCTTACCGATATAAACGAGTGGAATCAGAGCTTAAAAAAGCCCTTAGGATTGAGAAGACATTCCAGAACAAACAGCTTGAAAGTAAGGCGTGACGCTTTGCACAGCATACACATAACTTATTCTCACTTCCCATCACTGTAGGACTCGCGGCAGTTGGCATTGGCGCCCATCATGCGGGACTGGAACTTTCAGACAGGCGACTTGTGGAAGAGTTGTTTATGAGCAAGATTCTGCGTGTTATCGTCGCAACGTCGGTGAGCCGATCATTTTAGCCTTCCGTTGATGCAGAGTTCCTTGTCTTTTTTTCAGACTCTCGCTGTGGGCGTAAATCTCCGTGAGTCACGCCATGTAAAAGAAAGCCTGATTGACTCGAGTCGATTCCGTTCCCCCAGCTGCGCACATCGTCGTAATCAAAGACGTCAAAATATTCCAAAATGGCGTCTCTCAGGAATACTCAGACTTGGATATCACGCAGATGATTGGCCGAGCTGTGAGTCAACTCGATTTTCGCAGTGTGAGATAATATAGTGTCGTGTTGTTTCCTCGGCAAGGGTCGACCCCAGTTCGGTGAGTCCATATCTGGTACCGTGTCACCTCTTGCTGAGCGAGTGAGAACAGATAAGGAAGGTGTGGCTATTATAATGTGCGAGTCTGGACTCGAGAGCAAATATCGTACCCTCGGTCGCGGCCAAACCATTCTGGAGAGCTCCTTGCATACTAACCTCGCAGAGCATATTAATTCAGAGGTCGGCCTCGGGACTATCAATGATATAGCGACAGCAAAGGAATGGATACGTCACTCATTTATGTTTCGTCGATTGGCTCAGAACCCGCAGCGTTATTTGTCAAAAGAGGAAAACTGGCAAGACGGATTGGACAGCATGATGACGAAATGCATCAACGATCTAAAGGATGCCGAGCTGTTAAGCTACGTAGACGGAAGACCGGGAGAGCTGCACTCAACAGAATTTGGTGATATTATGAGCAAAGTACGCATGTTAAGACCTGGTCATGCGACCTAAGCTCACTTAAGAGCAACAGCTCTACATCAAGCTGGCTACAGTAACAACTGCTCTTGCTCTTTCATCGTCTGTGCTGACTATCTGGTAACGAGATGTCCTCGATCATGAAACTCCCTGTAAAAGCTACTTTGAGGGAAATGGTGAGAATCTACACAAGGGCATTCACATGTGTTCCTGAGATCATGCCCTCAATCAAGTTAGAAACGCTTGCTGCCTCGGAAGAGTGCGTCAAGTACCAGATTTCTGGAGTTGTCTGACGTTGTACCTAGGCTTTCCGAGCTGAAGATACGCTCCGGAGACAAGCAAGTCAGTTGTCGTATGTCCTTTCAAGGATTGTGTCCACTAAAGATTCCAGGTTTACAACAAGCTCCGAGAGCATGACGATATTCGATTTAAAATAAAGCGTGTTGAAAAGGCCCCTGACAAGGCGTTTTTGTTGATTCAGGTAATTTGCCGTCGCAGTTACCAAATTCTTCCGAGTAAGACTGTCATCAGGCTGTCCTGGGAAGGATCTCTCTCCACGGTGCAGAATATAAATCAGGGGAAAGTAACGCCCTACTTGACTCTGTCATCGTATTTCGGCACGCTAGTCGAGTTGCTAAAGGTAGGATATGCGGCTACCATGGTAACATTTTGTCTCAACTCTTTAGCTATGGTTGAGGTCGCGATAGCCAAGCGGAATGGCGCTCAGATCAAGCACGGCCTGGAGCTGTGAGTGCACACCAACTTATGGCGCCATCAATACTCATAGGCGTTTGCACAAAGAGTACGCGATATCAACGCCAAGGCCTGGGAAGACCGACCCACGGTACTCTGCCAGATCGAAACGATTGGCGAGAAGTCGTAAGCCTTCGACCTGTCATTGTCATAAATCACGGGCTTAATTTCCCTGCACAGTATGAAGGTTCTATTCTACGAGAGTAACGAACTACACTTTGTTGCGGACTGATGTGCTACTAGGTACTAGCCGAACACGGTATTGTCAACTTCGAAAAGCTCCGTGTGCAGGATCCCGACCAAATCGATTCGGTACGTTCTCAAATTGATGTCTCTACTACTAGCTCATTGTCGATTAGCTGCTTAATAGAAAACAACCTTGCGGCCGCAAGATCTTGTTTGCTGCCAATGAACTCCCAGTGTATTCTGTGACCGTGGACGAGGTGTCGGTTGTGTACTCTCCTGGTAGTACCACCATCGATGTGGAGCTTGAGGTTCAGTGTTCGGCTTCCTTGGAAGGCGCTTCCAAGTCCAAAGCTCAAAAAGGTCGACATTACCACGACGTGACCCACGTCCTGACAGTGACGTCCGACTTGGAATTCATCGATTTTCGAAGAATCCCGTGAGCTATTATTGTGTTAAGCGATAGGCGTTCAGACGCTCAGAAGACTTCTCGCAGCACAAAAGCTCTCCAAGACCCCAAATCATTCTCTGTCACCGCCCAACTTACGAAGCCGAGCCAAAGTATATGTATTTATATGTCGTCGGTGAGCGCGAGTCGCTGCAGCACTGGACACTAACCACAACAGATGCAGGAAACCATCGCCGGCATCACCACGATGTCACAATACAAACCCAAGATTGACATGGACAAATTTCCCGTTGTGAACACCCGCCCAATGAGTAGCATGGTATGGAGGAGGCCTTGTCATGAATGGGACGCGCTGACATTATCAATAATGACCTCCCACCGACGACAGGAAATGGTACTGGATGGTCTTGATGGTAACGAAGATTTTTGGAATATGGCCCCAAGTGACGATGAGGCTCCAACCGGAGATTCATTCATGAATAATTCTGGTGAGAGGGACTATCTATGCCTGTCTCCACGCTCACGCTGTTTTTGAAACAGTTGACGGGATGAAGGGTGGACAGGGCCCAGGCGCATCTTCTTACATTCTGAACCATGAAAAGTGGGCGGAAAAAGACCCCCGGCCTGCGAAACTACCAAATGGCAAATATAGGTACGTGACTTTATCTCCCTCATAACCTCTTCCTGCATATATCTAGATGCAACCACCCCTGTAAGGATAAGTCCACCTGCCGTCATTTGTGGTACGCATTAGTATTCCGTCCCCACTTGACTGATTATGTAATCTCTCCAAAAGCTGTCGGGATGGCGTCAACAAACCCCCACCTGCATTGAGACAACGCCGTGTAGGATCTCAGGCTGGAATAGACCCAACATCGACCAAGACGAAGACCCGGCAAGGAATACCTGAGGACTCTGCCTCGAGATCAAGGAATTCTAATCTTGTCAGGGCTTCCGCTCACCGTCTTGATGCTAGCTTTCAACAACTGGAGGCACTTCACAAAAGCTCTGGGGCTGAATCAAATCTGAGGATTCCCAGTGGGAAGCGGATCAAGCTTCATGATCCTGTCAGTGACAATGCTCGGCCTGCGAGCAAAAAAAGACCCAAGTTCAATATGGACTTTTCCGCTTTGATGGATGATGATGCAACTGCCAGCACCTTCTTTGATGACTCCGACTCCGACGATTTCCCAGAACTACATGAGCTAGTTCAAGCTAACATCCACAGCGTGCGCGTGGCTGGAGGAAGCCTGGCTTCTCTCCCTTCTGATTACTCGGACTCAGAGATGGATGCTGTCATTCGCGAGGCTCATGTGGGCGGAATCGCTCCAACACCAGCTGAAACAGATATTGTGGAGTCTCAGGATGTCTCGACGTTACAGCCGATCCACTCAATGCCAACGGGCAAGGGTAGCACAAACGGAGACCCCACATCTGCTAAAATCAAACTAGCCAGACCGCTTCTGCCACCACAGGTATGCATACATTGGTAGTGTAGGTTCCTGCTCTGACCCATGATTAGAAAAGAAAATTAAATGTCGGACAATCCTCCCGCCTATTTCTTTCGGATTCCGATGCTGAGCTTGGTGCTCCTGTCAAAAACTCAGTCTCTGTTGCCACTGCCAATGACATCTCTGCAGGGGATGAAGGGTTCGTCCTCGACAGGACACTTTTTGACGTCGTCGGTTCGGATGGGACTAGTGATCCTCCCACTGCGCCATCGCCTCGTCGGATCTCGTCTCCGGCCCAAACGCAGCAGCTGTCTACCCTTGACTCTCAAGAGCCTTCTTTCTATGTTGCTTGGAAAAGGAAACAGAGGGAGAAGTATGGACCAGACTGGACCCCCGTACCAGCCAACCTGGTACCTATGCAAACTGTTGAGCCTTATGATCATCTCGCTGAATTTGAAAGCTGGCTCGCAACAACAGACAGCATCGAGATCGTAGACTAAGCTGGGACGCTACGAAGCCGGATAGTGCAGAACAGAATGACAATAGGGTGTTGACTCTCAGTTCCTTTGCATGTTTATGGACTTCATTGTCAGTTACACGAAACGTGGTGTGCAATTAGAGGGCCATTGACAATCGAACGTGTGTCCCTGTTTTGAGGTTATTGCCATGAGTTGAGAGGGTTGTCTACTATTAGGATAGGTATATTTTAAAGTGAAAGGAGGTACTGGATGTGCACGCAGTTCATTCATAACGAACATTGGGTGGGTCAATGAATACCTGCAGTGCACCTTCCCAGCGCTCGTCCCACTCAACTGGCGTATCCGGACGGACGATATCCCAACCACGCTCATCCGCTCTCCACCGAGTCTCTTTTTTAAGTCGCTCTGCGCGCAACTCGACCTCTGTCGGTGGTGGTGCCTCAATCTCCGACTTTGTTGGTTCGCGTTCACCGCGCGCGAGCGCACGGGCTGTGGACAGCTTCTCCGGCAGCGCCTTGTAATACTCTGAGCGCGCCTTTTGCATGTCCGCGGGAAAGTCGGCCGTCGAGGACTTGTAGTAGCCCTCCGCGGACAGGTCAAAGTCGACATCTGAGCGCTCAAAGGGGCGCGTGGCACCCGAGACGAGCTTGTACGCGGCCTCGGCGCCGGCGCGGACCTTGTGACGCTCGTTGAACAGGTCCCAAATCATGAGAGGGAAGAGCTTGATTCCGACGAGATTGACGAAGGGGACGAGGAGCTGTGGCGGTTGGGGCGGTATTTCTGTCGGTGGAGGTACGTCCGCACCAGCCGAGTCCCGAGTGGGTGGAGGTGATGATGATGATGAGGGCGACGCTCGGATGGCGGTTCCAAGTGGAGAGAACAGACCGGGAGGACGTGATGAGGGGAGACGTGACCGTGTAGGAATCGGCTCGCCGTCTGCAACAAAGTGCGACGATGACGATGACGCATCGGGTTCGTCAAAGTGTCCGTCGCTCTCGAGTGTTCTTGAAAGCTTTTCGTCCTCGTCGACACGCTCCAAGGATTCCGTCCATCCGCGTCGGAGACCTGCGATGTATTCCTTGAAGGCGGGCCGTCCGATGATGACAATGCCGCCTTCGAGCGCTCGACGTCGTTCGGTCTCTGGCGTACCTTTTGTGGGTACGCGGAGCGCAGATAGAGTCAGTGGAGGAGGGTCCAATCCAAGGGCGATGCGACGCTCAGTTTTAATATCGTTGGCCACGCGCGTGGCGAGGTCACCGTGTCGTTTGCCAGCAATGACGGTATAATCGATGGCTGCAGCAACAAATATAGGCTATGGACGTGTAAAAAAAAGAAATCGAGTCATTAGTTTTTACGTTTCTTTTTTTTTTTCAAACGAACGAGCAGACCTTGACGTACTTCCTGAAATATCGCGAACCACGATCCCAGTCGTCGTCACCTGGCCACTTGGCGCTGTACACAGTGACGGTACGAGGAAAGTCGAGGCTCTGGAGCGGTTCTTCTGCTAGATGCTTGACACGGTCGACATATTCCTGGCGAATTTTTCGTGACTGGTGACGGTCATAGACATAGAATCCGATGAGTGATTGAGTGATGGAAAGGAAGATGAGCCAGTTGCGGGATGGAAGTCGAGGTCGTTTATCAAGCCAAGATGGGGGTATTCCAGTGTACTGAAGAACGGTACGAAATCCAGACTGGTTGGGATGCGGGTCCTTCATCTCATACCCAAGTTAACCACAAAACACCCGAATAATTATTTTTTTTTAAATTTATTCTACACTCGGATTACACGGCCCGGTCATAGAAAATTAAGTTATTCATCCAACCAGTCTAAGAATTGTGGAGTGAAGTAGGATAGGATTAGCGTCGCCCCTGCGCGCACGATGCTTTCTGTCGTCTCAAATGCCATCACACGTAGGTCATACACACCAGCGCGGGCACCTGCTACAATCATTGCATACTCGCCACTGACCTGATATGCGGCGAGTGGATAGTCCGGAGCGAGCTGGGCAGCGTCCGCGAGAATGTCGAGATAAGGTAGTGCAGGTTTTACCATGATAATGTCCGCGCCCTCGGCTGTATCGCGGCTCTGTTGACCCAGAAAAGGTGGTGAGTGGTCCAGTCCTATGGCGGCTTGATGAAATGAAATGGAAGGACGTACGATGGCACGGCGAGCAAGGCCTTTGGCATTGGGTGGAAGCTGGTAACATTTACGGTTACCGAACGCAGGTGCACTTCCTGCGGCATCTCTAAAGAAAAGCATCGGAATATAGCAATGTACGGCGAAACGGGGGAAATTTTACCTGAAGGGTCCGTATAGCCCGCTTGCGAACTTGGCCGAATAACTCATGAGTAAGCACTTGTTTCCCAAATCGTTGTCGATGAGAGAGCGTTTGATGGCCTTGATGCGCCCATCCATCATGTCGCTCGGGGCAACGCAGTGAGCGCCCGCCCGAGCGTACGCAAGCGCTACCTCGGCGATGCGCTCCGCAGACTGCCTGGCGAGTATCGTGCCGTCTTTATCGATAGCTCCACAGTGTCCATGAGAGGTATACTCGCACAGACAGACGTCCGTCGCTATGAACAACGCCGGGAAGAGCGCGCGCAACTTTTGAATGGCAAGAATCACTGGTCCGTGTGGGTCATCCGCGGGTGTTCCAAGTTCATCCTGCAAAGGGGAGGGGGGAAGGGGTAAGAAGAAGGGAATACGGGGAGAGGGAAAGTACCTTTTGGCATGTCAAGGGGACGCCAAAGAGAATGACGCTTCTGAGACCTTTGTTGACCAATGGACGGAGGAATTCGTCCAGTCGGTCGACACCCCAGCGACATTGTCCTGGCAGAGACGGAATCTCGACTCGGGCTGTGGGATCATCGGTGATAAAAATCGGGTACATGAACATGTACTTTTCAAGTCCGCGGCGGGATTGCCATTGTCGGGAGAGCGGGTGGTTGTAGCCTCCCTGGAGGACCGAGCTGGTGTAACGCAAATAGTATGACCTTTGAAAAGTAAATACAGAGGGAAATAATCACGAGATTTCAAGCACCATGGTTCACGACGTCCTCAGGCTGGTTGATGATAACTACATTTATAACGCCACCATCTTGAGACAGAAATCGGCTCGGGCCCGCGGAACGGCAGCCGTTAGGATATAAACATATTGGCCAACTCGAATACACACAAAAACATAGCGACAACATAGATCCAGCCTGAGAGTGTTTTTTTCTTTTTATTTTACGGTACGACCCGCTCGCCCGTGGCCTTTTCAATATCCTCTTCGCAACCGCTCATTTTCCTCTCTCAAATTCTTATTTTCTTCCCGCAGCTCTTTCAAATCGCCCACATACTCCCGCATCGTCTCCCGCATCTCCCTACGCCACGCGCGGCCCATACGCACCAGATCGAGGTGCAGACCGACCATTTCGGCGCGCGTTTCCTGACGAAAGTCGAGCATCGCGTCCGAGATGAGCGCGTGAAGCAAGCCCGTCACGCCCTTCAAGCCCGGCGAACCTTCCGCGATGCTGTGTCGGAGCGGGGACGCCGCCCAAGCCGACTTGCGCGGCGTGATTTGCAACGAAAGCGTCCGCGGGCGTGTCGCACTACCCTCATCGTCTTCCTGCCCCGCCAGCAGCTCTCTCATCCGACTTCGGTGAAGCTGGCCCATGTCTTCGAACTCGTCTTCGTCACTGCTGCCAGCAGGAAACTCGACGGCGGGGCCCTTGTCGGAGCTCTTCCCCGCGATCCATCGCTCGACTTCGGGCGTGGCGAGCCCAAGTACCGACAGCCCTTTCTTCCGTGACTTTTCTTGTTTGGTCGGGAAGGGTGGCACCGTGTCACGTAGCGGGGATGACGCTCGGAGTTCCGGCGATGGCATATGGGTGCTGGTGCTCAGTGTCGGTGGAGGTATACGTGGTATTGGTGGCGCGGAGGAGCGCGCACGTGTCGTAGATGTGCGCGACACACCAGAGGTCGTGCGTTGACGTGCTTTGTCTCGTGCTGGACCACCAGGAGTTGTGCTTACTCCAGAAGGTGCGGATGGCGCTCGCCGCGAAGACACCGAGGTAGCCTTCGGTGAGGTCGGCGCTTTCATTCGTTGGCGAGCAGCTGGAGTTGTAGGGCTCGGGTTCGCCACGCTTTTGGGTGAGGAGGTTGTCCGTATACGGGGACCAGTGCGGGTGGTGGTCGTGACACTAGTTGTTTTTGTCT
Organism: Lactifluus volemus; assembly: GCA_022376515.1. Lineage (NCBI taxonomy): Eukaryota > Fungi > Basidiomycota > Agaricomycetes > Russulales > Russulaceae > Lactifluus > Lactifluus volemus. The sequence goes on along the minus strand of WTXI01000559.1, from coordinate 2,789 downwards.
CAGATATATCCGTGGTGCGCGTCGATGCCGATAAAGTCCGCTCGCGCACTTTCCCCCCAGGCACTGATAAAGTTGTGGACGATGCATGGTTTACAGGCTTTGGCCGAGTGGGGGCCCGGTAAGAACGTTTACTGGTGGGGCTTGTGAGAGCCTGGGATGGTGAAGGGGGGGTAATACCCTTTTCCGTCGCATATCCTTTATTTCCCACAGCGGGCCTCGCTCGATCTGCAGCAGCTAAACACGGTTTCAATAGCTACACACTTGTGGGAATATCTCAGCGCACCAGGAGACGTGTCCGTCAACTCATTCGCAAACATGCTGCGCACGGAGGAGACGATCCCGCGACTTCCAAGAGCAGTAGCCGAATTGACGCGCTTTCTGATTGGAGCAGTATCACTCTTTAACGGAGGTTTGGTCGTCTCGGAAGGACTGTCAGATGTCGATTTCTTCAACGACGAAGGAAGTGGGACTTTGCTTGTGGATGACCGAAGGGGGCTATTGATATCATATTGTGTCAGCGGCTTATTATTAGTGGAGCCAGTGGCAGTGGTTCTCGGGTTGGAATCAATGGAGAGTTTGCTCCTTTTCTGAGTAGGTGGGAGATGAGATGAGATCTGGACCACAGCTTGGAAAAGAAGAACGTACCACTATCGCTAGGCCTTCCACCCTGCAACCTTGCTCACCAACTATAGTCACTTTGGGCGCCTCTGTAGAGCGAAGGGTTTGCACGAGCAATTTGCCAGCCGCGGTCCCGACATACAATGACGCGCCATCGGCGGAGAAGAGCAGCGACGTCACACTGACTTTATAGTTGAAAGAGCGGATGAGACTGGAAAGGCGATTGAGTACGTTTCCGGTATATATATCGCCTCTATACCGAGTTGTACCTTAACTCCTTATCAAGATCCACTAGGGCGATGTATCCTCCGCTGCACGCTACGGCAAGTAACGTCTTGCTGTACGGACTACAGGCCACGGCGACGACATCACCATCCGTGCCATCTCCGATAGAAGCGATACGTGAGGGACTGGAAGCACGGGTGATGTCATATATCACTAGGTTGTGGCCGATGCCCAAGAGCAAGCGCACGCGCGAGTGTACATGAAACGTGCAAACTGCGACACGCCCGGGGAGCCCACGCAGCGCTGTTTGAGCACCGAGTGCGAGGTTGTGCACGATAACGGCACCGGGAGAGGAGACGGCGAGCAGCGTACCATCGTGGGAGAGCGACAGAGAGTGGACGGGATCCGAGTCGGGGTGTATAGGCAATGATTGCACTATTTTTGTCGATGAGGATGTTGAGGAGGAATGTTCGAGGACGTGTACGGTATTTCCTGCAGATAGGATAAGGGTGCCCTTGTCTTTGATTGCAAGATCACCAATATCATCTAGGGGCATGTCGCTGTCGGGCAACGGCCATAGGGATTTGACAAGCACGCCGGAGGTGTCAAAGCGTGTGACAGAACCTGTTGTGGCGACATATAGAGAACCACTGTCGGGGGACCATACGCTCGCCACATATTGTGAGAGATGTGCCTGAGAAGAAGGAGGGAGAGTAGGAGGACCTTTTCTGAGGACAGAATGGTCTGTGATAGTGATATGATTTGTGGTGAGTATGGCAAGCATATCACTTGTCAGACTGTTGTTGCCGTTGTTAAGAAAGTGTTCAGAGAATTCCCAATTGAATTCAACTTTAGACGCGTTCACGCGTAGATCACATGTGCGAGTTCAAGTTGAAAGTACAGTATCGATATGCTACAAGTACTCTACTAACTCACTCCCTCTCTGAAGCACTCTCCATTTGATGTCGCTTTCGCGAAGATCCCCTAAAAGAATTATCGTTTCCGTCACCGCGAAAAAGAAAAAAAGATCCGAGTGAACACTCACGCTTCAAGATCTAATCCCCGTTTCCTACCGCTCTTCGCCTCATCCAAGAATTTATCAACGCCGAACACGTCCGTCGTATCCTTCTCGAATTGCACAGGTCCTTCTCGCACCTCCTGCTCCCGAGCTCCCTCAAACCCTATTTGTGCCTGTCCAAGTCCAAACCGATCATTATCCAATGCACGCCCAATACCCTCCTCTGTGCCACCTCCAAAGCTATCTTCATTCTCTTCCGTAATGTTGCCACGAGCCTTGTATATTGCCGCCGCCGCAGATGAGCCATGAAAGAGCGGCTTGTCATACAAACCGTATGACTCTTCATCCCCAAACGACCCGGATAGCGATTCCTGGTTGAATAAACGCGAGTCGAGCATTGATTCTTTTGATAACGTCGGTTTGGCGAGACCCAAAGCAATTTTCTCCGATATATCACGGTTTTGTCGACGCGCAAGCATCTTGGCGCGCTGCTCGGCGCCCATGTTGTTCATGCGCATCTCACGTTCCCGTTCGCGACGCTTCTCCGCGCGCATTTCATCGCGTACTTTAGCGGCTTCTTCTTCTTCGTCTTCTCCTTCTGAACCATCTGAAGCACTCCCCGAGTCACTCCCATAAGCGGCAAGGGAAGACTTCATCGTTGCCTGAGTCTCGGCCGTAGGCCTGGAAGGCGCGATGCCAGCGCGCTCTTCGCGTGCGCGTTGTGCTAACAAGCGCAAATTCTCTTCTTTAGCAGCCTTCTCCTTTTGAGCGAGCTTCTGCTGCATCAAAGCACGCTGGTGAACCTCCTCGCGCGAGTGTCGATCAGCGATAATATAGCGCTTCTGCGACTTGGGCAAAGTTATCGTTGATATGTACCTAGGGAGGAGCTCAGTTAACACCTAGTGTCAAACATAGAAGTTTACGTACG
>WTXI01000558.1:0-15696 GCA_022376515.1 Lactifluus volemus | reverse complement strand
TAGCAAAAAGCTTACAACTGTCTTGTTAAGCTCAAGATTGTCGGTCTTGTGAAGGACCGTATGGTAGAAGTCGTACAAGGGTGTTTTCCCTTGTAAAGTGAGCTCGTGGAATGTGTCGAGGCAGTCGAAAGTGAAAGCTGTCTTCGGCCGATTAAACGTGGCAGGGAACCAGCGGGCACGTAAAAGCTGGGTGCGTTGATGGATGAACCCGTTCGTCCGACAGTCGCAAAAATCCACAGAGATGTAATGGACTCCATATGTGTCGAAGATGCAGAAGTTTTCAGGGCCAGCAGACGGAAGCGGACATGGAGCACCGCGTGCCCAAGTTGGACACGAAGACCTAGACTTTGAAGGGTAACCGCAGCAAAAAATCGGCCATTCCAAATCTACGATAAACCTTTGAACGTGGCGGATTAAAATGAAAGGAACTGAAGACGCACCTCGACATGATGAAGAGGATGGTCCGATGAGCATTCACCAAGCAATCGCAGCAGCGCAAGAGACTCCCACTGAAGCAGTCCTTGCACTTATACACACCACAGACCTTCTTGCAGGATATACAATATTCTTGGTCCAAAGAGTCACTGAGACCGTCGTGCCGCAACAACTCATCCAGGCAGCTTTGTCGAAAGATAAGCCATTCCTGTAGTTTCGTCTGGTTGTTCTTAGCGTTAGATCAGATCTATCAGAGCGAGAACACATACTGAAGTCGTATTCTGCCGTTTTCTCTTTGGTTTCGGTGGTTTCGATGGAACAACTGTCTGGGCCTGGTTGTCATTCAGTTGCCAGTATGCGGGTGGGTCTGGAACGGCTTCGTCTGGTAGCTCCTCGTTGATAGAAAGGCTGGATAGGGGATCAGGATCAGGTAGCAAGCTCCGACTCTCGGTCAGGTAGCCCCGTCGACCATGAGCATTTGTTCGGATGGTGGTAAGTCGTGAACTGCGGTTTACGGCTGTACCAGAAGATTCCCGCGCTACACGAAAGGCTGGAGTGGAGGTGCGTCTTTGTTTATTCGCAGACTGGGCAGCTGGTGGAATGGGGTCAGAGTTGTCGTTGACGCTCCTCTTCTTGCTCATTGAGTGATCAAGGACTCGGAATTGAGTGAGCAAGGAATTTAGTGAGCAAGGAACAAGTTAGTCGATAACAACTTAATAGCCGCGGCAAAGCCAGAACAAAGCCACTTGATCAAATCATGCATTTCCGATGAGATGTACTGAATATGTATTTCAAGGATCCCATGGCCCCAATTTAGGTCTATCCATGCAATCTTTGAATGAATATAAATTTATTCTCATACCTATATGTTCTTTTCGGAACCTGAGTGTGGCCAGTAGTAACCACGACGCTTTCTTTAAGTCAAACGTCGGCAGGTCCAAGTTTGTAGTATGTGTACTGGCATGTCCGACGCTTCGAGGATTTTCACGGTGTGGCACACACTCAGTCTACTTCCTTATCCTTCTTGCCAGAGATCCAGAAATAAATTGTATATTTGATTCTTTGCCTGCATCCTTAATCACTGACCGCTTGAGAACATAAACCAGACCTTGGCCTCGGTCACCGCTACTTTTCAGAGATCGCCAAAGATCAACCGATCGCAACACACCTACGCCATATGAGAGACTTCGGAATGCTACCGAGAATGGTCGCAGTTGCATCGGAAAGGCGTGCTGTATTGACGGCCTTCACACTGTCTTCCTGCAAGGCTAAACTAGTAATCAGTGTCTGGTGACGTCGTGACACTTAAGTCCAACGCTTTTGATTCCTTCGCGATCATAAGTGAATTCGGATGAGGCATAAGAGTATATTCCTGGCATAGGGTATTCCAACAACATAACTATACTACGAAACTACTCCACAGCATCTTCAACTGGCCCGAAGATATTCTCGTCTCCACGATTCCTGACAATCCTGACAAGACCATTTACTTTAAGATCCTGATATACACCGAGGGCCTCATCGTACGTGGCGTAAGACTTCTGACAGTTGCCGCTAACTCCAGAGGTCAGGCTTTGAACATAGGGCCTATTCGGAACAGATAAGTCATAGTAGGGATAAGAATATAAGGTACAACCAGCTGTCAAATACTCCAGTACGTTTGCCAGCAGAAACGACATAGTATTTTTTGCGCTTTCCAGGAGTTGTAAACGGCGAAGTCGTGTGGGCGGGTTTTCTCGGGGGGGACGCAACAACAAGCGAAGCCATTGCCCTACAGATCAATGGTTGGTCACTATCATCCTGGAACGGTTCCGTGGTAAGTAGATTTCGAACAGCTAAATAACCAAGCTTACCATGAACGCCGTAGCTTCGGAGGTTAAGAGGTGGATCTTTGGTAAGAGGTTCGCCTTTGGTGAATCCGGCGCTGGTGAAACAGGAGGGGAGACTTCATCGACATCCGAGTCGTCGCTCACGGTGTGAACGGGAATTGGAGCGACAGTGGGTTTAATGGCCGCAACAGCAGCGGCAACCCGGGGAGAGGCGGGATGGAGCCCTGGAAGAACTCCCTTGGAGTCGTTGCTTACATCGGCGGTTGTGTCCGCTACAGGTGGCGCTGATCAGATTTGTTAGAATGTAAGAAGGAGAACTTTACCGTTTGGGGTCTCAAGGTCGTTACTGGCCTCTTCCTTTGCGCGTTGTTCCCCTTGTCGAAAATGAGCCAGCTGTTGACGGTCTTAATTACGAGACTCACGTTTAAGGAGAAACCGTTGCTGCTTCTTGAGTGTATTTTGCCAAGGAGAAATATCGATTTCGTTCTGGGGGGAATCATGGCAGGTGGAGATGGCGGAGGATGGGAATTGAAAAAAAAAACGGCTGCCCTGATGGTGTGACTGACAACGGGATAAATAGTCGAATTTCCCCTGAATTGTGAATTTATATGGATTTATTATGCGAAAGGTCGGACTTACTGTACTAGTGCTCGATTGTTTATGCGAAAGGTCGGACTTGCTAGTGCTCGATTTTTATGCGAAGGGTCGGACTTGCTAGTGCCACGTTGAACCAGAACTTGCCGAAGCACCTCATGGGCAAAAGGCAATGGACTACACCGGAGCAGCGAACTTGGCTCGAGGCGCTCGTCCCTGCGTTCGTCCAGGCTCAACAAGAGAAGGCGACCAGATCTTTTTTTGACGACACTTACAACAGATGGTACGAAAAATGGCCGACCGCAGCCCCAAGCGACGAGGAAATTAAAGCTGAAGGGAGCGCAGAGAAGGCACTCGCGTCCAAGCGTAAGGCCACTGATAGTGTAAGCGTTTGTGCAGTGGATTCGCAACGGTGTAAAATTTACCTTCGTGTTCCAGCGCATAAAATTCTGGTTTCATAACCATACCAGAGGTTCTTCATCAGGTGCCGGAACCAGAGGTGTGCTGAAATTATGCGCGCCGTCGAAAGTCATGCAACCCTGGCAAGCATACCTGAACAAATTTCAAATACGAAGCTGAAGGAGAAAATCGACAAGGCCTGGCAGCAGTACTTGAGCGAGGTCCCAGAAGGCCAGAAACCAGAAAAGACGCTCTTCGAGATTAGGAATAAACTGGCTCAACAGCTGTACGAAGCTGAAACAGCCGAGGTCAAACGGGAGGTTGAGGAGCATCGTAAAAGTATGAGGGTCAACAAGGAAGCGTCTGACCTCGCCGAAAGGAACAGGTCCTTCCAAAGGTACGATCTCCATTAGACTCGGAGTTGTTAGAGTGCACCAAACTTACATATTCTTTGGCGAAAAGTTCAATCGATAAGCTTCCTCGCACACTTCAGGTCGCTACGGAATCCATTGCTAAACAGACGGGATGGAATGTCTTGGTAATCGTGGGTGGACCGAACCCGCGTCTGGGAGGGAAAATTACGACGCTCGCGTAAGTCGATCATCAGCATCGAGTGTTCGATATCGGACTTACCTTCTTCCAGTCTTCATCAAGGTACGACGACGGATGGAAAGACATTTGAAGGCTTCTTGGGGAACGACCGCTTCGAGAAGAAGGTTATGTCGAAGTTTGATGACTTTTTGCACGAATCCTTCGGTGAGTGGATGTTGGCGTTTGGAGTGCGATGTGTGGTGACGTGACGCCCATGTTTAGATCAGGGGGAATGTACCGCTCGAGCCCTCAATATAGGGTCAAAGGAGAACACTCCCGTGCTCGAATCCATCACGCTCTCCGATTCCGATTCCGACGATGACGATGGCGATGACGATGACGATTACGAACGCTCTAAGACTCGGAAGAACGCGAAATCCCGGTCCAGCTCAGGAACAACCTCCATGCGTCTCCGCGAATTCGAACAGGAGAAGGCGAAGAGGATTGCAAGGAACAAGAAGCTCCTACTAGAAATGATTGGTCCAGTTGAAGGGATCCAGGATGTCGACCAGGACCCAAGGGAATGTGGGCGAGATCCGGAGTTGGCGTCTCTCGGCGATGTGTAGGTTGTTTGCACTTATGTATGTGGTAACGTGCTCACCCGTCTATAAGCCGCGCTGAGACTGGGTCGGCACCGAGAGACCAAACTGATGACGGTATCGGCGTGGCGGGCACTGGAGAATCTACCGCAGGTCTCGGGCTAGAGGATGGTTTGTCCCCTCCTTCACTCACGATCCAACGAGCTGCTGACACCGAGACAACAGCAACGGCGGCTTCACCATCCGAGTCCGCCAACCACACCTGCTGTGAGAATCTTACCACCGCAGAGATCCTTCCGACAGCTGTTGATGACTTGGAGACTCAATCGACTGTGGATGGACTTGGGATTGGTGCCGTTCTGGAAGATGGGCAGGCTCAGGCTCATGGTCAGTGTCCATACTACGACGTATCCCCATGAGACTTCTTGAGTTTTGTGTTTTACAGTTTTAGCATCTTCCCAAGGCATCACTGCTCCTTCAGCTGGTGACTGCAGCCGTTCTGCTTCACCATTTATAACCCTTGACCCACCTGCGGATTCGTTCTATGCAAACCAATGGTTTGCACCCTGGCTTGCCCATTTTCGACAGGTGTCAACTGATGCTTCTTGGCAAGCTTTGGTGACAGAATGGGCACAGTATGAAGCCTTGAACCCACCAGATGGGGTAAGCTTCCTTCATTCCTGTTTGTTATTTTGCCTCATGCCCCATTGCAGAGGTTACCCACTGCATCACGTCCAGAAGAAGTCCATTGGTGGATCAAGCGCAAAAGGGTTGTGAGCCTCCTTCCATCCATTGAGAAACCATCTGAATTTGGAGCAATGTGGATGCTATGGTGGGTGAAGATGCAGCCAACTTGGCGTGGGGGTGAGTCTTTAGTCAAGACCTTGCCAACTGAAGCAAACTGGAGCCAATCTTGCGTGGTGGTTCAAATGGCCTCTCCATGGTTGTTATGGCTCTCTCGTGGTGGGTCCATGCCATGGGGTTAAATGGCCAGCAGGATTTGGAGCTCTTGGTGGCCATCAATGATGTGAAGTGGGCACTGTCAGAACTTGTAGTGATGTTGTCAACTGCAAGCACAAATACCCGGAAGAAGCACTCTCGAGAGGAAACCATGCAGGAAGAACTGGTTTCAAAGAGGTGTGTAAGATTTTCACTCTATTCTATTGTGATATATGATTGAGAGATGGCAGAGCTAGAATGGCAGTCTGATAAGACTTTCTTCATAAAGAGTGTTTCTTTTGATTATATAATAGTAAATATGACTGCAGGCTGGTGGGAAAAGGTTAGAACCAATATGAAATTACAATTTTATTACAACCATTCAAAAATTTATTACAATCACCCAGAATCCATTTACAATTTTATTACAACCAATTACAATTTTATTACAATTATATTACAATCATTCACAATCATATCACAATCATTCACAATTATATCACAATCATTTACAATCATATCACAATTATTCACAATTTTATTACAATCATATTACAACCATTCACAATCATATCACAATCATTCACAATTTTATTACAATTATATTACAATCATTCACAATCATATCACAATCATTTACAATTTTATTACAATTATATTACAATCATTCACAATCATATTACGACCATTCACAATCATATCACAATCATTCACAATTTTATTACAATTATATTACAATCATTCACAATCATATCACAATCATTCACAATTTTATTACAATTATATTACAATCATTTACAATCATATCACAATTATTCACAATTTTATTACAATCATATCACAATCATTCACAATTATATCACAATCATTCACAATTTTATTACAATTATATTACAATCATTCACAATCATATTACGACCATCACAATCATATCACAATCATTTACAATCATATCACAATTATTCACAATTTTATTACAATCATATCACAATCATTCACAATTATATCACAATCATTCACAATTTTATTACAATTATATTACAATCATTCACAATCATATTACGACCATTCACAATTATATCACAATCATTCACAATTTTATTACAATTATATTACAATCATTTACAATCATATCACAATCATTCACAATTTTATTACAATCATATTACAATCATTCACAATCATATTACAATCATTTACAATCATATCACAATTATTCACAATTTTATTACAATCATATTACAATCATTCACAATCATATTACAATCATTCACAATCATTCACAATTTTATTACAACCATTCACAAATTTATTACAATCATTTACAATCTTATTACAACCAATCACAATTTAATTACAATCATCTACAATTTTATTACAACCATTCACAATCTTATTACAACCATTTACAATTTTATTACAATCATCTACAATTGTATTACACCAATTCACAAACCCTATTACAACCATTCACAATTTTATGACAATATCATTACAACCATATCACAATGTCCCTATATATAATTACAATATTGTCATTAAAGGTTGTGGTATTATACACATCGCAAATGCGCATTTGCCATAGGTATTGTGATAAAAGTGGTAGCTACCAGTGCCCTTCCCAATTTTGGCTCTGATGCTCCTGAGCATCTGGATGGGGTCCTCGTCGTCACCAACTTGTGTGGTTTCATCATCCTCCTTTTTGCTGGTTCTAGCCCTGGGCTGCTGTGGCGGTTTGGGATCGTTTTGCCTCTTCTTTTTAGGGCAATCCCTGGAGAGATGTCCTTGCTCTTTGCAGAAGAAACACCGTCCCTCCTTTCTCAATCTTTGTTTTTCATCCGCTTTAGCTGAGTCGGTTCTGGTGACATCGATGTCCATGGCCCAGGGATCTTTCTGAGGGGGGTTTCCTTCTTCTTGGCCATGAGCTGGCTGGCCCACCGAGGGACGTCCTTTCTGAAGCTAATTTCATGCTTCAATTGTTGGTACGCGTCGTGGTGCTGGGTGGCCAGCTCCTGCCAGCCTCTCAGGGTGTTTGGGTTGGCCCCTACTTGTTTGAGCATGCTGGTGAGGAGCCCTAGGTCTAGTCCCCTCTTGTACATTCTGATGGTGCCGTTGCTGTCAGCGTCCCACCCCGCCTTCTTTCTGAGACGATTGAATTCGGCTGTATACTGGGCCAAGTTTCCTTTCTTCATCTCCAAGTGTTCTAGCCTTGTGATCGCATCGTCTTCCTCGTTGGTGTCTTTGAAGGCATCGTCTAGGGCATCCTCAAAGTTGGTCCACAGGATTTCTGCATTCTCTCCATGCTGGACTACTTCCTGCTCGATGGTGTCCAGGTAATCTTGTACCCATGCTGACACCAGCGGTCCTTTGACCATCCCTAGCATTGTCATGACGCGATTGTAGAGAACCAGCATGTCATCGTGGTTTCGGTTGATGGCTTTGTACATGCGCCACTCGGTTTTGAAGACGTCATAAAGGCCCTTCTCTCCTTGAATGGCGTGGGTGGTATCCCCTTTAGCCCATTCCTGGGAGGAGCAACTGGTTGAGCCCCGGCGGCTGCCGCTGCGGCGCCTCCGCCCCCACCGCCTCCGCCTCCACCGCCTCCGCCTCCACCGCCACCGCCACCACCACCACCACCGCCACCACTCTGGCTTGGCCCTGCCATTGTCGTGACTTGGGTCGGCTGTGTCAAGGTTGCCGAGCGGGTGAACATGGGGGTTGGCGCAGCGATGCTAAGGGCACTCATGGCATGGTCTATGGGGGTGACTGGCGTGATCATTCTTGGTTCTTCGTTTTCTTGTGTAGGCGGGGGTTCTCTGTTTGGCCGTCATCGGAGGAGGAGTTTGCTCCCGCCGAGTCCTGTTGGGGGGACGTTGCTCCATCTCCGTCCTCACTCTCGTCTTCACTGGCTTCTGATGGTTGCAAGGAGGAGGGGAGAGCTAATTCATTGAGGATATAGTCGTATTTGGTGAACTTCATGGTGGGATCGGTCCAGTACTCGCTGTTTGACCAATAGATGTTATACCACCGGTTATTGATGAATTCGCAAGGGGATCTGTACTTGGTTCTTGATCCTTCCTCTACGTGATAGGAGTGATAGGTCGTCGGTTTCTGATATAATTGGTGCGTTTGTCTCCTTTCTTCCAAAAATCTGATGCTTCCTTTCTGTTCGATGGTTAGGTCGTCGTCCTCTCTGGGAATGACCCTTGTTCCTAGGTCGTCTTCGTTTGTATCCCAGACAACGATTAAAGATCCGTCGTTATTCCTGTCCAGCCTTGCGTATGGAAGGCGATGTGATCCCCCGGTAGGTAGAGGATTAACGTGTTTCCTTGTTCAGATTGGAACAACTCTGTTCCTGCACCCAAGATTGTTTCCAGGTGTCCAATGGTGCGTATACAGGAGACGCTGACTTCTTTCCAGCACCTTTGCTCCGATCTTCGTTTGGCGTTATACTGTTTCTGTATCGCCTCGTTCTTGTTCAAGTGTGCGTCAATCAACAATTCTTTGATCCGCAGGTAGATTGGTTGTCGTAGATAGTCCCCAGTGGACATCTACTAGGGAAGAGCTTCGGCTTTTGTTACGGCTCGACTAGGGCCGGGTCCCAACTAGGGTTCTGGTTTGTTCTGGTCTCTCCTAAGACCTGGGCTCAGGGACACTCCAAGTGTCGACACGCTGAGTCCTGTGGTGTTGTAGCACAACCACCAAGCTTCAATGACCCTACTAGGGTGTATAGGAGGGTAAGAGAAGAGAGGGGAAGAGGAGAGGAGGAGTTCTGTCTTTCTGGAGAGGGAAACAAGTCGATTTGAGTCAAAGCCGAAGCTGGGGTACAAGCTACCAGCTGAGGCCTACTTATACAATGTACGCTAATTGTTCTACCAAACTAGGGTGGACAATAAACAGGGAGTCAAGACAATAGAACGCGAGAACAATAGAGGCTCGGAACAATAACACTGGACTAACTGGGATAGACAATAGCACAATCAGAACAATAGAACAGTCAGCACAATAGAGACAATGTGGACAGGACGTCATCAGGGTGAGTAAGCGGTTTAGGGAGGCATAGGGTCCAACGTGTCCTGCATTCTGTAACACCTTGAATACCAGCGTCATGCCTTCATCTTTGACGAAGAAGCAGCAAAACGCTTCCCTCCTAGCCGAGGAAAATTTGACATGGAGATAAGTTAAAACCAGATGCACCTGACATCATTAACTGCAAAGTTTATCCGCTAACTGAAGAAGGGAAAGAAATTACAAAGAAATTCCTCAAAGAACATCAGGAGAAAGGCTATATCGAGCAAACGGACTCCCCTTGGTCTTCGCCCTGGTTCCTCATCCCTAAAGCAGACGGAAGTTCTAGACCAGTTCAAGATTATCGACGCGTCAATGAACATACCATCCCTGACGTATATCCTCTCCCCGCATCGAAAATCTTCTAGAACAACTCCATGGCATGCGATATTTCACCACCCTTGATATCCGGTGGGGATACCACAATATCCGCATCAAAGACGAAGACCAATGGAAAGCTGCCTTTAAAACTCCCTATGGTCTTTTTAAGCCTAAAGTAATGTTCTTTGGACTACGGAATTCCCAGCAGTCTTCCAAAGATTCATGGATGCCGCTTTTGCCGACCTTGTCAACAAATATCCAGGGCGTATCCTAATCTATATGGATGATGTCCTTATTTGTTCCGATAACTTAGAAGAACTTCGGGAAATCACTCACGCAGTTCTCACGCGCGCCCGTGAACTCTCCCTATTCTTCAAAGCGTCAAAATGCACTTTGAAAAAGAACAAGTCAAATACCTTGGTATTGAAGTCCGCGATGGGAAGATAACAATTGACCCAACAAAGAGAAATGGTCTTGCTAATTGGCCTACGTCCTTACAAAAGTCGAAGACGTCAGAAGTACCCTTGGCGTCCTCGGTTTTCAACGACCCTTCATCCGCGGCTTGCCGATATCGCACGACCCATTACTGCACTTCTAAAGAAGGGGGTGAAGTTCGACTGGACCGATGAGTGCAGTAATGCCCTAAAAATTTTACTCCAACGCGTACAAGAAGACCCAGTCCTATACCGACCTGACTATCAAAACCCTTTGAACTCGAAGTAGATGCCTCCCAATATGCCACTGGGGCAGTCCTACTTCAAAGAGACAAGATAACAAACCAAGAGCAGTCGGTTATGACTCACACACCTTCAACGCTGCAGAAGAAATTACCCAGTCTATGACCGCGAACTTCTAGCAGTCGTCAGAGGACTCCTTCGATGGGAACACGTGTTATTATCTTCACCATTCCCAATCAAAGTATACACTGACCACAACAATCTCCGATTTTATCGATCACCACGAAACATTGCACGAAGAGTGGCACGCTACCTGAGCAAGTTAGCAGAGTTTAACTTTGAACTCATCCACAAACCTGGCGCTACAAATCGTGCCGACGCCCTGTCACGACACCCGCCATTCCAAAGGCGATGATGACAATGAAGACGTCGTGGTGTTACCTGACAAGCTCTTTGTTCAAGCAATGGACTCACTCCATTGAAGAGCGTGTTTGGATAGCACAAAAAGAAAATGACGACCTCATGAAACAATGGGCTGAAGAACATCAGCTAGAGCAAGATACAAAGGACAGTGGTGGAAAGCGGACGCTCCAGTAGTCCCTGAGAACGACCAACTGAAGAAAGATATACTCTGGCGATATCATGACCATCAGCTCGCTGGCCATCCAGGTATCGCAACACCATGATAGAAGTCTTCCATAACTTCTGGTGGCCTGGACTCAAGCAGTATGTCACCCAATACGTCAAGGGATGCGCCACATGCCAGTCAACGAAACCCCTTACCCATCGCCCAAAACCCCCATCGCTCCCATCGAACCACGAGAACAGGAAGCATCCAATGTTCCCTTCCAAGTCGTGGCGATGGACCTTATCACGGATCTTCCCGATCACATGGATATGATTCCATCCTCACAATTGTCGATCACGATTGCACTAAAGCTGCCGTCTTCTTACCGTGTACAAAAAAGATCACACGGAAGAAGTTATCGACCTATACATCTCCAATGTTTTTCCGAACTACGGCATCCCCGAAGAATCATCTCTGATAGAGATCCCCGCTTCACATCACACCTAGCCACGGGCTCTGCCAGAAACTCAAGATATCGCAAAATATCAGTACTGCCTATCACCCTCAAACGATGGTCAGTCAGAAAGAAGCAACCAACGAGTAGAACAATATCTCCGCATCTATGGCAATGATTACATGAATGACTGGTCCACACTTCTGCCCATGGCCCAGTTCGTCATAACTCATGGCCAAACGCCACAACCGGATTTACTCCGTACGAACTTCTCATCGGATACACCCCTCTTGTCGCAACTTCTCGGATCACAAGCCATCTACCCTATGTCAACAAAAGATCCGAAGAACTCAAAAACATCCGAGAAAAAGCCCGATCAGCGATGAAACACGCACAGACCCTCCTTCACAAACGCACAGAACACAAGAAGGGTCAACGCCACTACCGAAAATATGCCGTAGGAGAAAAAGTCTGGCTGAAGGTACCAATCTCAAAATGACGCACCTTAGCAGCAAGCTAGCCCCAAAACGCTACGGACCCTTTACATCACCAAAGTCATATCACCGGTAGTTGTACGCCTCAAACTCCCAGATCGATGGCAGATTCATGATGTGTTTCACACATCACTGATCGCTCCCTATACGGAAACACCCGAACATGGTCCGAACTTCGAACAGCCTCCACCGGAACTTGTAGACGGAGAAGAGGAGTACGAAGTGAAGCTGTTCTAGGGTCCAGACGTATCGGACCAAAGAACAAGACCAAACTCCAATATCTCCTAAAGTGGAAAGGCTATTCCGCCGCACACAACACATGGGAACCAGCTGAAATGTTGACGCTCCAGAACTGCTCACAGCCTTTTACAAAGCCAACCAAAAGCTATAAGAACCCTCTTGCTTCAGCAAGAAACGACATCACCAACTTTCATCCCCACACTACAACTACCACCACCACACCACCTTTACCAACTCCCTCACAATTCGCTATATGCAACATGTCCCACCCAATATGACCTACCCGCACCACGTCCCATCCGCCCGTCCACCCATCGTCCCTCATCTACCAATCATCGTTCGGCCTCTCCACCGTTTATCCCAGTGACCTATACACGGCGTCAGAGAAACCGATCCCCGACCCCCGTTCTCCCACCCTATACCCGCGAATTACCCCGGTCGACGACACCCTTAGAGAATCGCTCTTCCAGGCCTGCGATTCGCAGCATGGGCCATACAGCAACCCAAACCGACGAGTTCGCTTTGGGACTACCTCACACCTACCTCCGACCACCCGCGGACCCCACTCCCCGTCCTCGCATCGCCAACGTGGCACGAGGACCTCCCCGATTTTGGTGGACTCCCGCGGAGCGACGCCGCCCCCTCCCGCCAAACAACCAACTACCCTCCTTACCAAGCTCACCGGCCTCTAACGTCCGCGACTCGCCCGCCTCATCTGTCTCCCCTATCCAGGACGACGAACTCGGATGGGCATTTGATAATGACGGCAACATTGACAACGACGAGTGGCCAAGGAGTCCAATTCATGACAGCACGCATTCCCTTCACTGCAAGACTTGCATGGAACGGGTCGTCAATAGTAGCAGTGGAACCGCGCTGATAGTGCCGCAGCCAGGATCACGCACACGCCCTATTGTGGTCGATGCAAGCGACGAAACCCCGGGCACCTCTACGTCGAGTGCCCCCTCCACCACTGGTGTGAATGGTGTGCTGACTACGGCCATCCAGGCCCTTCGTGTCATGAACCCCACCAGCAATGCAAGTTCGGAGACTCTTGTAGAGTCCCCTTAGAACACCCTCACTGGCATTGGTCGTGCCCGTACACCGACGAAAAAGGCCTACCTCTGGTATGGCCACGGTGTCGATCGCTCCACGTCTGCTGGATCAACACGGAGATGAGTGACTGGGACTATTCTGCTGACCGTGAGTAAACGCAGGTGGGACTGCGCCTTAGACAGGGGATGGTGTTATGGACTGACACGTGTTTGATGACTCATACTATACGATTTCGGACTGATGACTCATTTCGATGACCCCTTGCTTATGTGAATGGACTGCCGATCGCTTTGTTTCAGATCGCTACTTATTCTCTCTCACGATACAGCCTCGTACAGCACTGTACAGCCGCAAGCAACAGCCACATGACAGGATGACTCGCTGATTCCTGAAACATGTTTCAAACCCTGAAAGCTGTACAAAGGTCACAGCCCCTACGGCTGTGCACATAGCCTCGTCTTCTTATATAAACCCTGTACTTTCTGCCCTAGAGACCTTAAGTCTCAGTTTTGTTTCGCAATCCAAGTCTTCTATCTATTAGAACCTTGTCTTGCCTAGAAGCATCAGACCTGAGAGAACCCTCTTGACATCACGCTCTTCGACTTCTTGACACTTTGGTCTTATCCCTAAGCCCAAAGCCCTTGACCTCTGAAACGCTCTTGACTTAGTCGTTTACTAAGTCTCGTCTTTATCGAACCTTTGATCTTGACTTGCACGTCTTGCAAGTCTAGTTCTTGACTTCACGAACGAACGTACACTTCGTACAAAGGTCCCACTTGGAACCTTAACACCAAACATTACCAACTGACATACGGCAGTGATCATCACGATCTTATCGGCTACACAGACGCCGATGGCGCATCGCAACCGCATCGTCATGCGATTTCGGGATACGCTTTTCTCATTGATGGAGGTGCAGTCTCCTGGAGTTCACGCAAGCAAGAATTGGTGACTCTATCAACTGCTGAAGCGGAATATGTCGCGGCGACGCACACTGCGAAAGAGGCAGTCTGGCTTCGCCGCGTGATAGGAGAGTTATTTCCTTCTATTTCAAATTCAACTATGCTGTTTTGTGATAATCAGGCCGCTATCAATATCGCAACCGACGACAACTACCGCGCGCGTACGAAACACATCGACATATGCTATCACTTTATTCGCCAAGTCATCAGTACGGGGGAGATTCAAATATCCTACTGTCCTACAGAAGATATGACGGCGGATATACTCACCAAGCCGTTGCCAGCGTGGAAGATCGCTCGGCACGTGGCCGACCTCGGATTGCAAGATTCGACCGTCGCGCTTGCGGGGGAGTGTTGGTTTGTGGCTCCGATTGAAGAGGAGTTGGAGGGCGAGGAGGTTATGGCCGCGGGAGGCCAGAGGAGCCCAAGGAAGGCGATGCCACCGCAGCCGGCAGCCTGAGGGCGACCCGGGATGGATCGCGCCCACTCCCCGTTGGGGGTGGACGTCCAGACCGTTATACCATACCTTTCATGTTTCAAACTGACCTACTATCTTTTTTATTAGCTCTAGTATTAGTTTCCGAGGCCCCTTGCGTGTTTCAAGAGGGTGCAGCCTCATTCGAGGATCGAGCGCGCCGCTCGTGACGCCTCCGATATTTCGCACTCGTTTTCTCTCGTTTCACGTTATATTATAGCAATTAGTAGCTATATTATTAGCTACTATGGACAGGTATATAACAGTGTCGAATTCAGTTGTAAGGGCATCGTTTTTGCCCCGTTTCGTTTCCCCTTCCTCGTGCCACGCGACTTCTCGTGTTTTCCCCTTCTCACCGCTCGTTTTCGTTCGCATTTGCCCTCGGACTTTCAAATTCAACTCTATTCACCACTCCACTCGGGCCCACCTACACCGGCCCCCATTCACCGCTATTCCATCAACCATGTCCTCTTTGACTGCCGCCTCCACTCTGACCATCACGCCTCCACTATCGAGGGATTCTCCTCACAGTACCTTTTTCTACTGAAGCAGGTGGCCGACGTCTCGCCCAATTCCTACTCCTCTCACAACAAGGCCTCCGGCCCCTCCCACCCGGCCCAGACCCCCCTTGAATGACTCCGGCCTTGGCTGCGCTCCCTTCTTTCTAGCCTCCTCTTATTATGCTCTTTCTTTCTCCCCCTCTATTTACCTTGTTTCCTTACTTGCATCTCCGATTGGATAGTACCTTGTACAGAGTAACTTAGTCTTGTCGCAATATACGCGGGGACTATAAACCCCAATTCAAAAAAAAAAAAAAAAAAACCTGGTTTTTGTCTTTTGCTCATGTTCCCTCTTTCTCACTGATGTCGCTGAGGGCATTGAGCATTTCATCTGAGACTTCATTTCCTGGAACGGGACACTGGAACTTCGCATCGTTGATGCGCCATTCCATACTAGCATCGGCTGGCGGTAGTTGTTACATTCGTCGCAACGCCACTAGGGGTCGCTCCCAGAGATCTATCAACCAGATCCTGAGGAGTAACCACTGTCGCGGC
>WTXI01000557.1:0-15752 GCA_022376515.1 Lactifluus volemus | reverse complement strand
GTATGTGATACCGAATCAAAAGCGGTTGTCCCACCACTACCCTCCAGCTCGTTGACGGCCATCGCGTGAAGCACAGAGTTTACGGATAGGTTCCGCACAGTCACCTCAAGGCAGACATTGGAGTAGCAACCGGGGGTAATAAACTCGGTAACGGGCAGCTCCTCTGCAGAGCGCATATCGTCCTCCAGGCCACCTAGATCCGGGCAACCACTCGGTGACCACCACAAAATCATATCTTGGTTTACGAGTCGCCTGGCGAACACGATATCCGAGAGGAGTAGCGGTTGGTCTCCATCGATGTGCCAATGGGTACGTCGTAATATTCAGCGAGGGCTGTCATTCGGTCGATCCAGGGACCAAGGGAAAGATAACGTTGGCACATTTTTTGCGCGACATTTGTCTGCCAGGGAAAGACATCAAGGCTGTGAGGGGCCCTTGCTTTGGACATTGAAAGGAGGAAATCTACTAAGCCTGGGTACCGACTGGTTGAAGTATGCTTGGTCTTTCATGGAAGAAATTATCACCGTGAGGGACTGGTTTTCAAGCAGACCGAGCTCTCGTGATATGGCTTTTAACGCTGCTGAATCGCTTGAGTGGTACGTAGGGCTGAACTCGCCGAGACTCTGGATAGTTTATCGAGATGCATCTTCCCATACTTTGCATGATGTGCCGTCGTAGATCGCTGTAAACTTCGCGAAGCCTCGAATCGGCTGCCGCCGAGTTGCAGGATCCACGAGATGCAGTCTCACGTTACCAGCCGGTAAAAAGAACGCAAAGACGTGGATAGGGCGTTGACCGAGCAAGCGTGATAAAGGAAGAGGTATTTTCCTGCTCTCCCTTCGTCCAAGTATCGCGAGCGTGGCGAAGGACTCCCCATTTCTATCTGGTTGAGATCAAGACCCGTTATCCCTGCTCGGTGAGCGTGGTACTGTTTTCAGCTGGTATGCATGTTTTGCCTAGCTTCAGGATACCACGGATGGCCAAAGGAACCTGCCACCAATGGCTATGGTAAGTAATAATTGAGAGTTGAAATCCATCCGGTCGTTACCTGCAACTCGAAGACCCCATCGACATTTGGGTGTTTGTGAGGTCGACAAAATGCTCCTGGTTTTCTTGATACACGTCCTCACGGGTGGTGATCTTGTAGAGGTTCGTACATGGCATGTTTCGGGGCGAGCTTCGTGTGACTTTTTCCCAGGCGTACAGGTCTGTTCGGAAGAGTGTGTCCGGCGAATCCACTCGAAGGTGGAGGTAAAACTCGCGGGGTATACGAAGTGGTATCGAGGTAAGTTCTCCGTCGACATTAAGCCAGAGATCATACCGCCCAGGCGAGCGTGTAGGACGCAGCTGTACAATGTCCCAGCGAGACATTGATTTATGTTTCGCCACGCCACGGAACATAGACGGGACCATCGTTGAATCCGCGCTGGCAGTACGCACGCTACGGCGTTGCTTCCACCGGAGACGCATAGCCTTAATCCAGGCGGAGTAGTTTCGCGAAGGATCAGGCAAAGGCTTGTTGGAGACATCCTCCCCCTTCTCATTTGATGACACTACGCTCTTGCGTGGTTTACGGTTGATTACTGCGATGCGACGGCGATCGGAGCTTCTGTCCGGATTCCCAATGTCCTCGATATCCGCTAGTTGACTAGACCCCTCGCCGCCAGCGCTCGGATTGAAAAAGTCAGTCATCTTCTGCTGGTGAAACTTGTCTTCAAGAGCAGCCACTCGTTTGTGGAGCCAATCGGGGTGATGAATGCGCGGGACAGGGTTTGCTACCTTTTGCATGGCCGCAGGAATGGTGATAAGTTTTTGAACGACGGAACCAAGGCGCTCGATATAATAATCCCAATCGAGGATGGACCGCAGTTCAAAGTTAGTGAGGCCATTGTTCCTCAACCACTTTCGTAGATACGTTCGTTTCACGCCCCCCTCTGCTGAAAATATGGCCACAGGAACTGCGCGTTCCGTGACAGGTGCTCCAACTGGCTGCGCGGAAATAACAAACTTGCAAGCGAGACCTTTGTCCTTGACCATCTGATCTCCAAGAAACTCTGCAAGCCGCTTGGCAGTGCTGATCGAAGTCGACTTCTGTCCGCGTACTCGGCCAAGGTCTTGGACATACTTCTGTTTTCGGCAATAAGATCAACAAGTTCCTCGTCCGAAAGGTCGGCCGCCTTGCTGAATAAGACGTCCAGCCAACGATCTGCGACTTCTGCAACGGCTGCATAACACTCTTCTGTCGTTGTCCCAAGTAAGAATTCTCGAAAATTTGGGATTGGAAGATCTTGATGAGCTGAAGTTCGCCACGGCGTTTCACCTCGAAACCTTTCAACTCTGCCAAGGTCCCATCGTCATTGAAGACAGCATAGCGCTTCTTCAATAATTTGTCCTCCTCCTTGGATGAGGGCAATATCATTGCTTTGTAAGGACCGTCCAGCTCAAAGAAAATGGAATTTTCGCTGTGAACTTTGTAATCTCCAGTCTCCGGGTCCAGATCGTGGTATTGATGATTTGTAAATTTGTCGTAGACGAGATGATTCAGCATCGTACATGGGTAGGTGAACGGAATTGATTTTCCGCTCTCTAGTTGAAACTTGAAGTTCTCCGGGAATACTCCAGGGAGCATGCACCAAATCCCATCTGTGTCGAGTTCTAAGGGGCGACCGATCTGTTCCACGAGTTGTCGAGCCATCTGGATGATTGTCGCCCCCGTCAAGCATGTTACTCCGGCCATCTCCATCGAGTGCCAGCGTGCACCCTTACGCATGACGTAGCCGTAGAACGAATTGAGAATGCACTTGTGAGCCAGCTGCAGTGAGTCATAAACGACGATCAGCTTCTTTGCTTCATCGACCTCGGCAAGTGATTGCCCGTCCGCTAAGATCGCGTCAAGCTTCTTCTTCCATGTCTTATGAAGACCTTTGTACTCGTAGCGGCGGTCACGGAACCGACGCACGGTATCGACGTAAAAGGGATTTTCGCGCTGACAGATGATTGTCTCACGGTTCTCGATCTTGGTGTCTCTGGTCTTCTTATAGACCTTCCTTGAATAATCGCCAAGTCGTTTATGTGTGAGAGCGGTTTGTTCGGCCGGTGACAAGTCAGAAAACCGTCTCGGGGGTCCTCCGGGGCGTTTAGGAGGGAAAGTCTCCTGATTAAGGGCATGTCGAATCATGTTGAACTCGTCACGACGGGCAGGAAAGAATTCGCCCCTCCAGGCCCACGTCAGCCGCCTATCGCAGGTCTTCCCTGGTCGGTTAAAGTCGCAGACGGCACAGACTGATTCGTCCACCACGGAATCGGGTTGTAAACGATTCGACAACATGATATTGGGGTACATTGCGGCAACATCCAAGTGATAGATCAGAGGCTTGTCCGTTCGCAAAGGGTTGTCCCGCAGTTCTTCAAGAGCGGCTTGGATCTCGGCCTTCACAGTATCGTAGTTGGTAACATCCTCGAGAGGTGTTTTAAACTCCTCTGTAATACAGAATGTTAGCGCAGCGTCTAGTTCGTCAATCAACTTTGCTGAACGTCAGCAAGCTTCTGGCATAAAAGATAAAATTAAAACCTTCTGCGCTGCAGAGGGAGCGATTTTGAAGTGGGTATCAATGTCACTGCGAAACACTCCTGCCTCGAGGGCTTCGACATGGCCGCCAACGTATGTTTCAGATGCCAAGAGGTGACCTTCGTACATGTTGCCATACTCTTCTTCGTGACGATTCGGCATTATGATATGCCCGCGGAAAGCCTCCACCTGAATATGGTGTTAACGGAGGTAACATGAAAGCTACTGTTTAGCGCACCATCAAGAGCGTCTCACATAATGTCCCACTGCCCTTTCTGAGGACTTCATCAGGGCATAGTGGAATGATGTTACATAGTGAAAAGATAAAAGGGTGGACATATTTCATGTACAGAAAATATGTTGCGACGGCATCTGAGACTGAGTATTGTGCCAGCGTCTGTGGCTGCTCTATGGCATACCTGTTCACATCCATCTCAGCATGAGCGTAATGAATGGCAAAGAAAATCGCACGGTGTCATGAGCTCAGGGTCGAGCTCAATCGGGTTATAGCCAAGTTTTGCAACAGTGACCGCCTTCAAGCCCTGACTGCCTTGTGGTAGGTATGAATCACGTTTGACCCAGCGGAAACAGTCCATATGTACGCAGGATCGGCTCTTGAATTCGTCTTCCGAGTCTTTAGCAAAGCCCGTCTCGAGAAACATGTCGATTTCATGAGCCTTCGCGCGAGCACACAGAAACGGAAAATCGAAGAAGTCGCCATTGAACGTAGCCATGACGGTGGGCTTTACGTCCTGAATGTGCCGAAAGAAGCGCATAATTGTAGATGCCTTGAAAAAAAAAAAACTGAGTAAACGCTAGCAATTTCCGAGGCTAAGCTGACCTCGTTCGGCTCATTGAACACAATGAAAGGTCCTTCGTAGCCTTCTTTCGGAGTGTATTCAAAATCCTCTATATCTTCGCTCACGATTTCGCGATTGTAATGAGATAGCCCTGTCCGTCTATCATGTACGAAATCATCATAACTTGATCTATGGCTTGGTCAGGGAATTTCAAGGGCGCCTTTGTCGTCTCGATATCGTACGCCATAACCACGGGATCGGGACGCTTGACTCGTTCCGTAAGTTGGGTGAGAGTAGGTTGGCCCGCATTGAAAGTGATAGTATACCACAACCCCACGCGAATTTCGTTGTCCATCGCCACACGTAAGTAATATGGCACGTCGAACTCGCGTATGTCAATAATGCCATCGCGTGGGTCCTTATCACGCGCGGTAGACGTGCCCGCCTCGGTACTCCACGCGTTGTCGATATCCATGTGAGAGCTCTCTGTCGCGTTGACAACTTCAGCATATGCGTCTATTGCGCTCCGTTTTGCGCTGTTGGCCAAGGCGAGGGGCATGATATCGCGCCGAACAGTCAAGAGGTCCGAGACATTCCGGAAGCATAGCTGAAGAAAGAGGCGTCGATGACCAAGTAGGTGGTTGGGCATCTTAAGGTCTCTTTTCTCTCGCGGACAATGCGATAATGACGCCTTCATATTCTTGACGAGCCATTTTCGACGATCGTTTCCATTCCAACCTGTGAGATGTGAGAGTAGCTCAACAGCGTGGCGAGATGTCTCTCTGGAAGGACGTACCACGCATGAGATATAAAAATACGGCTCATAGTTCATCTACATTTGAACATCCCACGTCCTCCTGGATGAAGTAATAATCGACTGCGGCTCTGCCACCAGGCCAGTCGGGTCCTTCACGTTGTCTATCATGCAGGGTCAGCCAGTGGGTGACGTGAGAAGAGTTGGTGATGGTGGCATTTATATCAGCAATGACGCGTTTATGCGCACAGAATTGAAAAGCTACACTCAACTGGATGCATATTCACTAGCCAACCTTCCTTCTTCGGGCCTTCTTGAATCCGAGTGAACCCAAGCTTATCGTCGATTCATCACATAGCTGGACTTGCTCGAACCTCTCCGCGAGCCGCGTGCCTTCGTCAACCTGTTTTGGTGTCGCGTCTGTCCTTGCAGTGCTTGAACCACCTCGACCGCGGCTACGAAGTCCTCTAAATGAGCCATTACCCCTAGAGCCACGGAAATATCCACGGCCTCTAAAATTCGAACCGCGTACCATCTCCAGACAAGATACTGGAGGAGCAAGGAGATGAGCGGCGCGTTTCTAACTTACAGGGCGAAGACGTTACGTGACAAGCGCGTCAGTCACGCGTCTCCAAATTACTGTAGAAGACAATCCATGTCCCAATTGTACAAGTTCACATAAATAAATAATACATGGCTATCGCGTTAGTACCCTATACAGGGACACGTGGATAAGCTAGAACAGAGTGGAGAGCATGCCAATCATAAAGCAATGGAAGGAAGAGAATGAGGTACGGTAGACGTAAAGAGGTTTCCGGCTGACTAGTATGCGACATGAGACAAATCAAATCAAGTTAAACCATGCTAGGGACGTGGGTCATCTAGAACTGGAGCATAGAGTCATTTATGCACGTGCGCAGAACACAAAAAATCCAATGCAAATCATTCTTCTCCTTCGTCCTCGTCTCCTCTTGGATTGCTTGCTTGAAAGCGGGTCCTGGTCGGGCATTCGGAAGCTGTCTACGTCCACCACGCGCATCGGGTACACCTTCCAGGGTAATTTCGCTGGGAAGTGGAGATAGTCGCCCAATCGGCGGGTGTACCTGGCTTGGTACGGTTGGACGAGACTTTGCTGACGCGTTTGCCCTTTTGGACGCGCACGGCGCTGGGTACACGCGGTGCATTAAGCACCAAAGACGTCTCCACAAAAGGATAGCCGGCGAACGGTGGGTCGATGGGCGACACACCACCGCTATTGCTAAAAGGCGGAGCCGCAGTTGCGGCGTCTGGCCTACCCCACCCATGTAGCTAGGTCGTCATCTACATCCACCCATTCGTCGTCATCATCAGGGCTTAGCGACGGTCGCCCAGTAAACACGTCACGTATCGTAGCAGCATCTCCTGTAGGAGAAATCGATAATACCTCGATGGGAAGGCGGGCCGTCCGTGACTGCCAACCTGGAGGCTCTAACCCCCATGACTTCTTCCAGCTAGAGCGGCTCGATGTGCTAGTGGAACCTGTTAATAGGGGGGGTTGGAAGGGCGTCTGACGCTTCTGAGCAACGAAAGTGGTGTTTCCGTGGGGTTGGCCGCGCCGTGGCGTCTCGTCTAGAGTGCAACGCGAGTTGGGACGAAGCGGCGAACCATTACGCTGTGCGTCGCTTTCCGACTGCTCATAGAATGAGCCACGCCTCGAAGAGGGCAGAGAATGAATGGAAGACGCGTAGAGTTCGAGCGTAGGTGTGGCGTCCGCGGCGCTCCCTGAACAGGCGAGCGCACTACCCTCGTGGACGAACCAGAGCCCGCCCTTCGGTGATAGGGAGAGGTGGTGCGTGCGAGCTGCAGAGAACCCGTTGAGCTCGCAGAAGGCGATTTACGATGTCTATGCTTTCCAACGGTAAAACTATGCACGGAAGACGGGCGGGACGAATTGTAGTCCCCACGCTCCGAGTTTGGTGTCCTGCTGCCAAAGGAACGACGAGAAGGATCGCTTCGTTGTCTTGACATAGTGATCATATGATCAAAAGCGAACTGCGGTGATTCCATGGCGACTTGCGCCATAGATGCGGTAGACGATCGCCGGGAGTTGACACTGCTAGAACGGCGAGAGGATATGGAAGGACCCTTTGCACGATGTCCTTTACGTAACGTCCCCCCGCTGCCGCTGGTCCTTCGCTTCGCTTTAACCGAATTGCGTCCTGGGCCAGCGACAGAAGACGACGGTGTGCGCGGGTCTACCCCGTGGCTGTAAGGTACATTTGCTGCTCCCTTGGCAGCGGACTTGCGTTTGTTCCTTCGATCTTCATTAAACCACGTCCGGAATGCGGAGAGCAAACTGGCACGGTTCCGATGCTGGCCACCTTCTCTAGGAGAAATCTGAGGCAAGGACGTAAGCGTATCTCCAGGCGACGGCGTTGGTGAGATTTCCGGAGGAGAAGAATTGCTAAATCTCGCCAGAACCCAAGGAGAACCTGGGCCTGCGGGGTTCGCAAAGACTTCCTGATCAGGGGTGGATGTTCCAGGGACATGTGTTTCCCGTGATGGAGGCGATCTTAGAAGCTTCCCCGAGCCATGCGAGTGCCGAGGTTCGTCGCTCACCCCACCACGTTTCTCGCCCTCTCTCTCCTTTGACTTATCATCCTTCACGACCTCCGCAGATTTTTTCCGGACCAACCCGGCAGCCTCAAGAGCTGTAGTGGCTCGTTGCATAATACTGACGCTACCAGACCGCATCTTACCCTCTCGTCTCCCCTTCGAGCCCTCCTTGTCTTTGTCTTTCTCCTTAGCCGTTCCACTTGGAGATGATGAGTGAGACTTGGTTTGTGAATCCGTAGTGGAAGAGGTGGGCGATAAGAGAGGATGGACAGGGGAAGATACACGAGGCGGTGTCTTCGCAGAGGCACGCGAGCGAGTCACAGACGTGGGCGTAGGGGGGATGAAAGCAAGCTCTGGGGCTGAATGAGCGGAAACCAAAGGTGGTGTGTCGGCGCAGACTGTTGAGGTCGTTTCAGGGTCGGTTGTCCTGCTGTCTGATGGGGCCATTCGCTCTACACTCTCTGGCGCTTCTGAACCGACCCCCCGAGCCTGAGGCCCTTGAATAGAGCGAGAGCTTCCCTCTTCCACGGCTTTGCGTTCGACTCGCCGCATGAGCATCCACCATATGGCGCTAGCTGCATCGCAAGCATCACTTAATACAGAATGCACGATCTGGCCAGTGTCAAAGCCGAGGGAACTTAGACTATTAAGCAGTTCACGCTCGGATTTTGTCCCAAAAATGATGGGTGCCGGGGCGCTCAAAAGGGATGCAAAGTCTTGGGGCGGAAAAGACGTCAGAGGGGGTTCGACCGCAGGGGATGATGGATCTGAGAGGTTTGAAGACACAGAGCGTCTCTTGGTTCGCACAGGAGTGCGCGCAGGGAGTGCGGGGGGCTCTCTGGACCTGGGAGACCGAGGCGTAGAGGATTCTGGATAGGTTGAATGTGGGACGTCCTCTTCCATTACCGTCTCCGGATGTGAATGTTTCTTCCCTTCATTCTTGACGGCCTTACGTATAGTAGCCTGACTTGGGTGGCGATGGATTTGAGGATTCTCATCAGAGACAGATTCATGAGAAATATCATCCGGCGTTGTCGCAGAAGAAGCGTCAAGCTCTGATGATGCCGAGCGGAATGAAGACTCGGAAGTCGCGGAAGATTCCGAGGTTGTAGCAGAGGGTTGCGCTTGGATGGGTTGCGGGACGACGGTTGCATAGCTTGCGGGGGTAGCCCTGCCAATTGCGGACGAGGACGGAGATGTAAACCAAGAATGGGCAAGGATTTGGGGGATTGTAATTCGCTTGATGGGGTCCTTCTGCAGTATTTTGTGAATCAAATCGCGTATGTCTGAGAGAAGTTTAGAGAATGGGTGCGGAAGAATGACAAGTAAACAGACCATCAGAGAGCCACTCAGGATCCTCAAAATTTCCTTTGATAACCATCGCCCTCATAACCGATTCATCGTCATGATCGAAGGGGAGTCCCCCCGTCAAAAGGCAATAGAGTATGACACCGAGGGACCAGACATCGACCTCTGATGAAGCGTCAGTGTTGTCAGATGGGGGAGGTATGTATGGACTACCTGGTCCAAGGTACCTCCTCCCCTCCAGCATTTCGGGGGCGGCATAGCCAGTCGTACCGCAAAATGTCTCCAGATACGTTCCTCGATCAAACTCGCGTGTGAAACCAAAGTCACCGAGCTTGATCCGACAGCGTTCGTCCAGCAAGACGTTCTCGAGCTTCAAGTCGCGGTGAACTATGCCTTTCTCGTGCAAATAGTTTACTGCCAAGCATATCTGGCCGAATATGCGGCGGGACTCCTCTTCTGATATCCTGCCTTTCTCTGTAAGGTAGTCGAAAAGTTCGCCTCCCGAACATAATTCTGTCACCAGCCATATTGAAGTTTCTGTAGCAATTACTTCATACAACTGCGTAATGTGCGGGTGATGAAGTTGGCGATGATGGTGGATTTCTCGGGTAAGAGTAGCGGAGAGTGCTTTGGGAATTTGCTTGATAGCAACACGGGTGGAGGTGAGTCGATGTGTGCCCAATCGCACTTTTCCGTATGCCCCTAAGAAGTATGAGAAGATGTTCGGAAGAAAAGATAAGAGAGAAGAGTTACCTTCGCCTATAGCCTTACCGAGGGTGTAGTTTCCTACGACTTTAATCCTTGTGGAGGAGAGTTCCTTGCCGAGTTCATTGTAGGCGGTAGCAAGGTGAGCCTTTTGATTTTGGACAGTAGAAGCGGTGTGCTTGTGAGAAGGCTTGAACATGATGGCATAAGAAAAATGAGCGTGAAGTGTGTATAAGAGGAAACTTGAATTATAGGGATGTCAGATAACCCGTGAAGCGGGACAGGGATGTGAGTGTGTGCGTGGTAAGGGCGCTCATCGCGTGTCCCCAGCCGGGAACGCAATCATCGTGTACGTAGTCTTATGTTAAGGTAGTTCGTTCCCATCCTTTGAATGACATCATGACGATCAGCTCTGTTCATTCGATTCAACCGAATATCCTCTCATCTCAAGGTAGCATGACAGCGGATGTTTAACATTTGGCCTCTCACACGGCAACGTGGCATGCGTCAGCGTGCACCTGCACCAAATTCAAACTCACTTTCCACCAAAAAAAAAAATAGTAAAAATGTTGCGTGAACGGTGGATATACAACGATATCTCTTTTATAGAGTAAAAGCTGTAAAAATTGGTGGAACCGAGTAAAAAAAAATTCACAACCTTTGACAGAAGAGCAAAGTGGATCGCGGCCATTTACACGCCGACCCGGAGATATCCGACCTCAAACCTCCATTGCCCACCACTCCAAAGTCAAGGCCGTCAACTGTACTCTAATTGCTCAAGGTGAGTCTTTATCTTGTTATCAGAAGGCAGAAAGGACGCCTTTTGTTTTCTTTTGGCTCTGGATACCTCGTTTTGTGGGTTCTGTGGGGATGGATGCTTGGCGGCACCCCTGGATGACTATCGCTTGCGAACTGATAACTGACGGAAACTTTCGAATTGGTTTCGCCCTTCAGATGGTACGTTACATATATCTGCCTGGAAATATCCTACTGACCATTCGTTTTGTGGGTGTAGAAAGTCGAGATTGACATCTTCACTGGCTACAAAATATATCCAAGCAAAGGCCGCTTGTTTGTCCGCGGTGACAGCAAGGTTTGTGCCCATATTTCTACCCCCATTGATAATATATGTAAATATTGGGAACTTATTTTATTTCAGATTTTTCGCTTCGGCGCATCGAAGAATGAATCATTATTTCTGCAGCGTAAAAACCCGCGAAAGATCGCATGGACACAACTTTACCGTCGCATGCACAAGAAGGGTATCACGGAGGAGGTGGCAAAGAAACGGTCACGTAGAACTGTAAAGCATCAGCGTGGCATTGTCGGCGCCGACCTTGAGGCGATCAAAGCCAAACGCACACAGAGCGTGCAGGACCGGACGCAACAACGGCTGGCTGCGATCTCGAAGGCGAAGGCCGAGAAGAAGGCGAAAGAGTCTAAAAAGCCCAAGGTTTGTATCCCCACCTGGTCAAGATATAATTCTCACATGGTGACAGACGCAACGCCCCACGGCTCCCCTAGCCAACCTGAAGAACATCTCCAAGCAGCAAGCAAAAGGTGGACGGGGAGGCCGTTAAACTCCGTTTATTACCTGGATTGTGTTGTATGGCACATGTATCATGATTACACTTGCGCTGTTTTCCTTTCCGGAGAGTGTTACTATGTCAGTTACAACGTATGCAATCAGAACAGTGTGTCAATTTGCCGCCGATGTAGCCGTGGGGCGTGGGAGGGCTACCGGGCTGTGCCGGTCGGGTTGCCGGCCGAAGCCCGGTTGTGTTCACACGGTTGTGCGGCAGTGCCTGCGCAACCCGACGGGCATCGTCAGCATCCCTTATTCCTCATCCTGTAAGCGAACCCCCCTCCAACACAAAACACGGTGAGCATAGCGTCACTCTTATTTTGAATTTCAACGTCACTTAACAAGCATACTCTCCTCTCAATCGTTTTTTTTTCACCCAGAACTGTACGACAACGCCATGTAAGCCTTTCGTCGTCTGCAGTCGTCTCGTTTCCTCATGTCATACATCACTATACCTTTGTTACACCCTACCTACCCAGGTCCGAACCTTATGATCCATACCTTCCCCGTGGTGGCTCGTCAGCCAATCCCTCTGCCCCAGGCGGAAGCACTGGAGGGAACCCAAAGACCGCTGCCATTCAAGCTCAAATCGACGACACTGTTAACATTATGCGAGACAATATCACAAAGGTCGTAGAGCGCCAGGAGCGACTTGACTCTCTGCAAGACAAGACAGGTTCGTTTCACTGCAGTGTTTACCCATCTGAGCCCCCACCCTACCCCTGTTTTCCTTTTTGCCGGGATGACGTACTAGATGCAGACACTCATTCACTACTCTCTTCATAGACAATCTTGCTGTGTCCGCTCAAGGCTTTCGCCGCAACGCGAATCGGGTCCGGAAGGTGCGTTTCAGCTTTTCTGTTTCGTAGTACGCAGGCTAACCGAAGTTTTCAGAACATGTGGTGCGTTGAATGTGAACTCCCTGTACTAAACACACTTTTCTAACCATGGAATACTTCGAAAGGTGGAAAGATATGAAGGTAAGGTATCAAGCCTGATTCGCAGCACGATTTACTCAAATTGATTCCATTACAGATGCGTATTATCATTGGAATTTCCATCCTCGTCATCCTCGCCATTATCATATTTGCCATCGTGAGGGCATCCCATCATAGCTAGATATCAGCCTCGGTTTGCTTAAACTTGTCCCCCTTCTAATGCGTCTCCTATGTTCCCGCTGTTTGTTGTACGTATGTGGATTCTCATGTCCCCATATCGATCGTCCTCTCGAGAAGCTAACGCTTCCCAGTGTCGAAGATTTCTCGAATTCTATGGGTGACTGGTCCTTTAATTCATCCCCTTTGCGAGTGCCAGTATTTCTGTGAACTCTATTTATGTTATTGGTATCTAGCCGGACACTTTCTCGAGTTGAGTGTGTGCGTCATATACCCTGACTTTGTCAAACAAGACTACAAAAATGTCCCATTAAATTTACGGTAAGGTCTGGGTGGTAAACGGTAGTGGACCTCCAACATTGCTGTGTCCGAGGAGACTGACACAGATGACGTAAGCACTTGAACTGGTGCTGTAAATAATCCCCCACGTCCTTGGCTGAGCGTTTTTCAGTGATATGCTAGCTTCATGTGCCATTCATTTCGTTTCCAAGCATAGTGAGTAGGTATCATTAAGGGATCATTATCTCTTTGCGTAGGCAAGTTGGGATTAGCATCAAAACCTTAAATGGTTCCTTGCTGTTACAATGCCAACACGATTGTACTAGTGTGCCAAACCTACTACTCATTGTGGTTGACGGTTGAAGTAACCCCTCGTCCACTGTTGTGCGACAGAATCCTGAAGATCAAGTACTCCGAGTTCGCTTATCAGGTCAGCCGTAGGTCATCGAGAGTTATGTATCTTCTGGTATCAGTACTTCCCCACATCATCACCAACGGAATATTGGCTTAGATGAATAGTACTCGATTTTTGCTGTGTTTATCACTTTCTTGCTGACATTACCAAGTATGAGCCATGTCTTCTTTCGCAAGAATACAATTGAACACCGAACCCCTCTATACAGCCAGGACCCTCGAAACCGCTCTTCTTATTGTGGCCAACGTAGCAAATTTGCAACTTCTCATCTTGTGGCTAACGCACAATAACCATTTACTAATCTATTGTAACGTCGCGCCACGTATTAGCCTGAAGACGAAATTCGACAGGTCATACGATGCAGGACGCCGGCTTCGTCCCCTGACTTCTCTAGTAGCACGCCACCGTGACTGATAACGTACCCGGTGATATCTCTGTACCAAGTACTAGGCGCTGCCAGAAAAGTCACTTCATGGTGTCGAATCCTGTCTTAGAGTGTTCTAGCTCAACGTCCCTGCCAGCTGACATGACCACGGGGATCTGTGTACAAGTGTGATAGGACTCGGCCCTGAGATCCCTGCTCGGTTTGTCTCAATTGGCAATACATTTCCACTCGCCGATATCTTTGCGATGTCAACCTGTTCTTCTAGCGTTTAATTTCTTCGTCTTCTCACGAGGGGTCCGGACTTTCTTCAGGGTGTCTCAAAAGGCAAGCTAGCACCAACGGCGAATTTGGGCCATGCTGAGCTTCGAAATGAAGGAATTCCCGAACATCTGTGGAAGTGAGAACTTTGGACGTTCCTTCACTGCGACGCGTGGAACGGGTGGAGCCGGTTCAACAGGGTCGACGACGTGTTCAGGGAATCTCTTCTTTTGAAGGACACACGGACCTAAGTTTTCAGCGTTCCCGGAACTTGTTCTGAGCCTCTCACCTTTTCCCTTGAGCACCACAGTTCCCTCAGTGGTAACCGCTGGTACCTGGTGGAGTGCTGCGGTGACCCTCCACCAACTCCGTGGATGTTTTAGCCAGGCTCCGATTCCGCTCCTGCCTCAGGTACTGTTACTCAGGTACCCCCGTCACTTACGGCATTTGCGGTCCTCGCACTGGCAGCATGCCCCAAGCACTGTAAGTTATCAAGCTATCTAAGTTACCCCTGCTTTTCCCGGTGACTGGGCTCCAGTTGATAGTAGAGAAGGGGTTCGGCTTGATTCCCTCAGGCTCGTCCCGGAAAATTGACACAGACATTCCCAGTTATAGTCAATCGATTTTCCGACCCTGGCGTCGGAAGAATGTCTATTCATTTCACATGCAAATGAACCTCTTGAAAGAAAGCTCAGGTCTTCTATGACTCAGGAAAAAAGTGCAGCCTACATTTTGACTCCTTGACTGGGATCGCATTCATCCATTCCAGTATGCATTTTGTTTTTGCTCAGGAATAACGTCTTTCGACTCATTTCCGGATTACGGCATTGTTATCGCGGCCCCAACCGTTATCTTCTCGTCTGACCTGACCGTGGCGCAACATCATGGAGTCAAGAGAGGATTTTCACATGGCGGCTCCCTGCTGGTTGTGTAAGGGAGCCCGCTATATACTGACCACGCCACTCCGTGGTGCATCATGTGGTACGTACATCTGTTCGCCTTAGGCATCAATTCTTGTGCACGTGTTTCTCGCAAGTACGCCAGTTGGCCACGCACGAAGGACTCTGGCATTGCGCCGACGGAGGCACTCACGGACGTTATCAATGTTTGGGGGACGAGGAGACTCTCAAACATTTCTTTCAATGGTGTGCGCAAAGTAGATGGGAATGTTGTAACATTCTACACGTTTTGTTGGTTTTGAAGTGTTGTTTGAAGCATGGCTCGCAAGTCACAAATCCGACTGGAGGTCTACGTGGCAAGCTGGGAACAGGAAGGACCAGACGGTCAAAGTATACATTCACATTCATGACTCATCGATATGACAATACAGCAAAGCAGATCACCAAGACGATAGACATATCACTCGCTCTTCGCCGAGATCTTCAACTATTCTAACCGAAGGGTCGCGTCTCAAAAAAGGCTAGATAAATCCAATACACCCAGACAGGCTCGATTTGCTCGGACCTCTTCGTGCTAACTTACAACACATTGTGATCGAGCGATCTACTTGGTGGTGTGAGTGGCGTCGTTAGGTGCGGAGTTAAGGCCCAATGCATTAGCAAGCCCGTTGAACTCTTGTTGGGTAGCACGCGATCTGCCGCTGCATACTGTATAGACGTAAATAAGTGAGCGATAATGATTCAACACTCGGACGGACTATCAGAAATGCGATCTTCAGTGGTGCCGACACTCCGAGCAAGGTCGGAATTGTTAACACCTGACGATGCAAGATAATAACAGGGTCAATGACTAGCCATCATGTCAAGGGATGTGACAACCTTTCCTTTGCATCGCGGCATTGAGCGCAGTACATTGGGTGGTGTTGGATGCCATGATGGATGATGGATGGATAGATGAGAGATAAGGCTCTGCCAGTGGTCCCCACTAACCTTAAATTGGAGATTGTATGCGTATGTTTAGTCACGGCATCCAGCGTAAACTCTAATTTCAAGCACTACCCTCACATCGTCTTCCCGTCAGCTCAA
>WTXI01000556.1:0-15872 GCA_022376515.1 Lactifluus volemus | reverse complement strand
TTTCCAACTCGAGTTTTTATGTGTGTGGAGTATACTAGCTCGGTCTTGCCGGTGTGGGATGACACATAGGCCCAGTGCCGCCACACAGCAACCCGCTGCAACACGAATCCAGCGCGAGAGATTTACGTTAACAAGAGCTGTGACAAGGTAGTCTCTAGTCAAGCAAATCAAATGGGACCTAAGTCTCCCCGATCAATCAGCAATTAAAAGGGCCAGGGCAGTCTTATTAGAAGTCGAGACAAGAGACTGACGCGCACGCGAGACCAGAGAAGAGATAATTCGAGGGCAGCCCTTCCTTAACGACATCTCCGGTTTCTCTAGTCGTGCAACAGTGGCTGTCACAGCATTGAACATCGCGAGAGTGAATGGGACTAAGGAGTGCATCACTGCTGCCTGAGGACGGATACGGTTTAGCGTCGCTACCGTTGATCTGGTGGCAAGAAATGAAGTGTGGCGGGACCATGACGCCTTCGAGGCACTGATTGATAGCCGACAAAATGATATGCACGCAGAAAAAATGTTGTGGCAGAGAAGAATGGTGAGTGGACTTGTAACAATTCGTGAGCAGGAATAAGAGGGCGTTCTGGAAGCTGGTAAATTTCTACAGATAGACCCGTGGAATAGATCGCAGTTAGAAACAGCAATTCCCTATATCGTTTCGGGCGTCAGTGTATGATTCGGAAATCTTCGGCCCGGGAATAACTCCTCGCCACTGCCACCACTCCTTCCCACATCTGGAGCATCACGTCGGTGCTATTGGACATTGCTGTAAAGTGGACCTTACCGGCACCCTCGAATTCGGCTGCTTTCACATTCAAACTCATCCTCGTGCCTGCCCTAAACATCGACCCGATTTGGACGTCTCAATTCCATCAACCCGCCGCCGTGCCTCTCCACAAAATCAACATCACCGCGATCACCAACTCCGACACATCCTCAGCTGAAGACACCAGTCGGACAGCCTTTCAAGGTGTATGGACTTGTACATATTGAGTATCTCCCACCATTGGGACCTTCACATCAGTCTCTGGCAGTGCTTACTTTTAGTTTACTTGGATCTTTTAGCCTCCTTTTCAGACATTTTCTATTATACCAGTGCTATGAGATGCCACCTATCAGCGCGCTATCACTCTCTCACCGCCCCTTACCTCCTTTTTACAGACCATCAAGCGACGTCGCATGCAAGGGCAAGCCGTTCGGAGCGTTGCCGGTGCAGCGCCTCCTCGGCTGAACCCTTACATCCCCCTTTCCTTTCGACTATCTTTCATTTCACACTGCTTTAGGATGTTCTAGGGGGCAGTGTTGTCTAGCACTGTCTTCAAAAGACTTTCCCCTTTTCGTTGAGTTACTTACAAAAAATCATATATAAAGGCCTTGCCCATTGGCCTAGAAGGGCATCCAATATACTACTTTCCTTCAGGATCACCTCGTTTTGCACTCGCAAGAAGATATATTGCTCTCGTCGTCTCGCCTCATCTCGTATCACTCTCGTTTTGCTCTTATAAACATCTATCTCGTCACTCGTTATAGCCCTGGCTACTACCACACGTTCGATTACCTCGCATGTTTGACCCTCATTCGCTTCCAATCCGAAAACGTGCTGCAAGCGTCTTTATCGTTCCCGCGCACATTCCCCCAAGTCTTTGTCGACTCCCCCTTGCTTTCATTGGACTCGCCCATACTCGCCAGAGTACGTTCATTGGCATGGCAAAAGCCCCAAAGTTTGAGGTCAGTACCGCACAACGAGGCACTGGCAGGGCCACAGCCACTTCAAATGAGCGACACTAAGAGAACCTAGGGGACGGTGGGCGGACAGACTCGGACGTGATCATCGCCGCAGAACGTCTGAGCAAGCAGGCATATAGACTAGAGGCACATACTGGCAGTCTGGCACACCACCCACAGATGGTGTTCCGGAAAATCCTGTCAATAACACGTGTATTGGGTGTCCTTGGGTAAGGGAGCCTGACTGCCTGAGGGCGTAGTCACACTGATATTCCAGGAGATAACAATAAGTATCGAGGTTCACGCTGCATTTTGCCATCGGTCTGATCTGTCGGCGAAAGCACACACTTGTAGTACGGCAAGCCCATCTGCAGTGAGAAATTAGCAAGGAAATTAGGATAATGGCATATCCATGGTTTGTCCATGCTGGGATCATTTGGATGTGCACGCTTCCGGCGTGGCATGATTTGGACCCCAGCCTAGTAACGTTGACCCTTTCCGTTCGAGAATCTCAGTCATAGCTTGGCTGTTTTGAAGGAAGCTGTAAACTTTGAAAAACATCAAGATGAACTGGCGGGCCCCGGCCCACTGGCAGTGGCTGAACGAGAAGAGCAAGTATTCATCGGCCCGGGGCACTGGCATCTAATATTTGCACGACACGAATTTGGATCGGAACGTGAACGGTGGTGTGCTCGCTCACTTGTTGGCACGCTGCACGGAAATAAGGATGTCTTGTTGTCCCATACTAGTAATAATTCCTGTCTCTGAGTGTGTACACAGTAATTCGTGAACGTATCATGAATCGAGTTACAGGACAAGTACTCAAATTACAATGGATTAAGGGGCGTGGACTATTCTAGATCAAAATTCTGAGGCCACGATGTGGTGTGGGGGCCCAAAGGAAGCATTACTTGGGAGGGAAAGCTGCACCGAGGTCCGGTTTGGATGTCGGCAATCCTAGATCTGGTAGTAGGCCGACTGGTAGTACGCAGAATTGTGGGGCCCTTCCCTGGTCAACGGTCGGGAACGGGTTGGGAACCGACGAGATGCCCTCAGGAATCACGTCCTGGCGCCTGTAATGGGATGCGGGAGACGGGATCGGCACGGCCAATGCAGCGAGGGGTGCAAGAACAGCAATCGATAACTTGAAGAACAACATTTTCGTTAATGGGGTGATATGGTAGTTGTTTTTATAGAATCAGGAAGGGCCGACCTCAGGCTGTTGGGTGTGCTTTGAAGGAAATTTGACGAGGGTTACGACCTGGCTACCCAAACAAATACCTGGCGGAATGTCAAAACAGTCATGGTGGTGACAATGACAGAAAGAACTATACTGTGACATACCTTTGAAAGAAGAGGAAGTGAACGAAGAAGAGGATAAGGAAGGTCATTGGAACCAACTCGAGCTTTTATGTGTGTGGAGAATACTAGCCCGGTCTTGCTGGCGTGGGATGACACATATCTCCAGTGCCGCCACAGAGAAACCCGCTTCAACACGAACCCAATAGGAGAGATTTAGGTTAACACGAGCTGTGACAAGGACGTCTCCAGTCAAGCAAATCAAATGGGACATAAATCTCCCCGATCAATAGAGGGTCAGGGGCAGTTTTATTAGAAGTCGAGACAAGAGACGGACGCGCACGCCGCGCGAGATCGAGGAAGAGATAATTCGAGAGCAGCACTTCCTTAACTACATCTCTAGTTCTCCAGTCGTGCAACACTGTCTGTCACAGGGTTGAACTCGCGAGAATATATAAAGTTAGGAAACTGGACATTTTTGATTCAAACTCAGCGTGAGTATGGAAAAACAAGGAACAGCCTGAACAGGAAAGGGTGAAAACAAGGGAGTGTATCAATGGCGCATGAGGGCGGAAATGGTCGAGCGTCGTCACAATTGATCTGGTGACGAAAATGAAATGGTGGCGGCACCGTGGTGTCGTCGAGGCGCTGTTTGATAGAGAAAAATGGTAGGTGGACTTTTAACAATTCGTGGGCAGGAATACGAGAGCGTTCAAGAACCAGATAGACCCACGCGTCAGCAAAACGGGAAAATAGCTTCCAGGTTTTCGGCCTGAGGTTTCCGGAAACTCCGAGTCAGAAAATTAGAAACCAGCCACACTGTGAGCCACCTCCTACTGAGTGTTCATAGCTTTCTGAGGTTTCTGTTGCCGCAGTGTTGCAACATCATTTGGGGCGGTTTCCAGAAAATTAGACATAGGTTTCCAAGCTTCAAACAAAGTTATTGACTTCTGAGATGTAGAAACCTCTGGAAACTAAAATTCTAAACCACTGGATGGTCGTCAGTACGGAACCTTACGTGAGTGACTCGGAAACCCCTGAGGTGGGAGTCACTTCTCATTGAAATCGCCCCCACGTGACATATTCGAGGACCTGGCATGGCAACTACAAAAGCACCGAAAGTTTGAGGTCAGTCACGGTACCGCACAACGAACTACCGGCAGGGCTGCAACCACTGCACGTCAGATGAACAATCCTAAGAGAACCTAGGGACGGTGGGTGGATGGACGTGACCATCTCCGTGGACCATCCGAATAAGCAGGCATACCACCCACTTACGTATTCCGGACAAATCCTGATGTCGGACAGGGACGATGCTAACTTGGACCGTGTACTGGCAGAGAAAACCTGCTCGTGACCACAAGGGCCCCATGCTCGCATCAGCAAAATGTCCGAGCAGCTTATTTCTACTTAAACTCACTTAAAAAGTTTTTTTAAGTACTCCTAAGTACTTTAAGTACTTTAAGCACTTTAAGTCATTTTAAGACAAGTCGGCCTCCAGGAAATTGCTTATTTTCACTTATTTTCGCTTATTTTCGCTTATTTTCACTAATTTTCGCTTATTTTCTTTTTTTTTTTTACTTAAAATCAGGTCAATTTCAACATTTGAGTGAGTTTCAAGCATGTTTAAGTGAGATTTAAGCACTTTTAAGAACATTTTAAGCAAAATATATTTGAGATTACACTACAACATTAATAACTAGGACAAGGCTCATGGGAAACACAGGAGGCACAGGAAACATGGAAGCCACAGGAGATGCAGGACAATCCACTTGCATTTCTCTACCAAGTAGCAACACACCCATTCATCTTTCCAGACTGGGCCATAGCGTCACAACACCAGTCCAGGACATGGACAGGGTCCAAAGGGTCCTCCCACCACAGCGTTGACATTGACATTGACATCTGATTCAAGCGGCTACACTGCAAGGTGAGAGCACACTTCCAATTACTGGTCATGCGCACGGCATACTCACCATGGGGCAGACCAACTGGGAGCACTCCCATCCCCGAGATGGGTCACCTCATACGCCACGATCTCGAACTCGTGATCTTGATTGTAGAGAATAAGGGAGCAGTGCTGAAAAAAAAGCTATATCAGTACACTCGAGCACCCATTTAGAGGTTGCCACTCACAGTCATCGTCTGCTGCGTCATACAGCTCGAAGCCTTCAAGTGAAAACCAATACCGCAGTTCATACCACGGGCCACGAATTACCTTGGCCAATGCAAGGAAACCGCTTTCGTAAAGGAACACGGCAAGGTACTTTGCCTTGAGCGCAGGCACTCGTACCACAGCAGGTGGCGGGGGAGCAAGGCAGCGGGGTGATAGAGACCGTACCCGATACCGTTGGATGTACGAGAATGCTCGTGGAAGGTTGATACAGGACCAATCGTCGACAAGAGCGCAGACTAAAAAGCGCAATATGTCATGCGCAGATCGGTATCGTCTGCTCCGGGTAGCGTCGCGAATCTATACAAACAGGCGACGGGACGGCGCCCTCTCCAAGATCAACAAACATAACACAAATACAATAATTATGAATAATGCGCACCCTCTGTCTTTGCCTTGGCACGAGCCGACCTTACGCGCGAGGGAGGCACGGTCCAAGAGCGAATAGTCGTCCCATAGTATGGCGAGCGCGAGCAGCGCACAGTACATCATGATTAAATGCGGCGCCGCCACTCCGATCTGTTGCTATTTTTCCGCGCGCAGGGACGACAAACCGTTAGACGCGTATGTATGCTTGTTTTGTTGTGGGGAAGGGGAAGGGCGTAGGGTTGGAGGAGACGTACCTGTGCCGGATCGTCGTCATCATCATCACCACCGCTCACGAACACTGGACCAGGACGAAAACTGCCGCCTTGACGAAAAAGAAAAAAGGCGATTCGCGCCATCATCACCACCCGAAAACAATCAGTCCGAGCTAGAACAAACGCGAACAACAGGCCAAAACAAAAAAAAAACTTACCGAAGTAATGATCCCAAATCCACCCTTTCCATCTCTCACGATCTGACTTCGCTATCTTTCGTTCCGCAAATCCAGCCTAACGTGCAGGGACTGAGCGTACGGATGAAGGTAAGGACTGTGGCTGGTGCAGAAAGGCACGCGCCAATGCGAGAAGTTTGCTGTTGCTGAAGGTGCGAAAAATTTGCACTGTCGACGAGGGCCGCAACATCCGCCATCGCCTTTTTTGCATCCGTGACGACTGCATCCGTTCCAGTAGGTGCTGTCGGCCCGCGGTTGAGGATAAGTGGGGCAAGTAGAAGTGGATATCTGCAGATTTGCTGAACAGGTCTAATAAGATAATGTGAATTGCATTCGCAGACGTGGATCACGCTCTCAAAGGCAGCGCAGGAGGTGGTGGAGGCGGTGGAGGCGGCGGGGCAGGAGGCGGTGGCGGAGGCGGAGGCAAAAAAAGAAGAAAAAAAGTCAGGAAGTGTTAGGTTTGGACAGGCAGCGTGACAACATACCGGGGAGGTGCAGAATGCGTCGGCGCAGGCAGTGTGATACCGTGGACCGCCCGGCAGTGCCAGTGGGTCCAGGAGGTGCGCGATGTGGAGGCGAATGCGGCGGAGGCGGCGGAGGAGACGGAGGAGACAGAAGTGGCCCAGGAGGCCCAAGAGGAGGTGGTGCAGGCGGTGCAGGCGGCGGTGCAGGAGGAGGCAGCGGAGACGGAGGCGGAGGCGGAAGGGGAAAAAAAAAAGTCAGGCACGTTGAGGTGGGGCAGGCAGCATGACAACGTACCGAAGAGGGCGTAGAAGACGCCGACGCAGGCAGCATGACGCCATGGACTGCCCGGCAGTGCCAGTGGGTCCAGGAGCTGCGCGATGTGGAGGTGGCGAAAGCGATGGAGGCGGCGCGGAGGAAGAGAGAAAAAAGGCAGGGATGCTGAGACGTGTGGCGGGGCAAGACGGCGAGCAGTGGTGGCGACAACAGAGGCGAGACAGCGACAGAGGGAGACAGAGGGAGGGATAGGCGCAGACAACGAGAGGCACGAAAATGATGAGGCAAACGAAAATCAACATCAAGCAAACAAGAGTAAACAACCGATGCAGGTGCACCGGAACGACTTAGCAAAAATTTTGTGACTTTGGCAAAAAACTTCGCGACTTCACAAAAATTTCAGTGTGCTTAGCTAATTATGTGATAATTAAGCGACTTTAAGCGACTTTAAGCGAATTTAAGCGACTTTAAGCAACCGTACATGTATAAGTAACAATTAAGCAAACACAATAACTAGTAACCAGTGAACCAATTGTTTTAAGTGGTTTTAAGTGACAATTAAGCGACACCTGATAATCAAGCAACTGGTAAGTGCAGTAAGTGGTCAACAAGATGTTTTAAGTGCAATTAAGTACACAGACATGACACTTAAGCAGTTGATTAAAAATCATGTGACCACTTTGCTTAAAAAATGGGCATCGCTTAACTTGC
The DNA here is from genome assembly GCA_022376515.1 of Lactifluus volemus. NCBI lineage: Eukaryota > Fungi > Basidiomycota > Agaricomycetes > Russulales > Russulaceae > Lactifluus > Lactifluus volemus. The sequence continues at coordinate 8,409 of WTXI01000556.1, read as the reverse complement.
TTAATTGTGCTTAAATGACTTAATTGTCTTAGGCTTCGCTTAATGTACTTAAAACTACTTAAAAAGCAATTTTAAGCAATTTTAAGTACATTTTAAGCATATTTTAAGCACATTTTAAGTAAAACTTTTTAAGTGACTTTAAGTAACTTTAAGCTGCTCGGACATTTTGCTGATGCGGCTGTGTGCCAGTATCCTCTTTTCGAGACTCATATTGCACAATGGCCAGTGTTGAGGAGGGAATGTTATGGAATGCAGGACACGTTGGACCCTATGCTTCCTAACACGCTTACTCACACTGATGACGTCCCTTCCACATTGTTTCTATTGTGCTGACTGTTCTATTGTCCTGATGCTCTATTGTTCGTCCCGATTGGTCCAGTGTTATTGTCTCACGTCTCTATTGTCCTAGTTCGCTATTGTTCTTGACCCCTTGCTTATTGTCCACCCTAGTTTGGTAGAACAATTAGCACAGGTTGTATAAGTAGGCCTCGGCTGGTAGCTTGTACCCCAGCTTCAGCTTTAACTCAAATCGACTCGTTTTACTCTCCAGAAAGACAGATCTTCTCCTCTCCTCTTCCCTCTCTTCTCTTACCCTCCTATACGCCCTAGTAGGGTCATCGAAGCTTGGTGGTTGTGCTACAACACCACAGGACTCAGCGTGTCGACACTTGGAGTGTCCCTGAGCCCAGGTCTTAGGAGAGACCAAGAACAACACAGAACCCTTGTTGGGACCCGGCCCAAGTCGAGCCGTAACAAAAGCCGAAGCTCTTCCCAGTAGATGTCCACTTGGGACTATCTACAACAACCAATCTACCTGCGAATCAAAGAATTGTTGATTGACGCACACTTGAACAAGAACGAGGCAATACAGAAACAGTATAACGCCAAACGAAGATCAGAACAAAGGTGCTGGAAAGAAGTCAGCATTTCCTGCGTACGCACCATTGGCCACCTAGAAACAATCTTGGGTGCAGGAACAGAGTTGTTCCAATCTGAACAAGGAAACACGTTGATCCTCTATCTACCGGGGGATCGTATCGCCTTTCACACGCAAGGCTGGACAGGAATAACGACGGGTCTTTGATCGTTGTCTGGGATACAAACGAAGACGACCTAGGAACTAGAGTCATTCCCAGAGAGGACGACGACCTAACCATCGAACAGAAAGGAAGCATCAGATTCCTGGAAGAAAGGAGACAAACACATCAATTATACCAGAAACCAACAACCTATCACTCCTATCATGAAGAAGCAGGATCGAGAGCCAAGTACAGGTCTCCCTGCGAGTTCATCAACAATCGGTGGTACAACATCTATTGGTCGAACGACGATTACTGGACCGATCCCACTATGAAGTTCACCAAATACGACTACATCCTCAATGAACTAGCTCTCCCCCCCTCAATGCAACCATCAGAAACAAGTGAAGATGAAAGCGAGGATGAAGGTGGGGGAACATCCCCTCAACAAGATTCGACTGGAGAAAACTCCTCCTCAGAAAGCAACCAAACTAGACAGCCCCCGCCAACACAAGAAAATGAGGAGCCCAGACTAGTTACCCCAGTCACCCCGATAGATCGCGCCATGAGTGCGCTCAGCATCACCTCGCCAACACCAATGTTCACTCGCTCAGCCACATTGACCCAGCCGGTACAAACCACAACCGCGGCAGGACCTAGCCAAGGGGGTGGCGGCGGTGGAGGTGGTGGCGGCGGTATTGGACGAGAGATCAATCCTGAGACTCAGTCAGAAAGAGAAAAGACTATATTATCTACCTATTGGACGAGAGATCAATCCTGAGACTAGGTAGATAGTAAGTAACTTAGAAGTGAAGAGAATCAATGATAAGATACTAACCTCAGTCAGAAAGAGAAAAGACTGAGGTGTGCGGGACACAAAAGTTACTGTACTTATGGTAGAAACTAACTGAGATAATTAGTGAACTAATATTGAAGCAATAAAATGTGGAACGCTATGAAACGAAAGAAAACGGGGGAATGAGATGAAACCATAGATAACGAGTCTGTCCGAATCTGGAGTCTGTCCGAATCTGGTATCACCGGGTATAAGTGGTCACACGTCACGTAACGTGTCACCGCGCGTTGGCTCGACTTACGCTCTGCGAGGCTGTGCTTCCAACAGGCGGTGGTGGTGGTGGTGGTGGAGGTGGCGGTGGCGGTGGAGGTGGAGGTGGGGCAGTCGCTGCAGCTGGAGCTCAACCGGTTGCTCCCCCCAGGAACGGACTAAAAGGAATACCACCCACGCCATTCAAAGGAGAAAAGGGCCTTTATGATGTCTTCAAAACCGAATGGCGCATGTACAAAGCCATCAACCGAAACCACGACGACATGCTAGTCCCCTACAATCGCGTCATGACAATGCTAGGGATGGTCAAAGGACCCCTGGTGTCAGCATGGGTGCAAGATTACCTAGATACCATCGAGCAGGAAGTGGTCCAACATGGAGAAAATGCAGAAATCCTGTGGACCAACTTTGAGGACGCCCTAGATGACGCCTTCAAAGATACCAATGAAGAAGACGATGCGATCACTAGGCTAGAACATCTAGAGATGAAGAAAGGAAACCTGGCCCAGTATACAGCCGAGTTCAATCGCCTCAGAAAAAAAGCAGGGTGGGATGCTGACAGCAACGGCACCGTCAGAATGTACAAGAGGGGACTAGACCTAGGCCTCCTCACCAGCATGCTCAAACAAGTAGGGGCGAACCCGAACACCCTGAGGGGCTGGCAAGAGTTGGCCACCCAGCACCACGACGCTTACCAACAATTGAAGCATGAAATCAGCTTCAGGAAGGACGTGCCCCGGTGGGCCAGCCAACTCATGGCCAAGAAGAAAGAAGCCCCCCCTCAGAAAGACCCCTGGGCTATGGATATCGACGTCACCAGAACCGACTCAGCAAAAGCAGACGAAAAACAAAGGCTGAGAAGGGAAGGGCGGTGTTTCTTCTGCAAAGAACAAGGCCACCTCTCCAGGGATTGTCCTAAAAAGAAAGGACAAAGCAATTCCAAGCCAGCTCAACAACCCAAAGTTAGAGCAAGCAAGAAGGAAGATGACGAAACTACACAAGTCGGTGACAACGAAGACCCCATCCAGATGCTCAGGAGCATCAGAGCCAAGATTGGGAAAGGAGCCTTCAACGGCGCCTTGGATGGGCTGGTAGAAGAAGAGGATTTTTGAATGGCTCGACCCGTGCAGCCTGGGTATGAGCCCGTCTTACTCAAATATGTCGTATCTCGAGAACCAATACACTGGACATTCCCCTATCGTTCGCGAGCGCGACCAAGACGGCTGCTGAAAAGGCACTACTCGATAGTGGTGCCACAGAAAATTTCATTGACCCGAGGATGGTGGAAAAAGCTAGGTCTGGGATCAATAGACCTCCAGGAGCCACAAACGGTGTTCAATGTGGATGGAACGGAAAATCAAGATGGGAAGATCACCAGTTACTGTCTCCTTAATATCCTACAAGGACGAAAGGAAGCGGCACAAGTCTTCTTCATCACAAACTTGGGTGAAGATCGAATTATCTTGGGATATCCTTGGCTACGAGAGTTCGACCCCCAAATCAACTGGAAGGATGGGAAGGTTCGTGGGCCACCGATCAAGCTTTCCACCACGGGGCGAAGCTGGAAATTGAAGTGGGCAGCACAAAGGACGAAAGCATGCAAAACGAGTTTTAGCCAACAATGGGCGCAAAAGGAAGGAAAGGGACAGAGCAAGGTAGCAGTCCCAGAACAGTTCCGGAAATACGCCAATGTTTTCTCTGAAGAAGAAGCGAAACATTTCCCCCCTTCACGACCAGAGGACCTTGTTATCACGTTGCTGCCAGATGCCCCAAAACCATCAATTGCAAGACATACAAATTAACGGCGGAAGAAACCAAGTCCATGCGAACATTCCTCACCGAGCAACAGGCCAAGGGTTACATCATGAGGTCGAAATCGGCGTGGTCCAGCCCCTTCTTTTATATCAAAAAGCAGGATGGAAAGCTGAGGCCAGTCTATGACTACAGAAAAGTGAACGAATGGACGGTTAAGGATGTGTACCCCCTTCCCCGCATCGACACTATCTTCGACCAGATGGGAGACGCCAAGCTCATGTCCAAATTCGACATTAGAGATGGGTATTATAACATCAGAATCCACCCCGATAGCCAGTGGATCACGGCCGTCAAAACGGACGAAGGCCTATTCGAAGCAAAGGTCATGCCCTTTGGACTATGCAATGCACCAGCCGCCTTCCAACGGATGGCAGATCGCATCTTTGCCGATCTAAAAAAGAAATATCCTCGTTGGGTTCACTGGTACCTGGACGACTTCCTCATTGTGACCCCTGATGACCCAGAACTGCACGACCAAATCACCAAGGAGTACCTAGAGATCCTGGAAAAGGAGTCACTCTTCCTGAAGCCAGAAAAATGTCAATTCGCCAGGAAGGAGATCGAGTTCCTGGGATATGTCATCGATCAGGGGACCATCCGTATCGACCCAAGCAAAAAGCATGGTCTGGCAGACTGGCCTCAACAACTGAAGTCAGTACGGGAGGTTCGCAGCACACTTGGGGTCCTGGGCTACCAACGACAGTTCATTCCTGAATTCGCGAACGTGGCGAGACCCCTGACCAACCTATTAAAGAAAACGACCAAGTTCGAATGGACCGAGGAATGTACAAAGGCAGTGGACCAACTGATCAAGGCAGTCACTAGCGATCCAGTGTTACAACGGCCTAATTTAGCCGAACCATTCGTGCTAGAAGTGGATGCTTCGCAATACGCTAGTGGAGCAATCCTCCATCAACCAGACAAGGATCGGAAGTTACGCCCAGTGGGCTACTACTCACGAACGTTCAACCAAGCCGAGAGAAACTATGATATCCATGATCGGGAACTATTGGCAATGATCCGAGGGTTGGAACATTGGCGACACCTCCTGCTAAGCTCCCCGCACGTCATCACAGTTGTCAGCGATCACGCAAACCTCCAGTACTATTGGGAGGCACACAAAATTAGCAGGCGAGTGGCGCGCTACATCCCAAAGATGGCAGAGTATAACATGAAGATCGTACATCGACCGGGGGAAGACGAACAAGGCCGACCCATTGTCACGACGACCAGGATGCGACCAGGGAGAGAATGACCACAAGGACGTACTAGTCTTACCCCCAGAGCTCTTCGTGCGCCTCTTCACAGAAGAACAGTCATTGGAACAGGAAGTAGAGCGCGCCCAAGAAAGACACCAACAACAGTTAGAAGATTGGACGAAAATGGAAGGGGTGCGAAAGCACCGAACGCGCTTCGGGACCAAGTGGTATCACCATGACCGGCTGGCAGTTCCAGAAGATCCCACAGTGCATCGAAGCATCCTACAAATGTACCATGATCACAAGACAGCAGGGCACCCAGGGATCATGAGAACTTGGTCCACGATCGCTAAAGACTACTGGTGGCCCACGATGAGAACATTTGTCACCAAATATGTGCAGGGGTGTGCAACTTGTCAAAGCACCAAGAGCGGCACAACCCGACCTAAGGTCCCTTTGGTACCTATTCCCCCGAAACAAAGCTATGCCCCATATTCGACAATCGCCCTAGATCTGATCACAGACCTCCCAGAGTCGCAAGGCTACGACAGTATTCTGACCATCACTGACCATGATGTAGCAAAGCGGCGTTCTTTATCCCTTATAACAAGACCATCAATAGCGAAGGGATTGCGAGGTGCTACGCCAAAGAGGTGTTTCCCCATTACGGCCCTCCGAAGCGGGTGATCTCGGACCGCGACCCGCGTTTTGCATCAAAATGGACTAGGGAACTATGTAGACAATTGGGGATTGACCAGAACATCAGTACGGCATACCACCCCCAAACCGATGGCCAATCAGAACGAACGAACCAATGGCTAGAACAGTACTTGCGTGTCTATGGAAACTTCCACCAGAACGATTGGGTCAGCTGGCTACCACTGGCACAATTCGTGCATAACTTGTGGATCAATGAAACAACCAAGCAAACACCGTTTGATCTGCTTATGGGGCATACTCCCACGGTATGGCAAACAGAAAAGGAAGGCAAGATGCTGGCGATCGAGCGGCGCAAAGATTATCTGATGGAAAAACGTAACCAAGCACACCAGGCCATCCAACGAGCGCAGGATCTCCTCCAGAAGAGGAATGTGCGAAAGAAGGGCAGACGAGCCTATGAACCGTTCAAGGAAGGAGACCAAGTTTGGCTAGACGGGAAGAATCTCAAAACGTCGCACCCCTTCGCCAAATTAGCCCCAAAACGATATGGCCCGTTCTCAGTGATCCAGGTGATTAACCCGGTGGTTTTCAAACTGAAACTCCCAGATCAGTGGCGTCAAAAACGTGTCCACCCGGTCTTCCATGCGTCCCTTCTATCCCCATATAAGGAGACGGAAGAAAATGGGCAAACCTTCACAGAACCAGCCCCAGACGTAATAGAAGGTGAGGAAGAATACGAAGTCGAACAGGTGTTGGACTCCAGGCGAAAAGGGCGTGGCAAGGGACGCCTCGAGTACTTCCTGAAATGGAAAGGATACCCACACGCTCACAACACATGGGAACCAGCTGATCAAGTACACGCGGACGATTTGGTGGAAGAATTCCACAAACAGCACCCAACAAAGACCAGAAAAATTATAATAAGACGAGGAAGGATGAACAACGAACAATGCAGCTTCGCTCCCTCTTCCAAGAACCCAACGAACCCCCCTTCATCGTCCCTCACTTCCGCGAGTTCTTCCTCAAGCGACAGATCCATATTACCTACGCCCATCATTGCCAGCACAAGCACTACTGTCGGGAGGCCATCTGCTCCTCCCATTACTAATCTGCCCGTCACCTCGCTTCCTTATACGTGGGAGGAGATCCAAACCGCTAACCTTGATCTCTCCCTTCCTCAAATTTTCCAAGCCTCCCGGGTGGACGCCGACTTCTTCGATCCCAAACGAGAACATTGCACCTCCCCTGGCTCCTTTATAGTTGACTACCGCCAAGTCCGTCTCGTGTGTCTGGGGATCCCGTATGACTGGCCAGTGGGGTGTGAAAACTACTACGAGTGGCCTTACAATCCCTATAAGTACTACGAGGATACCCGACAGTGTTTTCACTGTCTTTTCGACTTCAAGTGGAGGAGAGACCACCCCGGAACCCAGAGGCGCACCCGCATCTTTACTGACGGCCGTAGCACCATGGTTGCCCAAAGGTTGGGTGACTTCGCTAGACCAGAAACCCCTGAGGAGGAGTGGTTTGAAGAAGACGACGAAGGCCAGTTGCGCATCAACCTCCTTCGGGCCCCCACGCTCCCCACTGTCGTGGCAGCGCAGACCGACAGTTGGGTCCCGGATCCGCCCCCTCAAACACGTAGCATTGGCACCCAGACGACCACAGTTAGCACAGAAGACAAAGCCATTCAAGCGTTCCCCACCTACGGGACCACCGAGTACTGGCTTGATCAAAGGGACGGTAATCCCGGGGGTCCTCAGCAGAGAGATCGGGATATGGAACCACGAGCACGCCTTGCTCTTCACCCACACGGACTTGATCGCCTGGGACTCGATTCCGGAGGTCTTCAGAGATTCGATTTTCCAAATGACGCTACACCGAGTCAAGAACTGAAGCTCTGTCGCTTCCACGGCCGACTGATGACCCACAACAGCGACAGCTGTCCCTTTCCCCACTTCTCATGCATGCCGGGGCTGGGAGTCTGTCGCGTTCCTGAAAACCATGTCTGGCACGGCGGGGGCTGTCTTCTCGATGGCACGATTGAAGAGATCAAGAGGAAGCGCAAGCAGATGGAGATGTTGGACACTTGTGTCGCAGGGCCGTCCCAGTCACGACGTAAAACTGACTAAGGTGGCAGGTGGGACTGCCTTCTAGAGAGGGGGTATTGTTACGGAATGCAGGACATGTTGGACCCTATGCTTCCTAACACGCTTACTCACACTGATGACGTCCCTTCCACATTGTTTCTATTGTGCTGACTGTTCTATTGTCCTGATGCTCTATTGTTCGTCCCGATTGGTCCAGTGTTATTGTCTCACGTCTCTATTGTCCTAGTTCGCTATTGTTCTTGACCCCTTGCTTATTGTCCACCCTAGTTTGGTAGAACAATTAGCACAGGTTGTATAAGTAGGCCTCGGCTGGTAGCTTGTACCCCAGCTTCAGCTTTAACTCAAATCGACTCGTTTTACTCTCCAGAAAGACAGATCTTCTCCTCTCCTCTTCCCTCTCTTCTCTTACCCTCCTATACGCCCTAGTAGGGTCATCGAAGCTTGGTGGTTGTGCTACAACACCACAGGACTCAGCGCGTCGACACTTGGAGTGTCCCTGAGCCCAGGTCTTAGGAGAGACCAAGAACAACACAGAACCC
>WTXI01000555.1:0-15973 GCA_022376515.1 Lactifluus volemus | reverse complement strand
CCAGGCCGAAAGGAGGTCACGTCCATCGGATGACCCGCTTACTTTCCTCGACTATTGTTCCACCAAGATGGCAGAGGAAACTCCTCGGGCTCGCGCAACTTTACCTGACACAAGTTGGGATGCCATCCAAGCGACGACGGAGAGATCCTTTTACTTGGTCATTTGACTGGTTAGCAAATGGTGGTGAGTAATTTTCATTTACTGGACACACAGAGTCGGTCAATTCTATTTCATTCTCGCCTGACGGACATCCCATCGCATCGGCCTCTTATGATCACACTATTCGTGTGTGGGATGCATTTACTGGACACACATTTTGGGTCCGCTCGGTTGCATTCTCGCCGGACGGGAATCGCATCGCATCGGCCTCGGAAGATTTCCCGATTTGTTTGTGGGATGCCTCCGCAGGAGAGAGTTCACAGCGCACCCAGTTACTCGAGACAAGTTAACGGTCAAATCTATTGCATTCTCGCCTGACGGGAACCGCATCGCATCAGCCACGTTCGATCACTCGATTCGAGTGTGGGATGCTGCGACAGGAGAGCTCCAAGCGGGCCCCATTACTGGACACACAGATTATGTCGACGATCGCCTGACGGCCATCGCACTGCATCGGCCTGTGCGATCACACAGTTCGTATGTGGGATGCTGCAACAGGGGACATCGTAACGGATCCATTTACCGGATACACCAAATCGGCCCGTTCTGTCGCATTCTCTCCTGATGGACAGCGCATCGCACGATTCGGGTGTGGGATGCCACTACAGGAGAGGTCGTAGCAGGCCCGTTCACTGCACCCACAGATTCGCTCAGATCTGTTGCATTCTCGCCCAACGGGCAGATCATTGCATCGGCCTCGATCGATCACAAGATTTGTGTGTGGCATCCCGCAACAGGAGAGATCGTAGCATGCCCCATCACTGAAGACACACATTTAGCCAAATGTGTTGCACTCTCGCATGATGGACAGCGCATCGCATCCTCGCACGATAACACATTTGAGGTGTGGGATGTCGCAACAGGAGAGCTCATAGCGGGCCCGTTTACTGGACATACCGAATGGGTCACGTCTGTTGTATTCTCACATGACAGGCGTCGCATCGCATCGGTCTCGCACGACGATAGTATTCGGGTGTGGGATGCCGCAACCGGAGATGTCAGAGCAATCCGATTTACTGGACGCACAGATGACATCCAGTATGTCGCATTCTCACCATGCGGAGAGTACCTTGTCTCAGGCTCGTACGATGGTGAAATTCGTGTGGAGAAGATTGCAACGGAAAATATTCATGCTTTGGACCAATTCTTTATGAATGATGATGGTTGGGTATGTGGGAAGGACGGTGAACTTCTATTTTGGATCCCTGTGCTTCACCGGCCGTGTCATTTTGAACCTAGTACTGTCTGGATTTCAGGCAAACAGGCAACCGGCTTGATCTCTCGAATTTTGTGCACGGATCAACTTGAAATTGGGCTGCAGTACATGATCACAGGTTATAGGAACAAATCAGTTGTACGCCATTTTTTCGTTTACTGTAAATCCGAGTCTTCGTCCAGTTCGAGTCTATTTATTGAGAATGATTTGTTGTACTTATACGATAACCCACCAGAGAAATACCAGGGTGAAGAACGAGAGGAGGGAAGGGCTAAACGACGCGAGAGACTTGCTCGGGAGGGGGGTGGGTGCCAGAGGCAGCTTGGAAGATTGGATTCCAAGAACGTCATACGCGGCACAGGTACGAATACATGTACCTTGGTGAAGACATAGTACCCGTTGTACCTGCTCTGATCCGAACATAACATTCCCCGTTTTTCACCGGTCATGTTACTAAACTGCAAATATTCCACCAGTCAATACAGAACACTGCGAAGATACGTAAAACAAGAATGTGCATGATTGATGGCGATGGATGTATCATAATAACTTGGACAAGAACTTGAAACAAGAAAAATCAAAAATTAGCTGGCGTATTTGGAAACGCGATAAATTGGACTAAGATAAGATAAGATTGTGCGGAATCCTTGATCAAAAATGTAACTGAAACTTCTCGCTTTGCAGTGATAATGGCCATGTCAAGTATTAATAATCCCTCAACAGCGTGCGCCACCAGCAGGGCCATTCCACGAGCGTAACGAATTGCCTGTTCCGTCACCGTCACCATTTCCAGAGCCAGACGACAACATGCTCAGTTGCTCTCGCTGCCGTCTACGCTTGGCCACGCGCTGTCGCTGCTTGTCAGTTTCCGCCGCCGAATTCGACTCGCCACTTTCTGCCATTGCGATGTCACCTGTGAACACAGAACCAGATTGCCACCCGGCTGCTCCAAGGATGAGCGTGCATTCCTCTACCGCATTTCTTCCATCGTCGTCGTTGTCGGTGCTGGTGCGGTCGAAGAAGGGTGGCTGACAGGCTTCAGCGGCCAGTTCGCAGGCCATGGCTTTGGAACGATATTCGAGCGGAACGTGAGGACGTGCGCGTGGACGTGAAGGCGAGGCGATATTCAACGAGTCCACGCTGCATATGCCATCTACAGATGGTTCCACAGAGAGCATGGAAATGTCCCCTTCTGCCGTCAGATCTACATGAGTCGTCTTCTCCATTTCAATTTCGGCGCCATCGAAGTTCGGTCGCTCAAAGTTGCGATTAACGGCTTCTTGGGAAGCCGTCGTTGATGCTGCGGTGCGCATAGGACCGCCGCAGTGTCGATTGAAGGGATGCGATCGCTGGCGCGAAGGGATCCGGCGATGCATGGTGATGGGGGCCAGTCAGCGTTACTCGGCTTGTGTCAAGCAAGCGGCAAGATCTAGGGAGCCGAGCTCTCGGGCTAGCCAAATTCTGCCGTATCATCAACCACGATGCGCATACATAGCAGGGAAGAAGGATGCAGCGTACCAGACGTAACTGACGCGCTTGTATGCGGAGCAAGTTCCAGTCGATGTAGCGCAATGGTGATGTGGCGACGAAATCTTGCATTCGTTCTCGTATTTCGTCAACTCTGTTCAAGTTGCGGGATCACATTCCAGGCACATCCTCAGCACGGATGAAAATGAAAAAGACAGCCAAAAAAAATTGGCGGACGTTGGAGACAAGACGACGATGATGCGGGGACTGGCCAAATTAGTATCGACGGAGCTGATCGTGCAGTACCCCTCGTTTGAGTTGACCACTCTGGATAATGACGTGACCACTAGCTCGAGCTCGGCTTCGAGTTCCCGCGCATTGAGTATAGTCTGTGCGAAGAACAGTACAGTTAGTATATCAGACAACGGGGCGTAGATTATCAGAGCAGAACGATGCAAGCACACCTGAGCACATCTCAGTGGTGAGAAGTGTTGAGACTGGGTGAGAGCCACTATTGGGCGAGAGACCAAAAGTCGGAAGCTTGACATTCGGTGGAGGCGGATCACCTTGTCGTTATATGCAATCCAGCCTGGAGAGGTCGTAAAACATCGATTTGGAGACTCGCATGTATGGCTTGAGATAGCGATGCGTGATGCCTTTAATAGTATGGATGTACTCGAAGAAACTGGAGGATGGAGGAGATGAGGATAGGACTGCGTGAGGCTGTCGTTGAAAGTTTTTGTCCGGGCCGCGAGCTGTTCCTAAACTGGCTAGCCTCCAAACTTGGCTCAGTTCGTTGAGAGTTCACGCCAAGGTTCACGCGTTCACGTTTCACGCCCAAAATACTGTCACAGCCTGGGTATACAGGATGAACACGCAAGTGAACATGTAAGTAAGTTGTCCCCATGTGAGTTGAGTGGGCACATGTTTTCCGATCTGGTACTGTACAACTACTCATCGCTGTTCTCATCGACGATCGTGCTGAAGGAGACCGCGACATCACCGAGGGCGATCGCAATGTTACTCCGGATGTTCGAGTCTCTCGACATCTCCAGGATGCGGAAGAGCAGGTAATGGTTGGCGTCGCAGAATTGCGAGCTCACGCAGAGGAACTTGTTAAACGAGAGCGTCGCCACCACCCGCAGCGTCGTGTTCTGTTCAAAATATTTTGGTTGGTGCTGAGCGGCGAAATGTTAGAGATTTACGAACCTTGAATTGGTTGGGCCGACCGCATATACGGACCAGTAGAGACCCATATAGTGCAAGGAGCGAATCGGGGCCGTACAAGAACTCCGCACAGTAGCTATGCGGTCGCTGATCTCATCCTCCGCATTTCCAGCAACCTGGTCAAGCTCCTCCCCATCCTTACTCGCAGCATCGCTTCCGGTACCCCTTGCGAGCTTCTCAGCTATAAGAACGTGAGAAGAAGCAAAAAAAAGGGAGCCGTTCATGCACGTAAGAAGACACATACCTAGTTCCTTTTCCTGTTTCTGGCGCTTCCACTCGCGTTGGATGAGTTCCAAGTAGACAATGTGCTTGACCGCGACGTGGCCCACTACAAACAGCAGCTGGCTCAGCTCGAATGCGTCCCCAGTGTCATCGCTCTTCTTCGCGGTGTTCCCTGTTAAAGCTCCCTGCGTCGATCCAGGCACGGTTGAGATCAACGCCTGTGCGCTCGGTGGTGGATCCTCCTCCATCGCATCCTCATCCGGTACCGCAAACGACGCCTGTTCTTCGGCAGCAGAGGGTATTGGTCTCTCTTGCCAGCAGAACGCGTGCGATAGGATCTTGATAAGCGTATTGCTCAGCACTTCGGCTGGACTCCGAGCGCATAGGGGGTGCTGATGGCTTGTTCGGAGAGCGCAAACCGCTCGCGTGAGCGACACGGGTGCTCAATAGCTTCTTGCAGTTTGCGGAAGACCATGTCAAGGCGGTCTCGCCGCCATCCTCGGCTCTGGAGGACTCTGGTTCGTCCTCGTCCATGATACTGTCGACCTCGTCTGTTCAACGACAAATCAGCAACAAGCTCGTTGTTTGAGGGGACGGCATTTACCGCGATCGCTTCTTTACGAGCCGAGCCGTAGAATTCATCCCCGCTTCTCCCGCATTTCCAGATAGGGTGTCACCTTTTCCATTTTCTGCAACTCCTTCACCACTTCACGGTACTGATCTTCCCACTCCTTCATCCCGAGCAAGCCGCCGTGCGTCAATCCGTACGGATGCGTCACCATCAGCTTGACGATCAACCAAATCGTGATCCTGCGCACGCCCGCCACCTTGTCCTCGAGCGCGGACACCGCCGCACACGTGATGTCGAGACGCAGTTTGGGAAATTTCACGGGCAGGTCGCAGAGTCGGCTGAGGACGGTGAACACTTTGGAGCGCACGTAGGAGGAAAGGTTGAGAGTGCGCTCGAGGAGCAGATCGTAGAGATCGTTGAGCTGTTTCTGTGTCTAATGCGCGTCGCTCGTGAGGTCTTCCGAGCAAGCCGATGAGACAGCCGATGATTTCGACGATCGCCATGCACATCGGATAAGACTGTGTTTATGTAACGTAAGGTCCCGCAGACAGTCGAAAAAAAGTGTGTGTGTAAGAAAATGCACCTCTGAGTCCAAGTGCGAGAGCAGCAAGTCTGCTTGAGGACTGCTCGCGGTGCCCACTCTGCGAATTCCGTGAGGAACCTAGAAACGTTCCTTGGTCCCTTGGTATCTTCCGCATCGAATTCTTCCCAGCGATCTCGTGGAGGATCTCCTCGCTGAGTTGTGCATGGTCGAATTCCTTCAACAGCACGTTAAGACACTCTGCCATGGGTTCGGAGAGGTGCTCGTAGTCATGGAAGGATTGCATGATCGCGGTCTGTGCGGCAGGTCCATGCCCGTGATGTTTGGCCGCCGCGAGACAGATGAGTTTATAGACCCAAGCTTGATAGGCTGGGATTTCATGTACTGCTCATTCTCCGTGACATGGTACGCAGGCGCAGTGAGACACCTACCGAGCAAGGGACGTTTTTCCCTATAGTAAGCGAAACTGATACAGTGACCTTGTGAGGAAATGACACACCCGATAAAAATATCCCTCTCCCCGCTCATAGTCCAAATCTTGGATGTCTTCAACTTCAAAACCTTGGCGGTCAACGTAAGAATAGGCACGATTTGGTCTTTCCATGACCATTCGGCTGCCTTGTTCTTGGAAGCAACTCTCGTTTGCCTTTCCACCTCGTCCCTTCCGAGACTTTGCGGGTCCCGCGGCAGCGGACGCATCCTCGTCGGGTATGTTGACCTTCTCCACTGAGCGGGTCGACCAGTTGAGAAAGAAGGCATACATCTCAATCGGTATTTTATGGCAGTGCACGTCTGCTGGTCTTCGATGTCGTGCGCGCAGCATCCACCTCCGTAGCAAAGCCAGACATGATAACGTCGAGTAGTTTGTTCATCAAGACACCGGGCACGACATCGACGCATTTGAGAAAAGAATACAGGATCTCAAACGTATCTGGAGATGTAACGGCTTCGAAGGACTCTGCTATGGCTCGGACAGCTTCTGTAATAAACGATGAGTGGAGGATGTTAGTGAAAGTGTTTGCGACACACTTGAAGCAAAGCGTCCATCTCTCCTGGTTGCATCGATCGTATATCATGTTCATGCTCATAGAATAGTTCCCTAAATCTTGTAGAGCCTGAAGCTCCTCTTGGATTCACTCGCCATCTGGCAAGTCGTTGGCTGTTGTTGCTGCCAGTCCCGAACGCGTGTGAGGCGCGTCGGTCATGCTTCATCGCGTGTAGTCACAGTCACGCGTCACGTCCTTTAGTGCCAGTTCACGCAGGAGGCAGAAATCCGATTACTATACTATCTATGTTACAGTCCGAAGGAGGGAAAATCAGAAGACGAAAGCTCACACAGACCAGAGATACATTCCGGCCAAAGAAAGGGAATCAACCCTTGACATTTGACATATCTTCTTCGTTGAGTAAAAGATTCTCGTGAGTGGGAGGACGGTCATGGTTCGGTCTGATCAAAGCAAGACAACAGTCAAGGAATCTTAAATACAATTGATTCTATTTAGATTGTCATAATGTACTAGTAGCCCAATTCGATCCATAAGCAAAATCTGAGAGATCAAGTCGTGTCTCATGTTTGCCTGCAATCCAGATAGTGCTGGGTCTATGAAGGCATGGCCTATGTAGCTCGGAATCCAAAGCACAAGTTCATTCTCTTCTCCATGTAACCAACCATCACTATCAATCGAGGTTTGGTCCGTAAATTGATTCTTAATACTTTCAGCTCGGGTTGCAGCCTCCAGCAAATGAGTTGTGCCGTTGTCTGAAGCTGATGCAGTATGCTGTCCACCTAGTGAGTATGCAACAGATGTGACTGAATAGTAAATGGGCCACTACAATTGTCCTGTTGTGACATCCCACACCCGAATCGTGTGATCAAAGAGCCGATGCGATACGCTCCCATCTGGTGAGAATGCAACAGATCTGACCGATGGTGTGTCCAGTAAATGGGCCGCTACAATCTGTCCTGTTGTGGCATCCCACACCCGAATCGTGCGATCACGAGGCCGATGCGATACGCTCCCCGTCTGGTGAGAATGCAACAGAGAAGACCAATGGTGTGTCCAGTAAATGGCCCGCTACAATCTGTCCTGTTTGGCATCCCACACCCGAATCGTGCGATCATCGAGGCCGATGCGATACGCTCCCCGTCTGGTGAGAATGCAACAGATGACCGAACGGTGTGTCCAGTAAATGGGCCCGCTACAATCTGTCCTGTTGTGGCATCCCACACCCGAATCGTGGATCATTCGAGGCCGATGCGATACGCTCCCCGTCTGGTGAGAATGCAACAGAGAGACCATGGTGTGTCCAGTAAATGGGCCCGCTACAATCTGTCCTGTTGTGGCATCCCACACCCGAATCGTGCATCATCGAGGCCGATGCGATACGCTCCCCTCTGGTGAGAATGCAACAGATTGACCAATGGTGTGTCCAGTAAATGGGCCCGCTACAATCTGTCCTGTTGTGGCATCCCACACCCGAATCGTGCGATCATCGAGGCCGATGCGATACGCTCCCCGTCTGGTGAGAATGCAACAGAGTGACGAATCGGTGTGTCCAGTAAATGGGCCCGCTACAATCTGTCCTGTTGTGGCATCCCACACCCGAATCGTGCATCATGCGAGGCCGATGCGATACGCTCCCCGTCTGGTGAGAATGCAACAGATTGACCGAATCGGTGTGTCCAGTAAATGGGCCGCTACAATCTGTCCTGTTGTGGCATCCCACACCCGAATCGTGCATCATCGAGGCCGATGCGATACGCTCCCCATCTGGTGAGAATGCAACAGAGAAGACCGAATCGGTGTGTCCAGTAAATGGGCCCGCTACAATCTGTCCTGTTGTGGCATCCCACACCCGAATCGTGCGATCAGAGGCCGATGCGATACGCTCCCCGTCTGGTGAGAATGCAACAGAGATGACCAATGGTGTGTCCAGTAAATGGGCCCGCTACAATCTGTCCTGTTGTGGCATCCCACACCCGAATCGTGCGATCATGCGAGGCCGATGCGATACGCTCCCCGTCTGGTGAGAATGCAACAGAGAAGACCAATTGGTGTGTCCAGTAAATGGCCCGCTACAATCTGTCCTGTTGTGGCATCCCACACCGAATCGTGCGATCATGCGAGGCCGATGCGATACGCTCCCGTCTGGTGAGAATGCAACAGATGACCGAATCGGTGTGTCCAGTAAATGGGCCCGCTACAATCTGTCCTGTTGTGGCATCCCACACCCGAATCGTGCATCATCGAGGCCGATGCGATACCTCCCGTCTGGTGAGAATGCAACAGATCTGACCGAATGGTGTGTCCAGTAAATGGGCCCGCTACAATCTGTCCTGTTGTGGCATCCCACACCCGAATCGTGCATCACGAGGCCGATGCGATACCTCCCGTCTGGTGAGAATGCAACAGATCGACCGAATCGGTGTGTCCAGTAAATGGGCCCGCTACAATCTGTCCTGTTGTGGCATCCCACACCCGAATCGTGTATCAACGAGGCCGATGCGATACGCTCCCCGTCCGGGGAGAATGCAACACAATGACACCGTCGTCATGTGCCTCAATCGTCATTTCCAATTCAGGCCAATGCGACAACCGCCCGCGTTCCAACCTCAATGTCCGAGGAAATTCGGGAAGGTATTGATGAAGGATCTGGGAACAGGCTGGCGCGAAAGGCAGGGCAGAGACGTAGATATGTGGTGCACTTCGAGCCACCGCCTTTCCGAAATACCGCACGAATGAAGATCCATCCTTCGCCAATCCCAACAATTCTTCACATCCGTTTGTGAACGCTATTGCGATTTCACGCTCAAGTCACTACATGTCACATTCAATTATGCGGTGTACATACCTCGCGCAGCAACCATACCGACAGGGATGACAATGCTCGTGAAGCAACGCCGACACTCTTCTTGACACTAAGCACTTCCAGCCAAAACAGAAACTTTGTTTCGAGGAGCAATCGAACTTTTTTGAGGACCTCGTGATCGAAGGCAAGACGGCGCAAATGATCGCCCCAGTAAATACAACCATATTGTAGAGCAGACGGAATATATTGGCGATTCGGGATTCCAAGTCTGGGACGTCGCTGTTGGCGAGATATGACGACTCGAGTCCGCACATGTTGAATTTGAGGCCATCGAGCATTAAACCGAGGCAGGAATGTGTCAAATCATGGTGGGCATCTGCAAGGTCGACATAAAACACGTTGCTCTTCTTACTAGTCAGAAAGTCACGGAATGATGTATGGAGGGGAAGGATAGGGCGCGTTTGATCATGTGATGTGACGTTACTCAGCAGCGAGCCGAGGCAGCGGAGAATTCTGACGACCAGGTTGGAATCTTCGGGTGAACAAAGGTGCATGCTGTCGCAGAGAAACCAAAGAATTGATGGAGAGGGGTTCGATAGCGGCAAAAAGTTGTCCCATGATGGACCGAAACAGAACTTGGACTTCATCTGAATTAAAGTACCTTGGAGGACTTCTTCGTACAAGTTGTCCAGCGGACCTTCACCACTGCGACCTCGAGAGGGTGCCAACAGGCGCTGTACACATTCGTTGTAGCTAAGGCCAAGATTGGCAGGGCTGTTTATGAAACCGCATGCAACGGCCGCCCATTGAAACAAGCCTTGTGACGCCTGAACTAGCTTGCTACCGTGATCATTGAACACGTCCTTGCGGAGCTTGCTCTGAATATACAAGCCAATATCTTGTTCCGTCTTGGCAGCCAGTTGGGCGTCATCCATGTACAGTGTATGGACGGACCGCGCGTCGGCGAATGCCTGTTCGATGTCATCTTCCGACCTCGACGTGATGAGTATGCGAACGTTCGGCGGGAGGTCGATGAGACGTTCGGCAAGAAACGTGTGCAGTGCATTTCCGCCAATTGTAATACCACTCTCATCCAACCCATCGATGATGATGAGAATTGGATCAACAAGTGGTACGCTCTTGAATGGATTAACGAGGAGCCGTGTAAAAAGTCTACGAGGATCTCGGGTAGTCCCAAAAGACGGATCACTTGCAATGGCCCTCTTGAGGGCGAGCTTGAACTGAGGATAGCGATCGGAGAGGCCGCGGGCAAGAGTCGTAAAGAAATGATAAGCCTCGTCGTTGGACTCGTTGCGTTTCTCCTTCCGCACAAAAGCAATATAAGAACCGAGATACGTCTCGTCGAATTGAAGTGCGATCTCATGCGCAATCGAGGACTTTCCCGTGCCTGCCTGGCCAAGGAGCACGAGGCCACGGTCGGATTCGGGATTCTTGACCCACTCGACGATGTGGTCCAAGAACTGCTTGCGTGTGTCTCGATAACAGCCCTGTCTATCTTTGAATCGCCATCCTCCCAAAAGAGGGCTTTCCCCGATTATTGCATTCAATTCTATTTTACTCTGGTCAAACCGATGATCTATGGCATTGTGACTGTGAGAATGACGCACCAGTATCCGATGCTTGATTCGATATATCCGTTTCCTGTGTTCTCACGTCGTTTCGCATTTCAGGGACAGGAGCGACAGCGGGGACAGCAACATCTGTGGGGAATTTTCCTCGTAGATCTCGTAGTTGGACGACGGCCTTGCGGAGGCGTTCGACATTGTTCGAAGCCAGGTTTGCTGAAAATCACATGTTGATAAGAGACGATGAGAGAGGTCGGGTCACGATAACGTACCGACTTGTGCATCCCTCTTGGCACTCGATCCGGCGGCAAACGCGTACGATTTGATAGAATTGGCACATTCGGAGACGCACTGCAGCATCTCATTGAGAATATTTGCTTGCGTTGATGCTGGTTGGATGTTCCTTAAAACGTCCTCATTTCCAAACTCAAATGCCTTCAGTATCGCCTCAAGTAGTGATCTGAGGTTGTCGTCATCCTTCAACTTGTGTACCAAGTCCTGCCAACAAGCCAAAAAGGGTGAGCGTTCTATTTCATCCAAGAACAAGGCAGGGCGCGCACCTCGGGAATGTTGGAGAGCTGAGTCCATGCCGATCTGGCACGCTGAGGGGCAGCAATTAGCTCGGTGATTAGTAGAGAAAAAAGGTATGGGACATACTGTTTGACGATTGGACTGACGGTGTCCACGACCTGCTTCATAACATCAACGGCACTTTTCCATATTGTGACCGCATCCATAGCTTCCTCAGCACGATCGGGATGACGCGACATCCCCGGCTGGCTGTCCGGCACTGTTCCCACAGGAGTGCTGCCTGTCAACGAGGAGGTCACCCGTCTTGGAAAAATCTGATCGAGGAGCGGCAACTGTCGTGGGTTGCGCGGTTTCAGCGTCAGATTGGACAATGTGACGCCTAACGCCTCCTTCAGTGACAGGGTTGCCCGGTATGAGATTCGGGGTGTGGACTGTCGCTGTCCGAGAGGAACTTGCGTTTGATGACACTGTGATCGTTAAGACTGTGGCCGGCTCCTTTGTCTGTTTCGAATGCCATCTGCATTTCCGAAAACAATGTCGAGTTCTACATGTAGGGTGCTCAGCCAGAAGCATGAGTAAAAATTCCAAACAATCATGAGACGAACCGCGAGCTGGTTCACAGGCTATCCTCTGATTTCCGATAAGGATGCCTTTCCCTTTGGTCCTTTCCACATAGAGGGATACTGAGATATGAGATTGCGATTGTAAAATGCTGCTGGAGACTCAGCCGCAAATTGAAATAAAATATGGCAATTTCTTACAAAGTGTCGAGATCCTCGTTCCATTCTACGATATTCTCCTTCTCTGCACAGATCGTGTCTGCCTCGTCGTCTCCCCGCAATCACAGTGACATAAAAACTTCCTTTCCTCCAGAGGTTCTTGAAACGCGGGAGGTTGCGCGCTCTGACAACTGGCAGGGGAAAGAGATTTAGTACTTCTCAGAGCATGACCACAAGGGGAGTACGTACCGGTGACCCGGAGCGGATGCGAGCCTAGTTGCGTTGAGGTGACCTGAGCGCGGCTGCTGCCAGTGTGCCTCATGTCGGAGATTTGAGAACCTGAGCTGTAGTAGTGGTTAACAACAGAGACATCGGGATAGAGACTTTGGCATACGGATCCGGGGTCATCTGGGTAGGTTTTGAAGAGAGTAAAAAGAGAAAGACGGGTTGAGAGCCTTGAGGTAACCCTGTGCCCTTGCATGTGCCTGCATTGTGCCTTCTAAGGGCACCTTGTCTGCGCCATCTCACGCTCAGCGGGCGGCAAGGTCACGTTTGTGATATTCGATAATCACTTTCAGTAACTCGAGCTTCCGAGTCTGACCACTTCACGCTTGAATAAAGACAGGGTGTTGTAATATCGATTACGACGTCAGGGGGACTGTCGACGAGTCTAGGATTGCGTGACGCTGTCGTCGCAAGTTTTTGTCCGACAAAGGAATACGTTGCTGCCGCAGTGGCAGGTCCGTTTCCTTACGTAAACTGCTAGCCTCAAACTTCACGTTGCTCGCCCTAACATGGACACAAAAACCTCTTTTTTTTTTTACAAGAATGACAAGTAACTACAAAGTCCAAAGTTACTGTCACAGCCTGGGTATACAGGATGCACACACAAGCAAGTGTGAGAGAGAGATAAATGAGTCTCGACGAAGTTATTGTCCTTGGGTATGAAATCCGCAAATGATGTCCGTCATTAAAACCCACAGAATAAATACCAAGGGGGTAGGGAATGGACAAATCAGTGTTTCCAGTAGTAGAATTAATGAATTGTTGTATATTGGGCAAAGCTCTCGCCATTCATCTAGTACAAGCGTTAGTTCTTACACGTGCTCGCGAACGTTGATACTCACCAGTGACGATATCCTCTTCGGATACTCCAGGAACATCCTCTGCGAAAACAACAGCAAGACCAGAAACATAGGAAGCGTTCAGCATGGGGAACTTGATGAGACAGATCCAACATACGCATTCAAGTGCCAATCGATGTGACAGTGGAGGAACCATGGTCCAGGGTTGTCAGTGAAGAACCGAATGGTGACGTTGTCGGTCGGGCCTGTGCCAATGCTCACGACATGCGAATGACGGGGTCGTCGAAGTTATAGGATGTGTTCCCAGCACTACGAACGACGTGGAAGGCGTGCTATTTGGAAACTTATTAGCGAACAGGAACAAACTGCTACATACAGTCACTTACGCCGTGGAGATGTATAGGATGCTAAGACCGACAGAAGTATAAGCACAATAATAGACGGAACGACGGGAATAGTCCTGCTCACCGGTCCCGCGATAGCAAAGGCAGGAATGTTGATCTCAACGCTATATTTGCTTCAAGGCCATAGACGCTGCCCGCAGGTAGAAGGTCCGACGCTTTCTGGTACCATTCAAAATTTGAAGCAGCACTGGGACCGAGGGAGGCTCAAAGCTGACGCCGTTCAGTGGGACCCTGGTATTGTTGACGGATAAGCGGGAATCGACATACGGAAAGGAATTCAATTACCAGTCCGATTTGCACTTGATGTTGATATCGGCGCCCCCTGGTGTGGGTTTGCCAGGCTATGTTGCACGACTCAACACCAAAAACAAGAACGAATTTCTCGACGAGACTTACACAGGAGTACGTTTCAGTGGCTAGTTAAAAAGGGAACTTCAGATCCGGGTCACATAATACTCATCAGTTTACGCACGTGAAGATTGTTCTCTATGAGGGGCAACGAACTCTTTGGGATATTGGTCGTGGGGTCAACTGTAGGGTCTGCCTCGGGCGCGTCATCGTAGTGAAGAACCGCCAAGTTGGTGAAATCAGTGTAAGACCCTCCCTGGGGCAACGAACGAATCCCTATCAACGGTGAGCCAGAGTGATGACTATGACAAGGTAACAAGCCTACAGTAGTTATCGGAGGGCTGATCGGCCTTGAGCTATAAAGAATGAGGCATACTACTTAATGAGTTATACACTCGTCGACTTACGACAAAGGAGTAACGTTGCCTTTGAAAGATTGAGAAGAAGGTGGAAACATAATGTGATAATAGCTTACCAGCGAAGATCTGAATTGATCAACCAGAAGGGATTGGGTACTGATGCCGTCGACTTCGATGACAGTCATATTGTGTCAATAGAGAACGTGAAGTTGGGATCGCAAGAGATGGACACCAAACGGAACCGGTAACTAATTAAACGCACAAGTCTCAGTTTCGTGCCCAGGATAAATGAAAGTGACGATGGCTGACCGTTTGCCCTGTTTGACGTTGATCACAGCAAAGTCAACTTCTGGGCCGCCCGCATAGCGACCTTTTCCGTTTATCAGAGTGGAGCTGGGGTGTCTGAAAAGGCTCTCAGTAATGAGATCACACGAAAGACGTAGATATTCACGGAGGGCCTGGTGGGGGATTTGTGGAGAGATAGTAGTACCTAGGTTGGGAGCCTTCAACAAAATAGAAGTGAACCTCTATTTAACGGCGTACCAGTCCGCAAGAGTGATGACGGTAGACTCTGTTGCACAAGTATCAGCATAGGGCGGTTCTCTCCTGACATCCCGCTTACCATTATCGACGTCATAGAGATGGCCATGAGGATCTTCCCGATCATAGACTACCAAGGGGCCGGGAAGGCCATCGCAGTACTGGTTCCTGAAGTGACTGTGGTACCAGAATGTCCCCTGTACGCGATGTCAGATAAACCAAATGAAACTATGATCTGAACAATGTATTACCGCCTGATTTAACGACTTGAAATCATACATGAAGCTGTGTTTTGGCACTATCGGACACTGGGTAACAAATGCAGGGCCATCGGCGTAGTTTGTGTGCTGTTGGAAAAAGCCGTGCCAATGCTACAAAAAATTGACTTGTGGGTAACCCGCGTGCATAAAGGAACGAAAGGATTACAATAGAGGTTGCCATGCTCGAATCCGTTAATTCGTCCATAACGTTAAGGGTGAGCACCTGGAAAGAGCGGCATTTAGACTGTATTGCGGTCGCATGTCGAGATTACTCCTACCTTATTCCCTCTGATCAGTGGACCTGGGAATACCCCATCAGCCAGTACGGTGCTATGACATCCGGTAAACACGTTAGCCGCAACAAGAAGAACAGTAAACGAACTCGCGAGGAAATCCATCTGGGGCGATATTGGCATTAACGATACGGAGATTTGCACCAGGTCCAACCTCGGCGGAGACACCCCACGAGGCAGAAGCAAGCAACAAAAGGAAAGACAGAAGTTTGATCATAGTAGTGAGATTACCGAGACGAAACAGGGAGGGATAAGAGAGTGATTGGCTGGAAAAATGCGCAAAGCTTGGGTGGATGACTGGCGGCTGACGGAGGGGCGCCCGTGACTATTTTGCACCATAATGTAATGAAACAGGCCGCCGTCTGCGGGGCGGGTCTCTTGGAAGGGATTTTTTTCATAACCGAGGGATCTAGGATGAAGAAGGCGGAGGTACTGTTGTCGCCAGTCCGGTGTCACACCTGTCCAACCCATATTTTCTCCAACTCGGACCGGACCGAAAAATCGAGTTCACACCGGTCCAACCCGCGGGTGTGTGGAACATTGATTAGTAATACTTTCCCACTACACAAACGAGTCGCACGTGATGCCCCTTTCGAGTCCTCCGTATGTGAAGCTATCAGCGAACACTACACTAG
>WTXI01000554.1:0-16554 GCA_022376515.1 Lactifluus volemus | reverse complement strand
TCATCATCTTTGCGTCCATACTGAATGCGTTACAAATACTACCTACATCAACCACCAGAACCTACGAAATTGATATGTATGATACGTATCTCCTGTGCGCACCCTGTGATGTTCAGACTCGTCTTTAGATTTGCCTCTACTTGTCTTCTCACGATGAATGGAGTTTGGCTGTGCGACTCGAGCCAGAGTCTGAGTACGGCGGGACCAACGCGATGATCACCGATTGTGCTTCACGCTGCATCTTTTTTCCCCGTTTAACTGTAAGCAGATAAGTGAATAGATGCAAACCAGTGAGTATGCTGGAGTATTATCAGGCGGAGCGGACATGTTGAGGACTCTGCTTGTAACTTGGGTTACCCGAATCGCGTCGTCATCCGTGATTGGATGCTGTCACGTGACGTATATTTGTTGGGGTCAAAGAGACGTCGGCTGCGCCCAAATGACCTCAATCCATTGAGTTGTCAGTTTACAAACTCCCTTTACTACCCACCACCACCACACCACACCACCACACCAACCGAGGCCAGATGCGCATCGTCGTACTCGGCGCCACCGGTCCCACCGGCATCCTACTCATCGAAGAAGCGCTCGCGACAAAACGTCACACCACCGTCGTCTACGCGCGCAGCCCAAACAAACTACCCGCGCACCTACACAAGCACCCAGACTTGACGATCTGCCCAGGGCACGCTCGAAGATACCGAGTCTCTCGACGCAGCGTTGACGGGTGCACACGCCGTACTGAGCGCGCTCGGCCCGGCATTCGGGAACCCTTCGGGCACGCCGATCGCGCGCGGTTACGGCGTAGTGTTAGCTTCGATGAGACGTAAGGGAGTCAAACGTCTCATCGCGCTCGGCACAACTAGCATCAAGGATGAGAAGGATCGATGGAGCGTGGTCTATTCGGGTTTCGTCGCCGCCGTCGCGATCGGTGCGCATTCGGCCTATCAGGATATCGTCGCGGTCGGAGAGGTCATTCGTGCGTGCGACGATATTGAGTGGACGATCGTTCGCGTGCCGGTGTTGAAGAATGAGACGAATAGGGAGGTGCGCGTGGGGTATGTCGGGGATGGGAAAGCTGGGTCTAGGTATAACGCTGGCCAGGTTGGGTTTTGCGGCGTTTGTGCTGCAGGAATTGGAGAAGGGCGAGTGGATAAGGTGTGCGCCGCTTATTACTTCCGCGTAGAGGTTTCCCTCCGTACAGAGTGAAAGGTCTTTGTCCATTATCATGATCACGATATTGTTAACTACGGCATGTTCAATTTCGCTCGTGTGCCTGCCAGAGGTGCTCTTTTCGCGGATAGAAACCGTCCGCTGTCCCATTCACACGGAAACAAGCTATTCGGTCGTAGAAGGGTATTCGGGTCCTTGCAGATCCACTCATATTGATTGCCATTCCTGCAATTAACCTTGTCCGCGGGTTGACTCTGAACTCAATGCCATTCCTCCGTATTCAGTACCAGTGCGCAGCGTCTCCATGGCAGGCGGATAAGTCTCAGGCGACGAGAAGATCATAAAATAGCAGCGATCGCAACTCATACTGTACAAATGGTAAAACCGCGGATGCCCCAAGTCTTGTACAAACGTCCTTGTGCCTGCATTGGCACTCCATTTCCGCAAGTCTGGCCGGCACACGCGCAAAATCATGACCCTAAAAAAAATGAGGTAAGAGGACAAGCTTCTACGGGTGATTCGCCAAGGACGAGAGAACATTACTCACTAGACGCTTCGCATCAAGCGCGCGCAATTACTGTCGCCGAGACTTGGGCGGACCCCAAGCCATATTTTCATCTTCGAGCATCTCGGCAAACTCTGGGATTTTTGACTAGAACGATAAGAAACATTCAACACCGTGTTTCCTTCCCTCTGAGTGGAGGAATGGATGCCTACCTTTCGGTTCTGGGGCTGACACAAAACGATTGTTGTTACTTTGTCATATAGAAGGGTGAAGGCTATTGGGGGACTCACTGGCGAGGCGACTAATGTTAGTGAAGATGCCACACTGGATGAATCGGATGAGAAAATTCTCGTCGAACTGAGGCCAACGGACTGCCGCTTCTGGGGGAGAGATGAACAAAACTTCCGGAACTACGGGCTGCGCTGACCTTGTTAATGAAGGATACACCTTTCAAAAATGACATGTTGGATGGCGAGGACAAGGGCTTGGCGATAAAACTGGTATGTATGTTGAGGGTATATTGTCACGGTTGGTGATGAAGAGCACTATTCGTGGTGTGTGTAGCAGAAACTTTTGCTTTGCTGCGAAAAAAAGGTAGATGTAGATGGGGGAGAAAAAAGAATTGAGGGGTTAAGGGTGAGGAATATAAAGTGTTACAATTAAACGATTGTGGGAGAGGACAAATGACTGATCGGCGCGTGTGCACCGATGTTCCGTTACCCCACGGTGGGGTTACGCCGCTACGGTGCTCTACTGCTTCCGCGCCCCGCCATCGGTTAATACTACGCCGCACGCATTGAAAGGTCCTCGTCAATGACCTGCCATGAAATGTACAAATCCAAAGTGTGCCACCATCTACTATAGTATGTAGCTTCGAGTTCCGAGACGCCACCGCACATAGTATACAAGTTGAAACAGTCACTGTAGCATGTGGCGCGGGTTATAATTGGCTGCCGCACACTCAGAATGCTGCAACAACGCGGGGTACTCGTGACCACAGTCGCGTTTCTAAAACTAGTGGCCGTACCAGTGGCCCGTGCAAATATGGTACAAACTTGCAGCGGAGACTCGGATCATGACAAACATTCATTATAACAGGTACTTACTACAATGGCAGTGTCAAAAATGAAACTTGGCGCGTGTAATATGGTTCGGGCTCGGATCAGTTCCGGGGCTCCGAGTCCCTCTTCTTCGCCTTGGATGCACCTATGCCACCACACAAAAATGTTTAGTTGTATGGTCAGTGGCGCAGGCGAATGGATTTACCTCGGATGCTTTTTCCGCCGCCGAATTTGACCTCTACGAGCGTGACATGAGCACGAATCGAGCTCAACACAAGACGCTCACCTTCTTCACCTTCTCGGATGCAGACTTTGCATTACCCACCACCTTGTCTTTGGTAGCGTCTACGATAATATCAACATTTAACGGATGAACGATCCTCGCGCAGTCGATTGTCCGAACCAAAAGTCTGCTTCGTCTTCTCTGTGACTTGCTCGCCGGCCTCAATCGCGGATGCAAGTCCCTGGCCAACTGACTTGTTGATCTATGCGCCAAAATTAGCGTTGGCTAAACAGGTACGAGGTTGTATACACACCTTGTCAGCGGTTTCAGTCAGGGTTTTCGAGGCGATCGGAGACGCGTGAAGCCATCGGGCTGATGAGGCGTGGGCGATAGTGGCGGCACGCATTGTAGTTCCTGAGATTACGCGTTGGAACATGTTGGTACGGATTCAAAGAGCATTTCTTTCATTTTTCCATAAATGTATGCCGCTGAGTGATTATGACGATGCTTGCATTTAGGAGCTTTATGACATCACCACACCCTTGCTTTGAATGTCACGTGCCATCGCCCGCCAAAGTCGATCCGATCTCATATAGATTCTCGGGTCTACGTTAACCCGACCAGCTCACCAATCTGCTTCAGTGCATTTTTTGCACAAGCCGCGTCATATAGCGGAATTCCATCCGCTTCTCTTGCCTCGCTCTCCACCTCAATGCATCGCACCCCAAGCTCCTATCATGGCGTACGCACAGGATCAGCTGCCAAATTCATGACTAAGACGGGGGCGGGGGGAAACAAAACGTACAGAAGCACGCGTCACGTCGACGTGCACTGCACATCCACGCAGATGCACGAGATGTGTCACGAACGCAGAGACGGGATAGGTCGTCGCCGCGTTGTCTGGGCCGAGGCCGAATGGGTCTCTTTGGTAACGCGCGTTCAGCGTCCGCGCGATCGCTCTGTTCGTTCGGATTCGGGTCTTGTGAGAGGGCGAGGCGACGGAAACGGACGGTCAGTTAAACTTACTGGATATAGGTGGCCGCGGTGTAGCCCTCAGTTTCGCGGTCGTTCTTCGAGTTCACTAGAGTGCTGGCCTGGTGAGCGCGCAGCCGCCTTTCGAGACAATAACTGTGTGTGGGCTTACAAAACAGAACCTTGGCGCGAAGAGAATGAGAATTTGCAATGGCTGAAGCCACACCGCGCAGCGCGAGACAGGGAATAATGCTGTCCATTGCTTCAATATTCCGTGCTTTAGAGATGGAGATAAATGCAAACCTGGTCCAAAGCGACCCACATGAATACACTAGAATCTCGTGGGAATTGACGCCCGAGATGTATTCCGGGGTTGGCACAGGATGAATCTCATGTCCGTATGAGTTGATGTAGTACAACCCTATGAACGCGTAGCATTTCCTTCGATTCCATTGCAAGTAAGGTGACGTGCGTACGGTTTATTGGTGCGCGGAGCCTTTCATATGACTCCTTGGACTTGACTTCAAAGTGGACGTTCTGGGTTCGAGAAATCACCGTAGGCGAGATAGTGTCAAAGCTGAGTGACGACGGGTACTCGTCCTCTGGTGATGGAGAACGGGAAACTGGATGAGAGATTTCACACTGCCCGACAAGGTGTGTCCCGTCCATCTATGGGAGAGTAGACTTAATGAGCCTGGTGCAGATCCACGATAGCCTCACCAGTTCCGCGGCAATAGTAACGGTGTGATTCGTTGCGATCACCGGAACGATATTCGCCTGGATCTAGATGAGGAGGGGAAGGGCGGAGACATAACCAAAGCACCAACTTGGCTATTGGTGATAGAAGAAAAGAGGAAAATGGCGGAGGGGAGGGAGCGGAAGAATGACTGCGCGGCAGCCAGTAGAAAGTTCCCGATACTGGACCATAAAGATGAATCGAGGAATAGGCGTATGCTGTGTGCTCACCTCCCATTCACAAATGAAAAGTTTTTATGTGCCCGCCGAAGAATCTCGCTTTCAAAATATACCAGAAAACCTGTAATGCGATCACACATGAACAAAGAGGAGGAAACAGACTAGCAGTCCTGGAATTCGTACCTCGTATCATCTCTTTGCGATCTTCCGGTATACCATCCCACAAATTACTCTTTCCCTCGACGATGCTCCGCCACTCTTCGCGCGCGCGCTGTTCTCCACCAATACCAGAGGGAAGGCGATGTCCCAATAATATCCTGAGCGCATCTGATGTTGTCCCAGGTGGCGCAGGCGGAATCAAGCGCACAAGACGTGAGCGGATGTCACCTGTGGCAGAAATGCAGGTTTTGGTATCAAGACTGGCGGCCACATCATGAGAAAGAAAGGGAGGGGAAAATAGAAACCTATAGAAGGGCCGCCTAGCACGCGGATGATCTCACTCGATGAACCGCCGTCATCCGACACTGGAAGAACATAACATGCTCGTGCGAACGCGGCACAGATCGCGTTGCATCCCGTGCCTCCAGATATGACCAGGTAGGATGTGCTACAGTTGGACTCATTCGATTCCCCTACAACTCCTTGTGCGTGAATTTTGAGGCGCGGTCGCTGTGCTTGCGCCTGCAGGGGATCAGAAGCAGTGGTATTGGTGATCACACTTTGAGGAGGTGCCATGTAAGAGCCCAGGTGAAGACGAACATAAGCACTGCCACGTGGCAGTGGTCCTATCAGTTCCCATCAGCTGTGCCACACTAATGCCTACATTTCTCACTTCAAAACTACTCTGTACTTACTGACTAGAAAATGCCAACGCCGTTGGCCTTAACCTTGCTTGCGGGTGGCACTGCACCTGCCTCAGCTCAAGCATCATCCCGCAACACATAAAACATATGCAGAATCTTTAGTAGGTATGTTCTGTGCCGTACTAAAGTCACAATTCCCTTTATAAAGTCACGCTATCACCATCAGGTATCATCATCGTCACCACCACCTCCACGCGACGGCTCAACCAATCGCAGGGCCATCAACGGGCCATCAACGCCACAGCGGCGGCCACGCCCCATCCCACTGTTGCAATATGACCGCTGCGTGCTTTTCATGAAGTCCCTCTATGTTTTGTCCATCCAGGGCCTCTTTTTTACAGGATGATAGGGAACTTTGGTCCATTCATATGCGGGAGGACGTCGCTGGTTCTGGGGTGAGGGATAACGCAGATTTATACCGACACGAATAGTGTGATCTGGACCCGATGATACTTCACGGAAACGTCCGCATTCCGGTGCTCAGTCTTCAATGCAGTGATTCAGAATGTGCTAGGGGCACGGTGTGTGCCTTGGCATTGTCATGTATGAAATGAAACTTCGCCTGATTCTGACTCTGATTTCTGTTGCTCAGTCTTCCACGCTGTGATTCCGAGTGAGCTAGGGGCACGGGGTGACCCTCGGAATTGTCAGGTCTGGAATGAAACATCGCCGGAATCCGACTCTGACACCCGGACTCCTAAATGGGTCGATTAGAAGAGTAGATCACACAAATGTAGACGACTCAAGAGGTGGAGGCTTGGAGCGTTTGTAGCCTATCACTGCCTATGAACATCATTTCGCCACTTTGTCACGACCTTCTCATGGCACAGCCCGCGACAAGGAGTACACAGAGACCTTTTGCCACTCGATCCGTGAGTTTCGTTGAAATAGTCATAGAGAAGGTCACCTTTTGCCCAACACTAACAAGAATGGCACAGACAAAGTCACAGACAGAAGACGGCCTGGCGATTCCCAAAAGCGTCACATATGAAGTAGTTCCTTCTGCAATGGTTCATGCTTTCTCCAAGTGGCGATCGCAAGGGATGACAGGGGGCAGAATTGTCATCGATTTGGGAAGAACCGTGATGGCACAGACAAAGTCAGACACAGCAGACGGTTTGGTGATCTACAAAAGGGTTACTCATCAGATACAAACTTCCGGATCTTCTCACGCTTTTAGACCATGCTTTGAAACTGAGTCACTAGGGAAAACCATGGCCGTTGGGGATCAGATCTATCAGATGCATCGCCGAGATACCCAACGTTTGTGGCGAAGACGGCGTTTCCCGTCCGGGGGTACTTGTAATTGATATGACCACCTTGGCAGCAAGTTAGGCAAGATGACTTGAACCCCAAAGTCACCATGCCGATACTAAGATCAAGAAGATCCACGACCATCGATGGCCTGAGTCTTTCTGCGAGTTATCGGGACTTGTTCCGGTAGTAAAAACGTCAAGATGCTTTGCGGAACCTCAAAGCGGTCATCCAGGTACTGCGCAGCCTATGGCAAAATGTGCCTCACCCTTAATGTTGGGGTGAGGAGGAGCATTACCGAAGAATCCCAGAATGGAGAGTTTATCTTCGTTTACTGAAGGTAGGCCACGTATGTGATTCATTTGGATAACGAATGTCTTGAGAGACTTTGGCCGGGACAACAAGTGATACAACCTGAATGGAAGCGATGAAAACGCCATGAATAAGTCAACGTGACTTGGCACAGCGCATCAGCCTCTGGGGAGTCCTCGCGTATAAAAAGGGCAAGAGGAGATGAAGGATCCAAAGCAAACAAAAAGTTGAACATGGCGCCCAAGCGTGAGTCGCCTTTGGCATATACATTATCTTGGGCGTTATGGACTGACAGCAGTAAAACCAGCCAACAAGACTGCTGCCAAGCTTCGTGTCGCCACTTCAGGATGCACGACATCCAGCCCGGTTTGTAGACTCGAAGGAAATCGCAGACAGACGGAATCGCTGACGAGTATGCACTGAACAGGCTAGGGCCAGGAAGAAGAGCCCTAGATCGCCCACTAGTATAAAGCCGCAGAGTGGGGAGCACCTACCCCGAGAGCTGCTGCGAACAAGTCGAGTAAGAACGATTGTTAGTGTACAGTAGATTGTCAGTTTCCCGGGCTGCTCCCTGAACGATTCGAAAATGTAAATTTGTTTTCTTTGTGTGTTGTTGGTAACCGGATATAGGCATGCTCAGTATGACCCATTGGCACTGGCAGAAACGTCAGCAACTTTTGCAGATCAGATGGTGATGGGTATATCGAGAGAGCGGTTGACCTAGTGCCTTACCCTGTTGTACACGCAGTACACACGCGGTGTCCGACAGTCCACGTGGCTTCCACTGTCACAAATGGCTGTGTCAAATGGCTACGCAGCGCATTTGCAAAGGGTGGACCGCTCTGACACGCGACGACTGCAGGGATTTGAAAAAAGGAATAAAGACCAGTCTGCACACTACGAACTGTCGACGGCAGTCTTGAGGAATGAGATCTAATGAGATCTAATGAGAACTAGAAACGGATGTTCGGAGGTTACATAAACAATTCGGGATGAGACTGTCATTTGGAGAGTCCTTCCCGGTTAAACAAAGTAAGGAGGAGGTCTTGTCCAGATTACCCAATTGAACATCAGTGAAGAAGTAGGTACAGAACAGGTGAATAACCGATAGACAATACCGTATTCGTGGCCCGTGGGTTACGTGCCAGCAACAGCAATCACGGATCGTAGCGTGGGAAGAATATCCTCTCCTCGCCTAGGGGGAGTTTCGGTCCGGCAATAGATAGCGATAGCGTATCTGAGTCTTCGTAGACGGGGGCCCTTGAACCCGAACCACCACCATGGGCGGGTTTTTCCTACACCAGGCAAGGGTGAGCGACACACTGCTCTCGCACACACGACCCCCTAACACACACACCATAATACCATAAACCCTGTTAACTATGAGGTGTTTGAGACTTGGAGAGCCCAACAAACGGTATAATGTATGAACTATACCCACCAACCTGCATGCCACTCAATCACAGCACAAGATGTCACTACAGTACCACTTGCTAATACTGTACTACCTACTACAAAGCACTACCTAGCATAAGCAACTACAAGACATCCTAAAATCTCAATGCCACTGCCACCGTGACCTACTGTTACGGATTCGTCTGGACCTCTGCCTCCCTGTTGCCTCATGTTTTTCATTTCCGTCTATTCTCGCTTACGGACAGAGCCTCACCTTGTACGACACAGAACGGCGTGTTCTTGACTCATAGTGACCTTATGATCATTAGCCTAGAACTTCGATGACGTCGTAGTTAGACCCAGGCTCATGACATCATTACTGATGTCACTCACCCTTTGCCCTGTACAGTGTATAAGACTCCTCGACTTGTGTCCTTGCTCTCCAGCTTGGACTTCTCTCCAATACTAGCCCTTTGAACCTCCTCACAAATCTCCTTGTGATCCCCTCTCCTCTTGAAGCCCTCTAAGTGCTATAACTTAGTTAGACCCAACTTAGACTCGCGTCCCTGTTGGTCCCCCTTGAACACTTGATCCTATCTCAGGAACTAGGAACAGCTAGTCCCTAAACTAAGTCCAAGCTCCCACACACCCACTGAAAGGTGGCAGAACCTCTGAACGACCGCATTGAATATCTGGTAGAGGCACTTGCCATCCGGATCTCCCGGGGAGCAGGAATACTACACGGTACTCCTCCTACTCGACCTAGCTACAGGTGAAAAGAAGCGAAGGCTCTGACGGAACTCCCACGAACTTGCTCAGACCATTGAGCAGGCAGACGAGATCCTGAGCGACAAGTCTAGAAGACTACAGAAGCGAGACGATCCTATTGGAAACGCTTGACCCGGAACTAGAACACGACGGCGCCTAGATTCTCATCCCTTTGCCAGAACTGCCTCAGAAGTCAGCGTACTTGCAGTTGCAATATGAGCGCGACCCTCCTCAGAATAGAATTCCCCGACAACGAAACACTGATCCCAGTGCCCACCATACAACGACGACTTACCTACGCACGTAAAGGCGGTATATACTGGAATCCCACAGACCGGTGTTACTGCGCAGCGCAAGAAGGAGAGTCCGTCCGCGTAGAATTCATCAACGACGTCTGGCACGCTGTGCTACGCCACCATGAAATACTCAATCCTGTCCTGCGCTCAGACTCAATGAAGCAGCAGGAGCAGGATGGTGGCACGAGACTGATGCCCAACACCCGAACAATCGCGCTCTTAACGCAATAAGGGAAGACAGTGGAAGATGATGGAGCACGGGGGAACCAGAACCAACGACCCCCTATCCACCCACTCTTACCAAGAACCACCAGCGAACACCCCAATGACCCACCTTGCAGAGCAAGTGGACGCCATCACAATAGAACCAGAACCGATACAAGTCAGAGCAACCATGACCGAAAGCACTGACAGCTGTGGCCAACCTAGCGATAAGAGGAGGAGGACCACTCCCTCCGTTGTCGATCAAGGATGGTACTCAACCAGGAGGAGCACCACCTCCAGGCCGCCTCAAGGCCCTCAGGCCCCACAAGGACCACCTCAAGCCCACCTCATGGAGGAGGACCCAGGCTGGCCCCCAGCAGGGCCCCCAGGAGGAGGGCCCCCAGGAGGCGGACTGCCACAAGGACCAATGCCGGGCCAGGCTACCTCATGGGAGCGCCCACTGGACGACCGCCTACCATCTTTGATGGAGATAGACAGAAAGCGGATGACTTCATGGACGAATGGAACCTTTTGCCTCAAAACACTTCAACTACGCCTTCGCCCTTCCCTACCAAAGAGTCGCCAACTGTCTGTCCTACATCAAAGGACCCAAGTCGCCAACTGGAACAGGACCCAGGTTCCAATGGCTTCACAACGTTACGACGCGAAATGTGAACCCAGTCGGTTACGACAACCAATGGCTGTGGGACACTTTCGCAGACGAATTTAGAAGCGCGTTCCAGGACACGGCGGCAGAACAGAACGCAGAGAGAAACCTCTCCAACCTTCAGATGAAGGGAGGAGAACTGGACACCTACATCAGCGACTTCACGGAACTGCCAGGAAGGCAAACAGAAGCCTTCAGGACAAAGGAACCATCATCATGTTCCGACAGGGACTCCAGCAAGCACTACACAACGCCCTCTACCACATCAATCCAGCCCCGCGCACCTTCCAGCAATGGGCAGATGCGGCCAGAGCCGAGCAAGCCAAATGGGCGGAGTGGGGTGCGCACGGATTCCAGGAGCGTGTCAAAAAGTACAAAGAAAGCAAAGACGGCAGACGCACCTGGCAGGAACCAAAACAGACAGAAGGACCGACGCTCCGACGCCATGGACGTAGACAACGTCCAGTCAACGCCATGACAGACGCAGAAAAGAAGCCTCATGAAGAAAGGGGCTTGCTTCTTCTGCAAAGAAACCGGACACATGGCCAGAGTCTGCCCAAAAAAGAAGGGAAGGACGAACACCTGGAAACCGCCCAAGCGTGTAGTAGCAAAAGAAGCCTCACACAGACGGAGCCAAGTGAAGAACCAGAGAGGACGACGACAAGAAAGACTTTCTAGGAAAGTCAGAGGAATGTCCAGGAGCAACGCGAAGAGCTCATGGACAGCATGCTGAAAGACGAGGGTTTTTAGGCGGCTCTAACCCACCGGCCTGGGAAAGAGCTATAGAACTGTATCGGATCGGTATTAGGACTCGGAATTCTATGATTTTGAATGTGCCCTACCGATCCATGCAGCGAATGGCCGAAGTAAAAACCCTTGTGGACAGCGGAGCCACAGAAAACCTCATGGACACCTCCACCGCCTCCTTTCTTAAACGTCGCCCTCCAGAAACTCCCCCTTCCCCGAACCATCACCAACGCCGATGGCTCTGCTAATACAGCAGGAGCCCTCACCCACTACTGCGAGCTCAGATCAGACAAGGAGACAAGGAAGAAGTACAGAACTTCTATGTCTCAAACCTGGGCTCGGACCGAATCATCTTGGGATACCCTTGGCTGAAAGCATTCCAGCCAAAGTTGACTGGGAAACAGTCAACTAAAGGACCCCAGTACACCTAGAAGCCAAGTGGTACGACCGAGTAAAGAAAAGACAGGAACGAATGATGTACGACGAGCACGTGGACCCTGCCTGGGAAGAAGGAGACGATCATCCTAGTCAGCAAAGTCAACATGGCGCACAGCAGTGGGCGGAAAAGCAAACAAAGACAAAGAAAAAGTGAAATCCCCCACAATACCGAGACTTTGCGACGTCTTCTCAGAAGGAGCAAAGATTCCCCCATCCAGACCAGAGGACCACGATCAAATTAAAACCCGAAGCACCAGACGTCATCAACTGCAAAGTGTACCCTTGACCACAGCGGAGAAAACAGCCACGAAGGAGTGGATTGACGAACACGAACAAAAAACTACATCGAAAAATCCAACTCCCCTTGGTCGACGCCCTGGTTCTTCATCAAAAAGAAAGATGGAGTCTCCGCCCCATCCAAGACTATCGAAGGTCAACAATGGACGGTCAGGACGTCTACCCCATGCCAAGATAGAACAATCATGGAGGAACTCAGTGGCAAGGAACTGTTCACCAAATTCGACATCCGATCAGGGTACCACAATATACGCATCAAGAGGAGACCGCTGGAAGCGGCCTTCAAAACCCCCTTCGGACTATACCACCCAACGTCATGTTATTCGGACTGAACAACTCCCCGGCCACCTTCCAACGAATGGCGGACAGGTCTTTAAACCCATCTACGATGAATTCCCTGGGAATGCCACGGGTACATGGACGACTTCCTGATAGCCACGCACAAAGACCCAGCCCGCCACCGTTAATAACGCGGAAAGTCCTACAAGTATTCCGCGACCACAGCCTATTCCTCAAACTCCCCAAGTGCGAGTTTGAGAAGGACGCAGTAGAATACCTAGGCATCTACGTGAAGGATGGAACCATCCGCATAGATCCAACCAAGCGAGTGGCCTGGCAACGTGGCCGCGACAACTATCACTGTGACCCAAGTACGGAGCACCCTAGGAGTCTTGGGTACCAAAGACCATTCATCAGAGGATTCGCCCACATCGCCAAACCTCACAAGCCTCCAAAAAGGGGCAAACGTTCAAATGGACGCAGGAGTGCAGACGCCTGAACAAACTGATTGACATAGTCACCAGCGACCCGGTACTCTTCCGACCAGACGAAGCCAACAGTTCGAACTAGAGGTGACGCCTCCCAGTACGCGATAGGAGCCATCCTCTACCAGCGCGACGACAATGGGAAACAGAGACCAGTAGCCTACCACTCAGAAACCTGAACGAAGCTGAACGCGGCTATGACATCTTCGATCGAACTAATGGCAGTAGTCAAAGGACTAGAAACTGGCGACATCTCCTACTGGGCGCGCACACGAAGTTAGTGTTTCACGGACCATGCTAACCTACAACACTGGCGCAACCCACAGAAAATCAACAGGAGAGTGCCCGTACATCCCACGACTTGCGGAATATAACTACAAACTGATCCACAAGCCTGGGAAGTACAACAAGGGACCACCTCTCGCGCCGCCCAGATTACGACCAGGGAAAGGAGACAACCAGGATGTCACAGTCTCCCTGACTCAGTCTTCGTCCGAGCCATCAGCCTCTCCTCCCTCGAAGAACGCGTCTTTGGCACAAACCCGCCCCGCGAACTCCTCCACTGGTCGGAACTCCACCCTCGCATGCACAAGAGGGACGACATCTGGTTCCACGATAACAAGCCGGTTGTCGTGGTAGACAACCCCCTGAGACGGGAGATAGTACTCACTACCATGACCACCAGACGGCAGGACACCCCGGAATTTTTTACACCTACCTGCTTGTCACGCGCGACTACTGGTGGCCCGACGTCAAACAATTCGTCAAAAACTATGTGCAAGGATGTGCGTCTGCCAAGACAAAAGTCGCACCACCAAACCCAAGATCCCCATCTTCCCCATCACCACAGAACGAACGCCGCCCCCTTTGAAACCATAGCCCTAGACCTGATAACCGACCTACCCCTGTCAAAAGGATATGACTCCATCCTCACGATCACGACCACGACTGCACCAAAGCAGCCGTCTTCCTCCCCTGTAACAAAACCATAGACGCACCAGGAGTGGCCTCCTGTATGCCGAACACGTGTTCCCCCACTATGGCCCCTAGAAAAGTCATCTCAGACCGAGACCCCGCTTCACGCTAACTTCGCACGAGACTCTGTCGATACTAGGGTCAGCTCAGAACCTCAGTACAGCTTACCACCCACAGACAGACGGGCAATCAGAACGCACTAACCAGTGGCTGGAGCAGTACTTAAGGATCTATGGGAATTACGAACAAGACGACTGGGCTACCTGGTTACCTATGGCACAGTACGTACAAAGGTCGTGGCCTAACGCCACCACAAACAAGACGCCGTTTGAACTCCTCATGGGACACACGCCCTCTCTACCTGACCACCGATCACAACCAACGTCCCCCTTCTGGAAGACAGCAACGCACCCTGGAACGTGTAAGAGAGCAGGCTCAACGATCAATAAAGCCGCTCAAAACACGTTGCAACGTTACGCCCAGAGGAAGAAGGGACAACGTAACTACAGGCCTTTCCATGAAGGCGAGAAGGTCTGGCTAGAAGGGACTAATCTAAAGACGACACACCCCACTGCCAAACTAAGCAACAAACGGCATGGACCCTTCCTTGTGACCAAAGTCGTGTCACCGGTGGTTTTCAAACTGCGACTCCCTGCCTCATGGAAGATACACGACGTCTTCCATGCCTCCCTCCTCTCACCATATAAGGAGACGGAGGAGCACGGTGAGAACTTTGAAGAACCCCACCTGACCTGATCGAAGGTGAAACGGAGTACGAAGTGGATCAAATCCTCGACATGCGGTGGAGTGGAGGCAAGAACAATAGGAAACGTCAATATAGAGTTCGATGGAAGGGCTACAGCGAAGCACATGACACCTGGGAACCAGAAGGGAACATCCGGCCCCGGACTCTCAAAGAGTTTCCGAAGCATCCAAAGAAGGCGCTCGCAGAAGACATAAAAGAAGCGAAGAAAGAAGACGAGTCATCATCCGATCCTCAAGTCTCTCCTCCAATGCCTTCCCCCAATAACTCTTCTCACTCCCACTCCTCGCCGCCCAGTAGCGGTCTACAGCCCGAGGATAGGGACTTCCTCGCAGCAATTGCCCAGTCGACGTCCAGGTCATCAGGACCTCTGATGGGTAGAGACACCTCCCCAATATCCGAGGCCCCCTCTCTCCTCGCTACGTACCAGCCACCCCTCCGAGACCGCGGTGGATGACGACGACGACATCCAAGAAATACCGCGTCTCCCTACCCCTCCTCGCGCCAGAATCATGACCCCATACCAGAAAGAACCATCCCTACCCCGCAGGGTTCCACCACTACGAGAAGACGACCCCCACGACTACTCCTTCACGATAAAAGACGCGGAGTGGGGGATTCATAGAATGGAGTTCGTCAAGTTCGCCATGAGGGACGACTCCTACATCACCGGGTACAAGACGGAGAAGGGACCGTTCGAAGCCCCCTTAATGCCCGCAGCCATCCAGACAAGCAGACAGGTCGTGACGACCTCGTCCTATTCCACCCTACCCACGTCTTCCGCCGCACCGTTGACGAGCACTCAGACAACTAGGGGACCCGGACTGACGCAGAGTGCACGCTACAGGTGGACGGTGAGGAGAAGGACGACTGAAGCTGGAAGGGAGGAAACTGGGCAGAACCTCAGCACCCTCCGCAAGAAGCACGAGGACAGCATCCGACGCCTCGGAACCACGGGACGACCACCAGACTCCTCCCCTTCATCCTCAGCGACAGGGCAGACATACGAGGACCGCCGCCTCGTCACTTCAACTCCCCACCCCCGTCGTCGTCCCAGGCGCCCCCGCCCTCCTCGCCCTCCCAATGAAGAAACCAGACAACAGGTGGGAGGATCGCGCATGCGCGGAGGAGCTGGAAGCAGCGAAGAGACGCCCGTCGCACCTACCAGAACCCAGCGGGAAAGAAGAAAGGCCAAAGAGTGGCAGCCGCCTAACACCCGCTGCAACCTCTGTCGCAAACTGGGCACGTCGGCGCCCGCTGCTGGACCCCGCATGTCAACTGCCCGCGCAAAGGCGGGGAATGCCTCATTGGAACGGGGCATGAAAATTACAAGAGTCACCGCTGCCCCGCTGCTTGGGCCAAGGATGCGAAAGCCGACTACGAGGCGAGCAGAACTGGTACAGCGATGACTACGACGACGACGTCCACAACCTGGACCCCTCCTTCTGGGAGTGCTGAGTGATTGGTGGGACAATCACCTAAGACGGGAGGTAATGTTACGGATTGTCTGGACCTCTGCCTCCCTGTTGCCTCATGTTTTTCATTTCCGTCTATTCTCGCTTACGGACAGAGCCTCACCTTGTACGAACAGCGTGTTCTTGACTCATAGTGACTCTTATGACATCATTAGCCTAGAACTTCGATGACGTCGTAGTTAGACCCAGGCTCATGACATCATTACTGATGTCACTCGCCCTTTGCCCTGTACAGTATATAAGACTCCTCGACTTGTGTCCTTGCTCTCCAGCTTGGACTTCTCTCCAATACTAGCCTCTTGAACCTCCTCACAAATCCCCTTGTGATCCCCTCTCCTCTTGAAGCCCTCTAAGTGCTATAACTTAGCTAGACCCAACTTAGACTCGCGTCTCTGTTGGTCCCCTTGAACAACTTGATCCTATCTTAGGAACTAGGAACAGCTAGTCCCTTAACACCTACACTACAATTATGGGCACCAACAAAACA
>WTXI01000553.1:0-16594 GCA_022376515.1 Lactifluus volemus | reverse complement strand
CGGTCTGCGTCGGGGGCGTATAACTAGCGCCGGCGTGGTACGGCGGCCAATATGAGGGATACCCGGGAGGAGGCGGGTAGTACTGATAATACGCCTGTTGGGGTTGCGCTCCCTGCGGTTGCATCGGAGAACCGTCGCCTGCGGGCGGGAGAGCGTGCGGGGTCCAGGAGAGTAGGTGTGATAGGGACCATTCCCTGCGATGACGCTTGTGCAGAGAGGGGTGATCCAGGAGAGCCGGCAGGTGGCGTGGCTCCCGGAGGTGGGGGCCCAGGGGGTGGGAACATGGCTCCAGGTGGATACATGCCAGACGGGGCAGGCACGGAAAAGCCCATCGGGTAAGAATAAGCGGGCGCGAGTCCATAGGCGGCGTAATGTTGGTGTTGCAGCATGGCCATGTTTGGGTCAGGAAAGCTCGTGGGACGACGGGGTACGGAGAATTGCTGTCCGTAGGGGAGGTGGGAGCACTCGGGGAATTCTTGGGTTTGCGTTTCCCTTTCGGCGTGTAAGGATCGTACCGCTTCCCACGCTTGGCCCCATTCGCTGCATTTCCAGCAATGACAGAACCTACTTCCAGTGGCTCGCTGAGGAGCTGCATGCTGCCCGCCAACGCCGAGTTGAGCACGTGCGGGGATGGTTCGACGTCGTCGGCTTCCCCACGATACCGCGGGACCCCATCGACACCAATTTCGACTTTGGGCGGATTTCGAAAGTGGGTCTTCTCTAGGTACTCGGGGCTAATGTCGAGGGAGGCGAGTTCAGGGTAAGATGATGCGGTGCGAAGCCGGCCTTGTTCAACATCTTCGATTTTGTAATATGATATTAGGTGTTGCGAGACGCCACTGATGGTCAAGGAGAACGTCTGTGCAGGGTTGTCAGCTTCCGTAAAAAGTATGACATCAAAGCGAAAGAAAAAGGGAACATTCTGTCTGCACGGGGAAAACGTCGCTGGTCTCAAACACGCCAAAGTTTACGTCAGGTAAGATATCACCGGACGGTGCCAAGGCTACCGAAGGAGTTATAATGAGATCTGGACTGCACCCGTGACGTTTGTTGGCACGGTTCTTTTTTTCGGGGGAGGGGTTGTGGAACGTTGGGAGGTGTGGAAAAATTGTTGTGGGGCGAACAAAAACAAACAGGGGGCAGCAAAGGAAAACAACCAAAAAAAAAAAACTCCACCTTTTTCATCATACCCCCAGTCTTGAACTTGTAGCTGTTCGTCAGGCTACCAACGAGGCTCCGCTCTCGCTGACGATCGATCCCCAACCGTGTAGTTTCCCCACGGGGACGACTGAGCGTCTGACCTTCAGATTTAGGTCCATCACCGACTGCTGCGCCTGGTTGATCTCCTCCTTGCTCAGCATCGTTACGAGCGCCCCTATGACCCGCCCCACGTTTCTCGGTCTCGCGGTAGAGTAAAAAGTTACCGAGTATCCTACTGGGACTCCAAAAAAACCCGTCGGTCCAACGTTTGATCCCACTTTCATCTTCGTCAAAGACGAAAACCGAACCAGAGGTGATCATCTTGCGTTCAGAGTCGACCAGTCGTCGGGTGACGCGTGGGATCAAACCGCGTCGGGCGGCTTCCAATATGAGCAAAGCATCGCCCGTGGTCTCTATCCAACCCGACCAGGGTGGTTCGGTCCACGTCGTGGACGAACCTTGAGCGTTGTTATGCGAGTCGGGGGGTGACGACATGCGTTCGTTGTCGGCTGCATGATGGCGAGCAGACGG
The DNA here is from genome assembly GCA_022376515.1 of Lactifluus volemus. Lineage (NCBI taxonomy): Eukaryota > Fungi > Basidiomycota > Agaricomycetes > Russulales > Russulaceae > Lactifluus > Lactifluus volemus. Next base: position 14,863 of record WTXI01000553.1, on the reverse strand, counting down.
AGGGTGATACAAGTGTTGTAGGGTCGGAAAGTAGATGAAAGGTAGCGAGTAAGATAGGAAAGGTGATCAGCCACCCAATCAAAAGTAAAGTTTGAAGGAACAAAGTTGGCTCACCGAGCAGGAAGATTTACGGGTGGAGGGCGAAATGACTGAGAGCCTATTTAGGATTCAACACCCGCTGACTCCGCAACTGTCAGCGGCTTTCGAGGGGATTCACCGGTGGTGATTCTGGTACTTTCGAGTGGGATTTATGGGCGCGATTAAGGGCAGGGACGGCCTCTGCTGTTAACTGGAGGAGGGCGGGTATGTCGTTGAGTGGGTTATTCGCTGTGGCTGAACACTCGAAGCAGGAGTCTGCTCTGATTTCCCTTAATAGGAAACTCCTTTGAGTATCCGAATCGAGACATATCCACTTATTATTTTTAGATTTATACACCTCGCTTTTTAAGTACGCTCTGCGTCAACGCACGAAGCATCGCTACTGTTATCACCTTTTGCGGCTTCTCCTCGTTCACAATCGTCGTCACAGATGTAGATGGTGAGACCGCAGCAGATGGCGGCGGCATCAACTCGTTACTAGCCAAGTCCTCCAACGTTGAAAAGCTACTGAACGTCGATTTCAGTCGTTTTGAAGATGGCGACATGCTAGTACATGTCCCTGGTCAACCAGATTTCAAAGTCCGAACAAATAAGCCACGCTCACCTCCGAACGCTCCCTTCATCATCATCATCATCATCTGGTGGCGGCCGCTTGGGCCGGGTATGGAAGAGGAGCAAAGAGCGTAGTTGTGCTGCCACTTCAGCTACGTTGCTCTCCACCTCGCTTTTTGTCTCTTCAATATCGCGTTTTGGCACTGGGTATCGAACTGCCCTGTCTATCCTCACGCTACTTTCGATACATCGAACGGATAGGTCATAAAGTTCGTCGACAAAGGCATGAACTGGAAAATCTGAAAGAATGGTCGATTCGGTTTTGTATATATCAAAAGAGAAAGCGTGTCATCATACCGGCATCCGAAGTGTGATAGGACTGAAGCAACGTGCGAAATTCCCTCGACGGCGTGCGAAGGTCCTTGTGTTCTAACCAAGAAAATGTGGCGTCATAAAGCTCTCTAAAGTGATACTTTTTTGTCAGTAAAGCTATAAACACAACCCTATCGCCTCACCTCGAAGATTTTACCTCATCTAGCCTAATTTCCGGGAGTGGATTCGACAGTGCGGACTCGTCGAGACGGGTCGTAAAATGGACCGATAGAGTATTCATGAGTCTGACCAGCGCTTCAAACACTTTGCTAAAGAGCTGCCAGTCCGCTGCGGCGCGACCAGATCAGATGGGTGGTGGGCTCGACGAATAACGCATACTCACTTTCGCCGTCGGCGGAGCATCTCGCCACCCAATCCAAGGCAAAGTCCTTCCAAGGCGCGATGACGAGTTGCAAAAACTCTAATGATATGTATAAAAATCGGCGGGCTCATCACCCAAACTGATGCAATCTGACCTTGCCGGGACAGGATTTCCACCAGCCCACCGGCGGTGTCCAAGTCCATCGAATTCAGCACTTGCGTAAACTTTTCGTCTAGATCCTTCGTTTTCGAAGATAAACAAAATGTGGCGTGGGATCCTACGATGCCCCTCGTTTCGTAATCGCCGGCCTGTTTTCTCGTATGAGCGGAAGTAGTGAGCGAGTACGGTTTCACCAGAGAACGGACCATGGAACGCAAATCATCCGGTAGTGTTTCGGATTCGTCCTCGCCCCAGAGAATAAAGAGGATCGAAGGTATGAAGTGTCGATCTTCAGGGAATGCTTCAATCACTTCACGTAAGCGTGCACAGTCGTCTAGGATGCGATATTTCCTACCCAATTCGCGTCGTGATGAGTGGCGGGGACGGTGGCCTATTCAGGAATTAAAAACATACTTTTCAATCTCGTCAGGAACACCGTGTAGCGGCGAGCACTCAAACACGACCAACCCGGGCGAGCGTGACATCGCGACGTCGGGCGAGAGCGGAATGGAGAACACGCGCTCGAACGCCCACGCTCCGCTCTTGGGCATGTCGAATTTTCTCTCCACCCAAATGGCCGTGCCGTCATTCTCAGGATTGAGCGAGAGCCAGAGACAGTAATCGAATGGGGCCGGATCACCAACACGTGTACGGACCGCAGAGAGGAAAGTGCCAGGTGCCCACCGGCGTTCGTGCTGTTCGTGATTCTGATGGGACAAATTAGCAGGGGTCTCGCAGACCGAGACACAACAAAAACACCTACCTCCTTCAACCGGCGTGCAAGCTCGGCATCCGTCTGCGGTGGCGTATACTTGGCGGAGATACGACGACGCGTCCTCCTCTCAACAATCTTGTTCTCGGGATCAGCATCACCCAGTGAGCGAGTTTCTTGTCGCTTCCTCGATTTGTGTACCGTGTACGCGTCGCTGCGACGCACCGCATCGTTATACAACACGCGGTCTGACGCCTTGGCTGCCCAGCGTTTGAAAGTGTCACGCATGAAAGCGCTCGTCCTCGCAAAAGCTGACGCTTGTGCCTCGAGCTCTTCGAGATCTACCGCTGGCGCCTTTCCCTTTCCCTTGCTTTTCCCGTTCCGTAACGGCGCCGCGGTAGGTGACGCCATCTCGACGTCTTGTGGGGAGAGAGGCAATTTCCTGCTTCTCAGCGTCTCTTTCGGCGAGGACGGTGCGTCGGGGCTACTAGTAGCCGTTGTTTCCGGAGACGGTCCGGATTGTCCGGCTGTGATCGGCGACTCGACCATGCTAGGGAATCTTGCAATCGAAGGACGAGCGGAAATTGGGGGAGACGGGAGAGAAGCCAGTGAGTTCTTTGGTATCGCCAGTGGACTCAGGATCTCGTCGGTGCCGGTAAGGGATTGTGAGGAGGAGTTCCAACCAAAAAGGTTGATCGATTTTTGCCTCGAAGGAGGACTGTAGGAAACTGGCGTTCCCGGGAGAGAGATGGGCTGTATCCTGACGGGAGGTGGATGCTGTGGGGAAGCGTTGGTATCCGGGGCTTCTGAGGCTCTGGAGCCATCACTTGGCTGTGTCCCTTGGTTAGGTGGTCTGAATATTCCATCCACGAGAGTTGGCTGACGTTCTAGTCTGTCGAGGAGAGACGGTTGCTTCGGGAACCCATTCAGGGGTGGCATAGATTGGCTTGTTGTCAGATTAGGAGGTGGCCGAATAGACGTAGAGTTTGAGGGTAGTGAGGAGGTCTTGATAGGTGGAAGGACTGGTCGTGTAACCGTCGAAGATGGTGAGACGGTTGAGAATGACGATGAGGGGCTAAAGGGCTTCTCTGTAGGCTTCTTCTCATCCTGCACGGATGTCCCAAAAGACAGACCTGGGGAGAAGGCGGGGGCCTTGGGGTTGAGAGCACTTGCAAGGGGCCTCTGCTGCACGGGGCCCGAAGGTGTTGGACTAGCTCCAAAGCTGGAGCCAGATGGGACACTCTGTGAAGCGGAGAAAGCGAAAGATGAAGATTCAACGATGCCTGGCGCAGGTGCGGGCAATGTCGATAGAGTCGGGGGTCCAAAGGTCGAGGTAGGGTCCGATACGGCCGGTGCAGATGCGGACGGACCAAAGGGGGAAAAAGTGGAGGCCGGCTTGGTGGGGTCACCGAGCAAAGAAGTATTTGAAGTTCCAAAAGCTGAGGAAGAAGCGCCACCAAATACGGAAGAAGAGTTACCAAAAGCTGAATTGGAGCCGAAGATCCGATTTCCAAACACGTTTGGCGTTGTTTTGAGATTTGCGAATGCTGATGCCGCCGGTGGAACGACGGAGGTGGCGGGGATAAAGGCGGAGGTAGCAGGTGGATGTTCTACTATCGGCTCATCTTCCTGTAGAAAGGCCTCCTCTTCATCGTACTCCTCCTGTTCAGCATCAACATACCCATCGTCAGAAAGCACCCCATCGACAATGTCAGGTATAGCAAGGCCCTCACGAATGGCCTCTATATCTTCGATAGTGTCCTTCCCAAAGTGGCGTTCAAGGATGCAAGCAACGAGATAGACCATGACCCTATTCCCCTGCTCTCTCAAGAGTGCCGCAAGCTCGGCAAATTGATGCATCCCTTCCTCGTCAACTACCAGAGTTGACGTTTTAGTTATCGGTGACGACTTGGCTTGAACATGTTGGCGAAATTTCGTGGTAAGCAGAAAGACGGGATGGGAAAGGATGGATTCTGGAATGTCATCATGGCGTTCGCGTTGATCGCGGATATGGATGAGACGGTGATATATGCGCATCTCGAGCTCGTTCGGAGACTCGTAGCGGTTCCGCTGGTCTTCATAAAACTCTTTAAGACTTTGAAGGGCTGCTTTACAGTCAGAACCTCACGCCCAAGACAAAGGTCGAGAGGTACCCACTGTTCATCAACTGCTGCTCTTCCAACGCGACAGAAAAACCTTGACGATCGCGTTCAAAATGCAACGCAAGGAGATGGAAGCGAGCACAACGTTCATGACACTCTATAGCCAAGGCACCAGTTTCATGCTGCATGGTAAAGTCGTTCCTCACTGCACGCGAACGATCGCGGATAAAGTGAGCTGTGGGTGAAAAACCTTCCCTTGGAAGGAGTTCGTGAAAAAGGTAGTCGAGAGTGCGCTATCCAAGTCGATCTATGAGCAAGGCCGATGCGTCAGCTCAACAAACGAACCTTGAGGACAGGAGGCGGTCGCAAGTCTGATGGTATCGTCTTGTCTCCCGCCGCACGTTCATACATCTTCACTGCACGCTTGTGATCTACACGTTTCGTCCCGGGGATCTTGCAAGTATCAGCCTGTCTTTCTCCTACGTCGAGAGATGGGGACAAGATACGCACCACTTCCCAATTGAACAAGTTGTTCTCTCGCTCACGCCGATACCGCTCGAACCTCGGACACATGTCCATGCAAGTGCCCACCATAGTGATAGCCTCGTCGAGACGCTTCGGGACTAATGGGTCGTCCATTTTCCCCTCGGCAATTGCTCTCTTTTTCTCCGTATCGCGAGCTCTAACGAGCTAGAGCAGCGCGCAAGGGTACCGGTTTTCCTTCGAGAGCGTACGTGAATAGCTGGAATGGGGAACTCACCTCTTGGTAAAATCGGTCGCGTTCCTCCAGCGTTTCGAGTATCGGCTCGTCGCTTGGGCCAATCTCGGTGCCGTCGTCCACCACGTCTACTACTTGAGTATCATCCTCCATTTCTGAGACATCACCATCTCGGTGGTGCGACGGCCCGAGTTCAGGGCGCGGAGAACGACCCTTTCCTCGACCGCGACCACGTCCGGCCCCACGTGAGCCACCCCGTTCCCACCGAAGCGCGTCCGCTCCGAGATTTCCAGCTTGAAAGGGACTGCTCGAGTTGCTCCGGTCTCCAGCGACCCACGTTTTGTTTTTGAAGGTCCCACGTCGCCCGATGGTGGGATTAACGTCGTGACCGCGATGCTGACGCGGATGGACAGAGAAGGGGTCCATTCAAACAGTTCTACTTGGCCCTATGAGTTGAGGCTTTAGGTATGGCAGAGGACAGGGTGAGTAGAAATGACGTGTGGAAAGTGATGATTGAAGAGCTAGAAAAGGCGATGGGCTGTTTGATGGAGAGCGCGTTTAGACGCCGAAGTACAAAAGGCCCAAAGTAAACTCGGGCCGGGATTCCGTTCTCAAAAACTGCATCACCCGCATCCCGTGAATACTGCTCCGCCCGATACGGCCAGCTTTGAGATGGCCAACTTACAACAACCCTAAGGCCCGCTTCGCGTGGTTCTTCCCGACTTGCCTGGCCATGCGACAGTCCCAATCATGACATATGTGCTGGAAAAGGGTTAATATTTGTCTTCCTAACCCGACTTTGGCTCCGGACTACCGACGAAATGCGGTGCCTCCCTACCAAACCTCGGCTTTCGGTGACCACCATTCCTTTAACAATGGAGACAATGATGGCCAGCGTCCAACGACCGATGATACTGACAGCAGTAATTCTGCTCAAGCCAAGGCCACCAGTAACCCTACTTGACCCTAACCTAACTGATTCCCCCCTTGCCACCGCCACCGCCCCTCCTCAGACTTATAGCAACATCGGTAGTCAAAACTTCTATTCCTACGTGTTTCTGTCCGAGGAAATAGGTACATTTCTCAGCCACTCAAGTTAGGGCCACCACCTAAAATCCGAGCTACCACAACCGGCCGCTATGAACACGGCCACAACGAAATTGATTCTCCCACCTCACACACCCCCATCCACTCCGCTCCGCACAGCCTTCTTTCCTTCTATTCTACATCAACTTGAGAGGCACCCGTTAATAATCATAAGCTGACATGGCCATTTCCCACTTCCGCCTCGACTCGAATGCGGGCGGACGAGCAACAATACAATAAAGTTATGGACGAGTTAGGATTGTGGCACGCCGATCCCGCACGTTTCTCAGCTTCTGGACAGCGCATGATGCTGATTGAACGCCGCGGCATACGGGGACGGGATGCCATCATGGACAGTTATTCCCTTCCTTACCTGAAGTTTTTTTTTTTTGGGACAGCTGTCGCCGATCGCAATGACTACGGCACTCGTACCCCCATCACCAAAGTGTTGCAATACTAAATCAGGCAGTGAGACACCCTGGTTGTGTATCATTTCTGAATATAAAAATGCATCAGCTGCTGGGTTCCCCGCAAAGCGTGATTGGCAGGCGCTTCCCGGCTGTTCCCGAGGCCGATACTCCGTTGACGTTGGAATCGCCAAAGTTTTGGGCTCTGGTTCTACAAACGCGTGCAGTGAGGATACGGTGTACAGTGGTAACTTGCAAGATTAATACCATGCTCGGTTAGAGCATGAATGGTTCACTGACGCTGGAAGAGGAGTTAGTGGCTAGTGGCCACTGGCACGAGCCGAAATAATATTGCTAAAATTATGACTAGCGATCCTTGCAAGGCGTCATTTCCAAATGGCACGATGGCGGACAACGACTAGCAAAGGGTGTATCCTCAGTCACCGAGAGGGCACGGAGATACAAAAACTGCCAGTGATCGCGACGTACCGCAATGGAACCTGTCGCGGTGATTTTATTACTCTTGTAAGTCATAATGATGATGTGTTCAACCAGCCACTGAAAAAGACCACCGGAACTAATGATAAACTAATGGAATTCATTGTTCAGATACTCATTCGTCTACCTGAATGTCGTACGTGCTCCACAGCATTTACGTACAGTGCAATATCTCGTCATGTTTTGGATTTAGCAAAAACAATTTTGTCGCTTTCTCACTCATGGAAGCAGTCAGGCTTTTGTTCTCTCGTCTCCATTCTCGATGTTCTTAGTACGGGTCCACGTTATGTCTCCTAATCCTCCGCAACTGACGGATTCTACAGAATCGCGCGTGCCATATCGAGAGAAATGGGGTGCTCCAAATGCTCCTGACATCTTTGGAGCTATCCAACCTCCGCCGCACAAACTCAGGTCGTTTTTGTGGTATAAAAGGAGGCCATATTTTCTCTTTCTCTCTCACCAACATAGTTCGTCTCTTGACCGTTCTATCCTCTTCTATCAAAACTTTCAACTCAACTTGCTGCGAACCACAATGAAGTTTGTGAAAGCCATCCTTACTCTCTCTTTCCCGATCGTTGCTCTTGCCGCTCCGAGCCCACAGGGTACGTCTTGTTTATATCAGTGCGTAGAATAAAGATCGATCAGTTCAAAATAGGTGACATTTTAAATATTCCTGTCCAAGTGAATGCCAGTGATCCATTTGGCACTCTTGGCCTTGAATTTTGATGGTATTGTCCTCGTTCGATCGTACTGTTATCGTTGACCCTTAGAAGGTTTCTCTAGGAGACGTACCAATGTACACCTTTCTTGGAACAAGCAACGCTCACGTCACGGTAGTATGGCCGAATCGTTCCTCATGGCAGACGTTTTGGGCTTGACGGAAAGCTAGCATCAGCCTTCTGCATTTATAATAAACAAATCTACGCGTTATGTTGTCACAGTGTCTATCCTTTTTGCTTTGCGTGTGAGATTGATCCAGTGTGAGTGGAGACCATGTTTGCCCTCCAATACTGCCAGGGAGTCCTCAAAGAGAAGAATCAAGAGAGGCTATGTACACCGCGAAAAAAGCACAGCGCCATGCCGGCCTGAGATCAGATCCGGTCAGGGTTTGTTGCCGCCGATATATGTGGGTCGTGACCTAAGGAGTCGACTCGCGATGCGCGTGGGTAGGTCGACTTTGAGCAGATGATCGGATTTGATGGTATCGCGCTCATCAACGCCGTCTCTAATCCCGAGGTGGACGCGGTCACGGGCATTAAGAATTTGCAGATGCGCATCATCACGCACAACGATGGAGGGAGCTGGAAACAGTTGATCCTTCCCAACTATGATTCGCATGGCCAGCCGTATGCCTGTCAAAGTGCGGTACGTGCCTCACTCCGCTTTCGAAGAGATCCTGTGGTGACAATTGAGACAGGCTTCTCGCTTCGCGCCCACGGATATACGAACGAGTGGACCCTCGCGCGACGTTTAGCAGTCCCTCTGTCGTCGGGTTTGATAATAGCCGTTGGCAAGGTGGGCGAGAAACTCGCACTTTATGTAGAGAGCGACATTCTTGAGCCGCGATGTGGGCTTCACGTGGGAAGAGGTTAACAAGGATGCGCACCTCTGGGGGCTCAGTGACTCATGGTAAACGACGAACAACCAACGGACAACGTCTCGTTCACGACCGACGAGGGCCTCAACTGGCGCGAGTATAAATTCACGTATGAGAAGATCCGTGTGCGCACGAAAGTAACCGTGCTGTCAGACATTACCACTGACTCTTGCCATGGGTGGCGCGATTTACTGGTATGAGCGTACGCCCCACAGACGCATCCTACATTTGTCTTGTGAAGATGGCGAACGGCCAGATCGTGGCCGATATGGAAATCCCATTTTTTCCGACATTTAGGTTGCCTCATTTTGATGCGTGTGGCCCCGGGTGTCACGGTGGTTCCCGTGGGTCTTATCCCAAGTCGCGCGAGTTTCACCTCATTTTGATGCGTGTGGCCCGGGTGTCAAGGTGGTTCTCGTGGGTCTTGTCACTGTCTTGTCCCAAGTCGCGTGAATTTCGCCTCATTTTGATGCGTGTGGCCCGGGTGTCACGGTAGTTCCCGTGGATCCCGTGCGGAGCACCGGTCAACCCTAGTACTACACTTTACATTGTTTATTCCTCGCTTGCCCGTCTTGGGAGCATGGACTTGGCGAGAATTCGTCAAAAATGTAAAAATAAGGCCATGCTACCCGTGATGCCACTGCGCCACCAGGCTGTAAGTCAAATAACTCAGTTGCGAGCACTGGCATTTTGAAAACAACATAGGTTTTTCATAAAATCTCTTTTTTCCGCTCCACTGGCAAAACTAGTAACTTAACTATCGGCTCGCGAAGAAGTGTGCTGACGTCAAACTGCCCGGCCAAACTATGCCAGTTGTGGCGACAATGCATGGAACACTGGCACGGTACCGAATTGTACCGGCTCCGAGATGAAGTCGAGAACACCTGTTTACAGATTCCATCATGACTCGTTGATGCGACAGTGACAGCTGCTATCACCTGCCAGTGATATGGTATCTCATCAAGTAGTCTGATCTCGTTTCAGTTACCGTAGTGGTTACATTACTTTCAAATCCACTCGTAAGATTCATGGATCTTTGTTCTGGGAAATTTGGCGTCAGAGCTTCAGACATTGCGGATGTGATTGCCTATTATGATGCCCGCTAAACATATCATGGGGTAAGGACTGGCACTGACAGTATCAGCAAATGTATTGTTCCAGTAATCTCAATATCCTCGCGACTACTGAACTCCGCCATATACAGACTCTGGGTCGCAGTATAAATTCGACCCACTATTTCCTTCATCTCTCACTATCAGCCATCGTTTCTTGAACACTTTATCCTCATCATCCAGCTTACCAGTGACTTCCTGCAGTAACAACGATGTTGATGAAGACTGCCTTTGCTTTCTCTTTTGCGATTCTCGCTCTCGCTCTCCCGCAGAACGAGGTTTTGGAACGTACGTGTGGTTTTGATTAATGCCGTTGAACAAGTTGGATCAACTAAATGCAGGTATTGCGCGCCGTGGCAATAACGGCCGCTACTTTGACGACTTGCATCTTTCCAATGGTTGCAATGAGGTAAATGCAGGTACGTGTCGTTTGGGTTATGCTGTTAAAACAATTGAATCAACTAAAATGCAGCAATGACAGGCGAAAATAACGCCCGCTACTTTGACGACTTCATTGCTGCCAATGGTTGCAAGGAGATGAATGCAGGTACGTGTCGTCTGGATTATGCTGTTGCAGTGAACAAGTCGGACCAACTAAATGCAGGTATTGCGCGCCGTGGCAATAATGGCCGCTACTTTGACGACTTGCATCTTTCCAATGGTTGCAATGAGGTGAATGCAGGTACGTGTCATTTGGGTTATGCTATTGAAACAATTGAATCAACTAAAATGCAGCAACGATGGACGGAAATAATGCCCGCTACTTTGACGACTTCATTGCTGCCAATGGTTGCAAGGAGGTGAATGCAGGTACGTGTCGTCTGGATTATGCCGTTGCAGTGAACAAGTCGGACCAACTAAAGGCAGCTGTTGCAGATGGAAATAAGGCCCCCTACTTTGACGACTTGCAGCTTTCCAATGGTTGCAATGAGGTGAATGCAGGTACGTGTCGTTTGAATTATGCTGTTGAAAAAATTGAATCAACTAAAATGCAGCAATGACAGACGGAAATAACGCCCGCTACTTTGACGACTTCATTGCTGCCAATGGTTGCAAGGAGGTAAATGCGGGTACGTGTCGTTTGGATTATGCCGTTGCAGTGAACAAGTCGGACCAACTAAAGGCAGCTGTTGCAGATGGAAGTAACGCCCCCTACTTGGACGACTTCAGCGCTGCCAATGGGGTGAATGCATGTACGTGTGGTTTGGATTAATGACGTTGAACAAGTTGAATCAACTAAAATGCAGCTTTTGCGGACGGAAATAATGCCCGCTACTTTGACGACTTCAGTCTTGTCAGTGATTCCAATGAGAACTAGTGATGGTAAAGTCCTCTTTCAATCCTACTGTTCTTGTCGGCTCAGGCATGGCTCTAGAAGAAGTGCCAGTATCCGCCTTACTTGGAATGTCCGACTCCCATGACCCAGCTCATAAAGCCTAATCACCTTGTTGTAGACTTTGAGGCATGAGAGGCAGGTACTGAGCTCCGGGTTTGTTATAGACAATCTATGCTTTATGTTGTCACAATATTTGTCTTTGCTTAGATTGATTTTGTTTGAGTGGGGATGAGGAAAAGCTCCCTTGATCTCCAAGGCTCGGAGGTTCCAGAGGCGAAATGCCAAGGGGGGTTGATTCGGGTGTTTGATGTGCTACGCACGCCACACAATGTGACGTGGTGACGTTGGAGGTGAGCACGGAGAACCGACCAAGTATGAGTAATCACTGGCAGCCCTGGGCTCGAGCGAGGACGGTAGCGTGCGACGCACCCCCATAAAGTGATACTCAAAAAAGCCACCCGGCATCCGCGATGTCAAGGTGACATAAGTGACACACGAACTATTGTGTGAAAGATGTGTTGAATGAGGGAGGGGGATGGACAGCCGAAGGCAGGAGGAGGGTGTTGGTGCGAAAGCAGTGCGTGAAGTCCCAGCTGAAGTAACTTAGACAGTCAAAAGCGGAGTAAAGGGGTGGTTTGGGTGCGGATCTATTCCCCTGCCAGTGCGAACCGCGAAGTTGGGAAGCAAAGGAAGCCAATTTCCCATCCGATACTGTACGGACCCTTTTCCGAGTGCACTGCCAGTGGCAGCGTGTCCGAGTCTATTTGAGGCCGATAAGCAACGACATCTCCCCACGACTCAATGAAGAAGACTGGGAATCGGTCATCATGGAACGGCAATTGTTGGATACCAAGGCTCTAGCGAGTCTCTAGCCTGAGCATCATTATGCTCAATTAAAGACGAACTTGAGGTACAGTATCCAACATGACTCCCGTCGTCTAAACTGAAACAAATCGACTGCCGGATTACTACTTGAGTCCATGTCGAGGAGTTCAATGAGGGTCTTGCACCAGGTGGATCGATGTTGTTCACGACTCAAAGGGAACCGCCAAGAAAAATAACGATAGAATCCGCTTCGGATACGTTAGCGGCCCGGGCGTGATGGTACCCCTGCGGGCCGCCAGCTTGGACGCCAGGGCTGCGTTCGGTCCTTCCCCCCCTTTTTTTTTCCGGCTCCATCTACACCTCTGACGGGCCACGCGCTGGGGCTCGGACAGAGCGGAGATTCAACCGACTCGGCAACAGTCTGCAGCTATCATGCATATATCATGTACAGTACAGTTTGTGGGGTACAAGCAGTGCGTGGTGGCTTCGGACCACTGGCCGTCCCAGGTGCCAGTCCGTGAATCGTGTATAGCATTTCACTCTATACAATATTAACTTTCTATATATGCTCAGCGAGATCTTGTCTTTTTTTTATTATCGATTTTTCGTCGATTCGTCAGTGTAGGTTTGAAATGTGATGCAATCAAGTTACAAATCGATTTGGTCAATCGCTACGAAGGGGGAAACGAAAAATAAAATAAAATAAAAAATTCATCCCGCCTGCGGCGGTGTGAACGGTCCGATCAGGCGGGGTGACTTGGGCTGGGGTTCACGCGATCCCCGAGCCGGGGTCAAATCAGCTCCCAACTGAAATTTCCGTATATTCTATCCCGGAGCGAGACCTACCTTTTGCTTCGGCTCTTGTTTTTACTAACTTACCTCCAATGCTCATACTTGTTAAGTCTCGATTCTGGCCCTGGCGACTCCAGGCTGCACATCACTTTTTGCTATGCAGACAGGTCGTTCAGTTCAGTTCATGCCAGTGTGTGCATAACCCTTGGCATAACCATCGTCTTGACATGGATTAAGAACCATTGAATCAAAAGGAAGAAAACAACTGAAAATTCCAAAGTATGCAAAAAAAATCAGTATTCAATCTAAAGTCTTGAAAATTCGGCGTGAACATGAACATCCGTGAAGCTAAATGGTGTGATATGAGGACCTACAACGAAATGGTAAATAGTGATATGATATAGAATATACTGATAGGGTCGTGAAAAAACGGCTAATGAGTCTAGAATTTAAAAAAAGTCCTAAAGAGGGCCTAATAAACTGGTCCCCTTCTTTCGCAAAAGGGTCCATGACACTGTTATGACTCATATATCCGGGCGTGAAAATCCTTGTAGGAAATCGTACAGATGTCGGATCATTAGTATGAGAAGATCATCAACCACGGGTTGAGGACGATTGGGAACAGGATGTGGCTGCCCGCCACCACCGCGAGCGGGAAGATCACTGCCCAGTCGACGCCGGGAATTTGCCATCCTGGTGGTACAAAATTGCTTGCGAGGACGAATATCATCGCGAACAAGAAGAAACCGATGACGAGCGCGAGCCAGAACCGGCGCAGGATCCGCGGCACTTCAATGAAGAAATTGGACCGTTCCACCTCCTTCTTTGTCGCACCCCACGTGATGTTGTACGAAAAAAGATGCGCAAGGAGGGCTTGTGACAGGTGGATTGACAGACCGCCAAAGAAAAAGAAGCTATACGTTGTCGTGAGAAATGAATAGGACTCTAGAGCAGTCTTTGACGATAGCACTTACAAGAACGGAATCCATGTAATATTTTCAATGAATGAAGAGACAATGCTTCGTTGACCCAGGCGATATTCAAGGAGAGTATACCCGATGTTACCGGCAATCGGGAAGACGACGGTACATGCGAGCCAGATCTCGAACGAGTGTTCGTAAAAGCCGTCAACGTTGAATGACAGACCAAGGATGATATAGTTGATGAGAGAGAGGAGAGCAGACGCAGCGAGACCATAATACGAAAACATGTCTGCATTTGTTCTTAATGACGACTTCCGATCAATATGGGCGAATAACTCACAGGACATCATGCTGACTTTGTAGTGAACAGGAGCGTCCGACCACAAAAAGACGCGCAGCTGTTTGTTGATAGGTCCTAAACGCCACCAATGGATGAGCGGGTTAAAGATAAGCTCATTACATCCTAGGAGCAGATGTTAGCGGATGATGATGCAAGCACCAGAAGAGGATATACCATAAGAGTATTTCTGCCATCGGTTCAGCTCGTCGTCGCAGGTCAACGAGACACCTTCCTTGAAACCACCCTCGGAATAAGTCGCCCACCGAATGATGTATCCTTTCAGCTACACGTGATCGTCAGGAAGGCAATCCTTCTCCCAGAGAATAAATCACTGACCTGAAGACGGAGTGCCATATCGAAGTCCTCGGACACGTTCGTCTCTGACCAAATCTTCTTCTTGTCACCATCTCCAGGATCTTTGAACGCAGCGTCTTGAAGGGCAGACCAACGAAGGAAGGCATTGTGTCCGACGAAAGGCGCGACTTCACCGTTTGCACATGCCATAGAAATACACTTGTTGATGCGGCGAGTAAAGTGCGCAATACCATTCTCAAAGTAGTGGTGGGCAACCTGCATGACGTCTATCGCAAAGAGTGTGAATATTCGTTTAGGGACCGCGAGGACATGGAAGCGCTCACCCGACTCGTGCTGGATGATGGCAACTTCGGGGCATTCTACAAGCTCGCGAGCAGCGTCACGGAAGCAGTCCTGAGATGTGACGATCAGCCCACGTGAGCATACTAGGGAGAAGTAGATAAGACTGACCTCAGGTACGATGGTATCGGAGTCGACAATGAGAATGACCTCGCCCATACGGAGTGCCTTCGCATTATGAGCCCAGGGCTTGAATCGCCTCCCACTTTCTTCGAAAATTTCGTCGACTGCCATGCGCAGTGCCTGCTCCTCGATAT
>WTXI01000552.1:0-16655 GCA_022376515.1 Lactifluus volemus | reverse complement strand
GTAAGCTAAATGCATTCCCTAGACATGACCGTTGCTTACTGAGAGCAGAGGTTATCGATGCATTCGTGTGCCAATCAGACGCCGCATTCCTTGTTCCGTGAGTGGCAAGCCGCATGTTGTTTCTTCATCCGAGTTAGTAAACAAGCGAGACATTTTAGTTTCATCCACTCGCACCACGACAGAACAATGTCTACATCTTGGCCCTCAATAAGTCCCGAAGGTCGCATGACGGTGGCATGCTTGGCCAAAACGTACGCTAGGTAAGCAGCCAATATACTCGTGCGGTGAGATATGTGTCCGACAGAGATAACTGTAGGTCTTGGGAGCTAGCACCATACCGACATATCTACTGGAAAAGACGGGGATCCCGGGAGACCCAGATCAAGATGCATCTCAATTTCCGACACATATATATCAACATATTGATATCCGTTAAGGTTAATTACATCCCTCCTACTTACAGCAACGAGATCGCCCTACAGTTACCTTGTGCAGTATTTAGCAAAGGTTTCCGAATATAGGGTACCAATTCCCAGGCGTCGTAAATATTGCACCCTGTTCAAAACTGACACCAAGCGCTGAGCTAATTGCAATCGATCGATCAGAGGCTGCATTATGAATTAGCGATGGCCAAAAAAAACTCAGATTCAACACTGAACGTACTAAATGACTAAACCTCATTTAGAGGCGAGTCGATCTACTCATCCGCAGAACGTCAGCGGTAGAGATTATCCCCGAAACAAAATGGAATGAAACTTCCCCCTCCCCCCCCATCATCGCAACTTTGGTTCTACCGCTGCTAGTACTAAATTGGGATTTGAGGGCTTTCGGCCCCGCTGGTGGAACCAGCCCTTCAATTGAGGAATTTTCTTGACGGCTCAAAAATTGTTATGGCTGAGTTATGGCTGAGGCACTTTCTAAGTTAGGGCCCGGCCCGTTGGATCCGCGCGGTGGTTGCTGCTGCCCAGCACCTTGCGAGTTCGATCGTGTTAACTGAAGACAAATTCCAAGTCGTGGTTCATTACGTTCATTGGAAAAAGCGAGCCTCCGGAGAGCGCACAGGCACCATAATCTTTTGACGGGTTAACCTGGCAACAGATTAAACCCCGCAAACTTTGGCGGATCACCACATTGAACACAAAATTCGCGCCTACGTACTACTTTGCACAAGTATGAAATTGCAATTGTTGTTCGATAGTTGCTTGATGTCTCCAGGTACAAGTGTTCTCTTGCAGGATCTGAATTGTGACACGTTTCGATCGATTCTTCGATGTGGTGGTGCCCTTGGCATCACGTTCTGAACCTTTCATTCATCAGTGGTACACCGCCCGGCGCCGTTGGTGATCAGTCAAAAATGCTCTCCGACGTCGCAAGAGATCGTGTGGTTAATTACAGCTGAGTCATGTCAGGGCCGGTCACTAGCTCTTTGACAAACTGGTGCCAGTGTGCCTGACTTTTGATCTTCTTTGGTAGCGACCCGCAAGTTCTCGATCTTTTTTCTCCTCCACCGTGTCCCCGACAACACGTGTTTACGCCACATCCCGCTCATCAACGTTTCACCTCACCCACAACGGCCCGCTACTTCATAGACTGCTACAAAGTGGCGCGAACCGACCCGAGACCTAGTCCAAACACGATGCTGCTCTATAGGGACTGATCCTGCTTGCGTAGTAGAGCCTGGACCGTAACGTTGTATTTGACAAATCTACAACAACATCTGCGCCCATATTGTCGGTAATCATAGAACTCGGGACTCTAGTAGTAGAACGCATTCGTATCGCCGGGTATCGCGTTAGATCTCATCAACCCTGCAAGCAACATTGAAAGGGGCTTTAGGTGCTCCGAGTCTGTTGTCCTGTTAACTGGTTAACTGGTTTGATTCCCTCCAAACACTCGGACGTTCGCCCAGCCACGCTACGTGCTCTCATTCGATCGTCCAGACGTCACCGCGTCACCCTTGTGTAACCCCACCTTTTTTCCCGAATCGCTGGAGAAGCGAAGCCAACCCCCCCATGAATCAGAATCCTCTTCTTTCCGCCCCTCTTACCACCGATCATATATGATTATCACCGAGGTACGTTTCGTACCCGCACATGTTCACCTCCGATTGCAAGGGACTGCACCCGTCGCATTTTCGCACACTTTCATGCCATCAGGGAAAACACCCCTGCGAAAGGAAACCTTGTACTCTCATATTACGTGCTGCTGTGCATGGCCACGGGCACAATTTCCTGGTCCTGGGTCAACGATGAATGACCACTTTCTCGCCTGTAACCATTTTCAGGTTTCCCCTGCTCCTCCACACCAACTCCACCTGCCACTTCCGTACTCAAAAGGCGCAAGTAGGTACTATGCCTGATAGATGCATGTTGGGTTTGGTCCTGACGCGCTCCGAGCTGCAGGCCAAAGGTTACCGAAGTGTGAATCGCACTTTGGTAACTTTGACCTGCAGGCCGCTCTCTAGAGCATAGTCCTCACGCTAAATATGAATTTCTCATACAATGAAAAAGGAGGTTGTATGGCCAACTTGAAAGTCAGTCACAAGAACTTTGTAAACTATTTCTTCCTGGCAACCGCTGTCGCTGTCTCCTCCTCGCGGCCGTGGAATCTTCATCGACTACGCTACTTAGGTCAGGACATCGCTTTCATTGTAATGAACCTTAGTGATTCGGCCCTATACAGCAACGCATCAAGCGTGCCACTGGCACGGCAGGTCGAACTATTCTGAGATATAATAAAGGCCTAGTAGTAAAGGGCTAGATGAGATACCTGAGTGCATTCAAGTTGGAAGGGGGAGTATTTGTGGCGCTTGAATACGTCTGAGTCGATGCTCAGTAGTTGTTGTATCCAACAAGATTAGTAAGGAAAAACAATGGCTTATGTCATACTGTTAACGTGTGTGTTGGTTTGCGTCTTGCATGTCCGAGTGATGTATCACTCAAGGAGAGTGCTACGAAAATCTTTATCTGCTCTTTCAAACGGTTTGTCATGGTATCTCTTGTCATTCTTTTCTCTCTCAGCCATCATCGTTACGCAGTAACTTTCCATTCCAATGCCGTGGCAAGTGGATCGTCCGGCAACAAGTCAAGCCGCTTGTGTCCACAAGGATTCACCGTTCTCCCCGATGATAGGTTAACTTCAAAGGCAGACTTAGCCCCGAGACGTGGTTACTCCTCTCAAGTTCAGACCACGCATCCTTCTTCCTCCGCCGACAAGTACGCACCTTTGCGAATATGACTGAGCACTGCTAATAGTTGCTTGTACGAAGCTCATCGATATTCTCTCCAAAAGACTCCCCATGGGATCATGTCTTCCAAGACATCGCGACAGGACACCCCCTTACACCCATGGGACGCGAGAAGCCCCCTCGTACTGGGTTGAACAATAGCTCGCTAGAGCCACGTCGTCAATCGATGACCAACCAAGAGCTGACCGCGTTCGACGAAATGTTCGACATGATCTTTTCTGCAGCAAACGAGCGTCAACTTGCAGAAGATGACGCTGCCACCACTCTCGATATTGACACCCGGGGCCCGCTTAGTGGTTTCCTGAAAAAGATGTCCAAAACCCCCCGCATACGTCAAACTGGGGAAGACACGGAACTCGACAGGCTCAAAGAGCAACTCGCTTTATGTTCATCCGATCATGAAATGCTCGAGTGGGCGGAGCGTGAAGTCTTTGGTGCGTCGATACGCGCCGAGGAGGCTGCTCGTGCAGCATTTGCCGCAGGAAAGCCGCCACCCTGTCACCTTCAGCCTTCTATGTATCCTCACCTCTTGGAGGCGTTGATGAACGCCGCTCGCGAGAGGTACGAAGATCCCCACCTCGCCCTTGCCCTCTTCGACCACGCACGCAACCTCTCCCCTCTCTCTTACATCTTTGGCTGTACGACACCTGCTTATAACGAGTTGCTCGAGACCCGTTGGGGTTCGTTCCGCGATCTGCGCGGCGTGCATGCGGGCCTCGAAGAGATGCGAGCCAATGGAGTCCCTCCCGATTCGCGTACGCGCGCTCTGGCGGATGATGTTCGTCGCGAGACCGGTGCGCGTACCCTTTGGCTTGAAGAGACCGAGACGGGAAGCGGCGAGGTATGGATAATGCTCAATACGATTGAGCGCCTTGCGGCTCGTCGCACACCCCGACGACCTTCAACAGTCGACGAGCGATCGCGAAAGCCACAACGAGCGCGCCATGATGTATGGAAAAATCCAGAAGTAACCGCGGACGAGAATACCGGGTACCGCTTCGGGGAATGGCCAGAGCTAGGAAATAATCCGCAAGTCCGTCGACGAGCATTGCAGTCATCGTGATTTTTACTGTTTTCGCCCCAAATACCGTTTTATCGCATTTATTATTTTTTCTTTGCACATCTACATCCTAGTCATAAAAAATCAGTTGTTAATCACATCATCCCACCTCAATATCAATCATCCCTTTCGAATCCAAGTCGTTGGCATCCTCTCACACTCACACTCGTGACCCATTTTGGGAGCGAATACTTTATTGAGTGTACATAAGGTGCTATAGCCAAGCTGGCTCTTAGTAGCCTACTCACCCCAGCAAACGTCGCGTGGGGTTCAAGTTTCAGACAAATTAGCCATTCCGCTGAGACCTCTTTCTGTTTTTGTTTTTTTTCGATTCCTTTGATGAGCGTGCCGGGGGTACAGAGTCTTATAGCGTGCATATGAATTGGAGACCTCACCCCTGTTTAACGGTCAAGCTGTCGTCTGACGTTTTCCAGTTTCAAGATCACCGACACTGTGACTCGGAGCTGGTGAATTTTGCCTTTGACGGGTCATACTACTTGACAGACAGACTCGGCGAGTTGGGAAAAGGTAGAGAGAAGAGAACGGGTTGTACAGTACAAGTACGCACCTCGCAAGACGGAACGGATCATAGAGAAAGGAGGAGCGCTTGCGTTGGAATCCCATGGAACGGTTATTCAGTTGCGGCGCTAAGTCTCACTGCGTGTGCAGTTCCTACTAGAACTCGAGAAATAGAGTTTGACTTTGATTCAACACAAGACTCCTCCACAACCCCTATTGCCGATCAGGGCTCATGAATATCATCGAATTTCGCCCAGAAGTACTAGGAAGTAAATTTGCCTTCAGTGTCAGTAGAAAATACACCCCCTTTTGTTTTTGTTTTTTCTTGAAAGTTGCCCGGCACGGGGTTGTAAGAACGACGATCGATCAAAGAGTGAAAGAAATTACCCATTTCCAGAAAATTACTCTTGTTGCGAGAGAATCCACTTTTTTTGCCGCTGGCGTTGATGACTAGGAACGTTGCCTCCCCCCCACACCACTATCTAGAACTGCGGCGTTTTGGCGGTGATTGAAATTGGCGCTATGCCGTTTCTTGATATCAGTAAAATCGGCATTTGTTCCCTTTTTTTTCGAACTCTTACGGCGATTCCCATTGAGGAGTGTGAACGAACGGGGGGGATGATACAGTAACGAACTGAACCAGCTTTCAGCGCCTGAACCTAGACCGTCGTTCAAACCATTTTCGCGATGGGCGCGCCCCCACGGCGAGCCTGAGTAGGGACACGAGTAAGTCATTTTGTGACGCCACCCCCTTACTGGATAGAAGATGAGAACAAGAATTTGGTAAAAAGGAAGTTGAGTACCTGTTTTTTTTTCGGATTCTTCATTCAATGTATGCGACATTGTCTCCGGGTGAAATGAATGGGGATCGGGGGAAGAATCCCACTGGAGCTACCGCGGCACGGACCAGTCGCGTCGTGTGTGGGGCGATTAAAACGATGAGCGATTGCTGTGTTTGCCACCCGCCGGTCATTTAGTCGGTCTACTGTGCGGGGCCTGCACTGACGTGGAGGATTAAAACCACCGAGGTGCCACAAATACACGTGCCTTCATCTATGTTGGAGCTGTGGTGGATGTTCGCCAAGTTCATTGTCAATTGTCTGGGTCATCCGTAGGTCCTTCCTTTGAGTATTCGTGGACATAAATCGCACAGATCTATACAACTGGATACCGATATCGGCACGAACAAGATGGGGCGCTTTGCCACGAGAACGGAATCGTGGCTCTGCCGTTTTTTGTGCATCGTGCAATGTCAATAATGGGGTATCACTTTGATAGAAATTCGGACAAAAGTGTGGCGCACATACGGCGGTGCAAGTGCGAGTAGCCGGGCAAAGACGCAGCTAACTTTATTGCCAGGTCAGGAAAACGGTGACTTGAAAGTGCTTATCTGTGTTGAACAGGCACACGGTTGAAATCTTGGAAGGAATGGACACTCTGATCTATGCTGGCATTGCACATATTGGTTCTTTGCCGTTTGGCGATGTCAACTGCCAATTGAAGCTGTCAGTGTTACCGTCCAAGGCCACGGCGTCGCCGTCAATTTAAGGGACGGTGTTCGATATTCCTCATGTTCAGCCCTGCAGTAAGTTGAACGGCCGGGTGTATGGTTGTTGCTGGCCATGCCGGCACTCGCAAAGGTCGTTGTGACAGTCATAATTGTAGACCACCTTTGCCCGTGACCCTGTATGAGGGACCACATCACGGTGATACCAATACGAGGGCTTTCGGCGCATTTCACGCAATAAGGGCAGCATATCAGCCTCTTTCGGATCAAGGTACTGAAACACGGCGGCAGGCGATGTTACGAGCTTGTATTAGGGTTCGATAAGCTGGAGAATAGGTTCTAGAGACTAGAGTCGGGGCAAGAATCAAGAAAAATATGACTCGCCTAGTCACATCGTCTCGCTTTGAGTTAGATCCGAACGCGTCGGACGTGCCAAGTCACGTAATAACTTTGCTGGTTTCTCTGCATCTCAGATTAATGTCCTCGTGCTGGAGATATATAAGCCCCGCCTAGAACAGAGTGAGCTGTGTACTATGATTTCTAACCTGCAGGAGGTGCGAGAACAAGTAGTCGGAATAGAGCATCTGATATCGAGATATATATCCGTTTTCCGATTCGTCCACGTCAATGGTCGGGCCAATCGGCGATGGGTCGCCACAGATCTAGGAATCTGCAGGCGAAAGAATCTGTGATATGGCCAAAAGATGACCTGATGACCAATGACTGGTAACTAGTGTTGGTTCCCCGGAGACCTGTGCATGTTAAGTGGCCAGAAACAACAAATTAGATTTTGAAAGCGCGATCTTACTACCCTGACAAACGTATACGTATCTGTTGTGATGAGGGTTCACATGAAGGAGGGGGGCCTAGGCCAAATTGGATACCAGAAGGGGCGTTCCTCTTCCTTTCCCAGCTCGCAATCAGTGGAGTTGTCGAGGTCGCGCACACAAATGGCCTGTCATTATCTCAAGCCCGAGGACACCCGGCATGGAACCTGGCTGGTTTAGACATTGTTGCGGGTAATTTCGGCCTCAAGTTAAGAGTTGCGCCAATACGGTGCATCATGCCCGCACGTCACGGGTACACCTCATTTTTTTGGTCATTTGGAGATATGGAGACTCCAAGTGGTTACGAAAGGTGACATTTGAGGAAGTGGACTATCTGGGGGTACTGTACCACAGCAAATGGATGCGATGTGCCAGCGTTCGTAAATACCTTGACAACGCTGGTGGCCCGCGGAAAGGGACAGACCTCTGAGAGAATTGTGTTGTGTTGTCAGAGCTTAATTTTTACCTAAAATGGGGGGGGACAGGGAGAAGAGAAGAAGACGGGAAGTCGGCAAGAAGAGGTTTCGATGGTTGATACGGATAAAAGCAAGCATCATATAAAAGACGTGGATCATCTACGTATAGCAGAGGCACCCCCCCTCGTACCTTTACTCTTGGTTACATTCACAGAATCATGTTCTCCACTCTGACGCCCAGACTGTTCTATTGCCTTTCCTATGACCAATGTGTGAAGGGTTGTGATACCGTTGCCCGTCGCAGTTTTGAGCTTTTTAGTTACCTTTGAAGATTGAATTGAATGCCGCGCCGCGACCGACCAACGAACGCTTAACGGGTCGCCGCGTTTTTTTTTTTGGTCGCAACCATCTCACCTCTCCTCCCGCCGTTCAACTCCACATTCTCCCCTTCTCCGCGCTGTACCGTATCATTTCTGTATGCCGTTCTAGCTTTGCCGACCTTTGCGCTACCTCCCTTCCCACCAACGCTTATCCTTTATTGTTCTTTCTTTTATCGCTCTTTTTAGCACAATGGCGACATCCCCGCCCTTGTTGCCCAGTCCTTCCCTTTCATCCAACGCTCATTTTACCTCAGCTTATTCAAACGGTCACAAACCGGCTAAGCCACGCGCATCAGACGTGTCCTCCACTTCTCGATCGAAAAAAACTTACGCCGCGAGTCCGATCCCTACACCGGAGGTCCATATAAATGGCAGGCCCAGAAAATCTCAACCTTCTACTTCGTCTGCTTCGACCCATACACATGACGAGACAACGTGGGGTTCCCATTTCTGGGTAACCCTCGTCGATCCCCAGGCCAGTTTTTTTCCCTCTTCCTTATTACATGGGGTTAATCGGAATGCCCTCTCGCGTGTTTTTTCAGACTCAGGTTTCCTTCTTTGCTTGTCCGGCAACGGGGCAGGTCTCGTGGGACCCTCCGGTTGGGAACTTCGTGTATGTCTATATGCTACCCTTTCTTTGCTTGTTGCCTCATGGGGAAATGGCTGTGCAGATTACCGCCCAGCGAAAACGGCGAATGGTGGGAGATTAGCGACGAGTCGCGTGGTGGCATTCCGTATTATTACCACACAAAGACTGGAGAGACTGTATGGGAGAAGCCAGATGGTTTTGTCATACCATTGACTGTCCTTCAAGTGCGTACTTGTCGGGGCTTCGTTCACCCAGATTTCAAACTCTCGTCCATTAGAATACCGCCCTCGGTCGCCGCCTTTCAAAGTCCTTTTCCTCGACCGTCGATCAGATCAATCAGACCCCGCCCTCACGTGCAACAGCACAAAAGGATGAGGAACGTCCCGTGGCTCACCGTTCTCGTTCATACACGAAGGAGCCTCGAGGTTCTGTTCAAGCTCCTGGTCGCCTGCATTCCTCTGCAAGCGGCCCCGCCACCTCCTCGAAAAAGAATCCAAATGCTCCTCCCGTACGGCGTAACCTTACTGCCGATTCCCACTACGGAACATCCACCCGACTAGCACCAGCGCTCCCGCCCATTCCCGGTTCGGAAGCGAGCGCCCCGCCCACCCCCTCCCCTTCAAACCGCTCCCTCATCCCCACTCGCTCACCACCGCTGTCTTTAAATGCTGCTGTTGAACGCCTGACGCGAACGCCGCCACAATCGCCAGAGACTGTGAGCGCTGTGAGTAAGAATTCCTCAGAGAGCGGCTATGCGAGCGCTCCGGAATCGACCACCTTAATGCCGAAGGTAAAGTTCGAAGCGCCAGAGAAGATCCTCCCGCGAACGGCGACCGTACGTCCCTCACCGTTCGCGCCAACCAGGGGTCCGACCGTCGCCGGGAGGGAGATTGGTAATCCTGTTTTAAATATCAGTATGTAGTCCCCATTATGAACATCTGAAATGAAACTGAACTTGTCTATAGATGCCACGCTCCAGCTCAGCCCCGTCAAGAATTACCCCGCCCGCATGCCTATTCTCATCGAACCAACCCGATCCATTACTTCACGTACCGTCAAGACGCTCAGCACCGGGTATGTCCTTGCCACTGCAAAGTTCTTTCCTTTGCCCTGAGCTTCTATTCATGCAGCGCACACCCCATCTTGCCACAAGACCTTGCCTCGGACATTCAACAATTTGTCGAATCTGAATTTGCGCAGCAGTACTTTGCAACTCACCGTATCGGCTTCATCTTCAAGCGGAAAGTACCAGTCGGTCAAATGATGACGTGGCAGCGCGGCCCACTTGCTGCCCCCTTACTCAATCTCTCACGACAGCTACACAAGGATGCTGTGCGCACATTCCGTGCCGTGCAACGTCTTATGGGAGATAGCGAGAAAGGCGCCATAGCTAACCACAACACGCCTAGACTAGAAGAAGCACGTTGGCTTCTTGGGGCGGGGCTCTCACACGGCGAGCTGCGCGATGAAATTTATTGCCAAGTTATGAAGCAGCTTACAGGCAATCCGAACGCGTGTGTCCTTCGTCCTTTGCAACGTCGGTTGACCAGTGTTGACATGTTTGGTAGGGAAAGTACATTCCGCGGGTGGCAACTGTTGTGTGTGCTACTAGTAACCTTCCCGCCTTCGAAGAATTTCGAACCATACCTCCACGCGTTTCTCTCACAACGCATGGGAATAACCGAAGGTCGAGTTGATGTACTCGCCAAGCACTGTCTCAAACGGCTTGTGGCTATTGCTAAGAAAGGCCCCAGGGGCAAGCCACCGTCACTTGCAGAAATCGAGACGGCATCGGTAAGCTTCGTCGTCGTATTCCCGCACGTAGTTGGGGCTGATTGAGGGTCCCTTACAGGATGCAGCATTCAACCCATCAACGTTTGGCGAGCCTCTTGATGCCGTCTTCCGCCTACAGGAGCGCACGTACCCAACGCAGAAGGTGCCAATTGTACTACCATTCCTTGCCGATGGTGTCCTCGCCCTTGGTGGAACAAAGGCTGAGGGAATCTTTCGCGTGCCGGGTGACTCTGATGCCGTGGCAGCGCTCAAGATGCGGCTCGACCGAGGCTCATACACACTCGAGGGTATCGATGACCCGCACGTGCCTGCATCGCTGTTCAAGCTCTGGTTGCGCGAGTTGGTCGATCCGCTCGTGCCTTCAGAGATGTACAATGACTGCATTGCGTTCGCGAATGACGCAGAGGCATGCTGCACGGCAGTCGAACGGCTGCCGACCGCCAATCGCCGGGTTGTGCTTTTCGTTATCAGCTTTTTACAGTTGTTCCTAGACGAACGCGTACTGGTCGCCACCAAGATGACGAGCGCAAATCTCGCCCTTGTCATGGCACCGAACCTGTTGCGGTGTGGGTCCGACTCGATGGCCGTGGTTTTCAACAATGCCCAGTAAGTAGTTCACGTTTCAGATACAAGCGGACGGCTCATCTGTCTCTTTTCGTAGGTACGAGCAAGCATTCGTTCACAACCTACTTGTGCATCTCGATTGTAGTGAGGTTGATTCCCATTATGTACCCACTCACGGCCTTGGCGCTGTCCCTTCGGCCGCGCCGCGTACGTCCAGGTCACGCAACCGTCGTGGGCACCCTTGAGCTTGATCCTCTCCTCCCCTCCTTTTACCCCGCTTCTGCTTCTGATTCTCCACCACCAAATACCGCTGATTTGAATCTCTTTTTTTTTTTGGTTTGGTTCCCTGTTGCATTGATACCACCGGCCCGGGATTGCGGAGATCATGGACCACCAGGGATTTTGCTTTCATTCATTGCAGATTTACATATTCACTGCGTCTTTTTTTCTTACAAATTTGAATTCACCATCGAGATTTATCAGTATTCTTAATGCCACTGTACCTTCGTAGCCTCGTTGAAACCTCGAGTTCTATCACGAGTAACAAACGCAGTTTGAAATATAAATACAAAGAGAATTGTTCATGGCGCCCCCTCCTTGCTTAGATCCACATCACACTCTTGCCTCCACTCTAACGGACCCTCCTCAAATGAACAATGGCTTCTCAATATTCGAGAAGGTGTAGATCGTATAAAGTCTTCCTTGCTTATATAGCCTCATCAGTACAATACTTTACTCAATATGGATGCTCTCGCGCCCTCTCATTTTCCCTCTTTTAGCCTACCTGTAGCTAAAGCCTTTCCTAAAGCCTCTCGAAGAGCGCACACAAATGCATACACAGCCATCCCCCAGGGATAGTCAAATACTGCACCGTCTGACCTCCTTGTACCTCACTTCTTACTCTCGCCGACTACAGAAAGAGAATGCCACTGACTCGTATCTCGAAAAAAGAAGCCTTCGGGATGCTGCTCGGTGAATTGGATAAGATTCACCTTCCCGAACTTGAGGAGGTACGCGCAAAGTTGCGAGCGCAAGTCGCTGGTGCCAGTGTTCGTACTTCCATTATTTTATTATTCGTTTGCTCCGTCAGGCTGTTGATTGAATGCATGCTTCGGTTCTCAGTGTACGTCGTCCTCGAACGTTGACGGATCTGCCCCCGTTAGAGCGGATATACCCCAGGCTCTGGTCTTGTTTTCACTATGCCAATTTCCGAGGATGAAATCGAGGCTGCCACCCGGAAATTAGATGCCATCCGTCAGGTCGTATGTCGACGCCAGCTGCCGATGTTTCATCTCACCTCCAGGCTCATCTATCTTTTTACTCTTTCATCAAGTCCAAGCGCGCATCTGATCACTTGATCACCAAGATTCTAACGCATGTTTGTTCGGCAATGACGGACAACGAAACCCAGCGGGTCACTGTAGTCAGAGAGTTTTCTATGGAAGAGACAACTTTCAAGACGGATTCCGGCCCCAAAACATTCTACGGAACCATCGATTATCTCCTCGTCCGCGTCCAGCCTGGTGGTAAAGCTCCCTTTTTTGTTTCTTGTTTTTTTTTTCATCTGTTTTTTTTAGAGTTTTGGCAGGCGTGCCCTACTATGGCACTCAGATGTGCCACCGCGAACAACATTCCCGCCACTGCGATTATCATCGGAACCGAGAAAGATGGGCTACAAGATGCTGTGCCTCGGGCTGCAATTTCTGCGGCGTCGTTTTGTAACCGATACGAGTCTGTCCAAATTTTACCACTACTGAACCTTTCTGACTTTAATTCCATGCAAGTCTGTCTACTGTCCGAGGTTGTATTACCTCGGGGGAGCAGTGGTTGTTTTTTCATTACTGTCCTGACGGATCGAGAGATTCTCTTAAATCAACGATGTATTTGGCGGCGAGTGAGATCAGTTTAGGTTCGGATGTGCAAAACCTCGCACTTGTCATGGGACTCCTAAAAGATATGGTACGTGTTGAATCTAGTACTTACACATCCCTTAATAACGCAAATTGTGAAGGTTCAGAATCCGTTCGACCCGAACACAGAGTTCTTTGACCGGGCATAGGATCGTTTTGGCCTTTGTCTTCTGTTTTAACTTGACTCACTGTACCGCATATTGTGAAGGTTGAGAATGTTAATGTTCTTGCGCTCTGTTCGTTCTACCTTTACAACTTTCAGAGACGATCGTAATTTGGAGTTGAAAGAATTGAATGGCTTGATGGAGGCAGACGTCGGCATGCAGTACACTTACTATCTGGGCCATTCAACCCAGACGACAGAATGTTCTCAGATAAGGGCCATAATTCAGTCAAGTGGCCGTCGGACGGCGCAAACACCAAGGTGCATCAGACGATGTCTGTTTGGTCACCCTCCTCTTCCGAGAAAAAGGTGCTTCCGTGGACGATGCGCTGCTTCGCTGGGGTAATAAGAACATAAGACCTGATTGAGTCATCGTCTGTCATCGTCGTCCTCGTACTCTCCTACCACGGGACGTTTTCAACCCGAGACCCTTCCGAGTTCTGACCGTCACGCGGTAGGGTCCGAGGGAATATGGAGAAGGTCGTCTGTAAGTACAGTACTGTAGTCGACAAAAGCGGATCCGAGAGTGGATCTATGGAGGTGGTGCCCGTGCGGTTCTGTCGTGCCGCTCCGAGTCTGCAACCAGCGTGCCGTAAACCACACATTCATCATCCGAACCGGCACATTCTTAAGTGTACCTTCGTAGCCTCGTTAAAGCATGGCGCCAAACAGCGGTTACGTGGGAGCGCCCCCCTCGCTTAGATCCACATCTCGGAACGAAGTGTAGATCAGTGCAATACTTTACTCAAAATGGAGACCCCCTGACTTGTGGGGAACAGTCAAATACTTCCACCGTCCTAGTACCTCCGTTTTTTACTCTCGCTAAAGAGAATGTCAGTGCCAGTACCTTCCCCCTCGAAAGAAGCCTTGGAGAGGCTCCTTGCTAGATTCGATGATATTCCAGACGAAGAGGTGCCTCCTGAGCTCATTCCCAAACTTGAGGAGATACGCAAAGAATTGCGACTCGCTACTGTTTGTTACCTTATACTTTGTTGCTCAGGCCGTTGATGACTTGACTTTTAGCCTCTCAGTGTATGCCGTTCTCGATGGTTGACGAATCTGTCGTCGTTCGAGTCGGTATAACCTCTCACCCCCTATTTCTCACCCTGTTCGAGGAAAAAAGGGGTGAGATCGAGGCCGCCGGGAAAGCTCTCGTTAAGGACGACACTGTAAGATGGATCCCGAAGCTGCGCGACATGTGTCCTCAGTGGGTAAGTCAATGCCCAGCTGCCGATGTTTGTTTCACCTCACAGGCAGGCTCATCCATTTTTTCTCTTTTTCCAGAACAAGCGCTCATGTGAACCCTTGATCTTCAAGATCCTCGTGGGTTTTTGTTTGGCAATGGACCCAATGCCACACAATCAAACACAGCGCCATGTCATCTTTCCTGCAATTCCCATCGACGAAACCACTTTTGAGACCTATTCCGGCACCGTTTCATTTAGCGGAGTGGTCGATTATCTGCTGATCGACATTCAACCTAGACAGTTATTCTCTGGTAAAGCTCACTTTGTTCTCCCTTGTACTTTTCTTACATCTGTTTTTTTTTATACTAGTGGATTTGTGGATGACGTGCCTCCCCAAGGTACTCGACGACTGTGCCACAATGAACAACATGCCCGCCTGTCCGATTATTATCGGAACCAAGAAGGATGGGCTACTAGACGCTGTCCCTCAGGCCACAATCACAGCAGCATCATTTTGTAAACGATACAAGTCTGTCCAATTTTTACGACTATTGAACCTGTCTAACTTCGAGTCCATGCAAGCCTGTCTACACTCCGAGGTTGTATTACCTCGGGGGAGAAGTGGATGTTCTTTATTTACCGGGGTCCTGACGAATCGAGGGTCCCTCCTCTTAAAGGACGGTTGTATTTGGCGAGTGAGATCAGTTTGGGTAATGATTTGCAAAACCTCCCACTGGTCCTTGGGCTTCTCAAGGACATGGTACGTGTTGAATCTAGCCCTTACAAATCCCTTAATAACGTAAATTGTGAAGTTTGAGAATGCTTTAAATCATAACGCCAAGTATTTTGAACTTGGACCATAGGTTCGTTTTGGCCGTTGTTTTCTGTTTCAACTTGGCTCACTGTACCGCACATCGTGAAGGTTGAGAACGTCAACGTTCTTGCGCTCAGTTCGTTCTACCTTACAACGGACCAGCTTCAAGTTTAGTTTCAAAGATGAATATAATTTAGAGTCGAAAGAATTGAAGGAGGCAGACGTCGGCATGTAGTACACTTACGATCTGGGCTATTCAACCCAGACTTGTTGTAGATAAGGGTCTTAATGCAGTCAAGTGGCCGTCGGACGGCGCAAACACCAGGCGCATCAGACGCTGTCTGTCTCCCTCTTCCGAGAAAAAAGATGTTTGCATGGACATCACTGGGGTAATAAATGACAGCGGCGAAGAAAATAAGACCTGAGTGAGTGATCGTCTGAACAAAGATGCCTGACGTGTCGTCATCATCTTCCTCGTCCTCGTACTCTTCTACCACGGGACATTTTCAACCCGAGACATTCCGATCGTCACGCGGCAGTAGGGTCCGAGGGGAATATGGAGAAGGGCGTCGGCAAGTGTTGTAGTTCAACAAAAGCGGATCGGAGAAGTGGGTCCATGTCTGAGAAGTTTTGACTCGGAGGTAGTGCCCATGGGCGATTCTGTCGTGCCGCTCCGAGGTCTGCAACCAAGGTGCCGTTAAACCACACATGCAATCACTTGCACTGACATCCGAACCGGCGCAAAATCGATCAAAAGGTCCAAGATATTCCGTAGAGGTGGAGCGATGTCAAGTCACTGGACGTGATGATCAAGAGCCACGCGTTTTTTTCGTAGATCACAACGTAATAATAAATCCATACGGATTAAACAGTGTGTACGTGTAGCGGTTTGTCGTCGTCGTAGGTTTGAGTTTTACTTGTGTTCCATGACGTAACCGTGACTAAGATTTATACTGTAATCCCGAAACCCATCATAATAATAAACTACAAGCAGTAGCTCCGAAGCTGATCCGGCGGCGAGAGATGAGAAGAAGGAAAAAAAAAAAAAAAGAAAGGACGAAAAGAGTTTGGGCTGAAACGGAGGCGTTCCGCGTTACTGCGGTTGACGTGCTTTGGTGCCTGCTGCGGGTTTTTGTCAGCGAATTGCCAGTATGTCACCCACACGACTTGAATGAATAACAAGCTCCAACCGGCGACCAAAACCGTGTATTCAGTCAAAAATGAGAGATCTAGTAATCGTACACGAGTCGTATCTTTCAATCATCCAAAAAAACGTTATTCCATGAATTTCGTCCCGGAAACCTTTTTAAAAAAGCGTTCGTGATGTTAGCGACTTTTGGGGTAGTGTGGGCCCACGACCCCACTAAGAGGACCGAATTAAAAAATGACTGATCACATCCCATGATCACGCGTTGAGTCTAAATATAACAAACCCAGATCACTTGAAGCTTGAAGCTTGAAGGAAAGGACAAGTAAAGGGTTGGGGCAAAAATAAGAATCGTCGCATTGTGGTTTTTTTGTTTGTTTTTTTTCATCGTAACCAGTTCGTGAATAGTGGGGCAAAAAAGTTGGGCTGAATGGGAAAACCAGGCAGTACGTAACATAATAAAAGCAAAGAGAAAAAAAAGACCGGTCAACGAGGATTTAAAAGGGGAAAAGGGATTGGCGCCACTGGCAC
>WTXI01000551.1:0-16704 GCA_022376515.1 Lactifluus volemus | reverse complement strand
TGCAAGAATGCACTACCCTTTTGTACCCTTGCGGTGGCTAGCCAACTCCCCTACGTTCTTACAATGAATTACAATGTCATATACTAGGGTACTAAAGATAGTACATATAGTGACACTTATAAGGCCCTAACATGTCCCTAACAGGGCCTAGTTGAGGCCTAACCAAGACCGTGCTTTTTTACTGATGGCTTTGGTGATGTAATGAGTGCCCTCATTACTGACACTGTGTTCGATCCCACTAATTGGCTCGATTGCCACTGTGATGTTGAGATGGAGACCGCCGATAATGTTGAAATCCGTCAGACCATCCTCTACAATCTCAACTTGAATCATGCAATGGAAGAGATCAAGGAAATGGATCGCCTCCAGTTTCCACTGGATCAACAAAAGCGATGGGATCATCAGGGTCGAGGGACCTCCGTTGAGGGCATGACAGACATGTGGGGCCCAATCCGGAATGGAGGCGTCAAGTCGACATTTTTTGAGGACAAGCAGGCATGGAGAACCTGGCTGCGCTGCCTGAGGAAAGTGGTAATGGAGTGGGATGGGTTTGATGCCTGGGATTGGGGCAGTTTTACGGATGTGAGGACCATGGGGATTAACAAGCTTTCACAGGAGGACTTTTACAGATTTGCCCTGCGTCTCCTTACTTTTTTCATCCAAACATTTGTTACGCGTCTCGGTTACTACCCTTCCCCGCTGTTACATCCCCCCATACTTGCTGGACCCAGGTGCTCGATGCACAGAAAGAAATTCGCAACAGGACTTTGATGCGCTACATAAGTTGACATGCTGTATATTTTGTTCCTAATCACAGACCTTGACGATATTGTCAATTCTTACCTTGATCCGCCAAATGTCGTGCACCAACTTAAGGCCGCCGATGCAAAAAATCCTGCGCTAGAGGGTTACATTAGCGATGCGCAAGCGTTGATCACTCAACGCTTGCTGATTACTAACGTTTTTATCGTATCTCCCATTCTGCAGAATCTATTGTAAGTCATTTCCTTTCTTCCCATATTTGGCTAGTCTCTGACATCTGCCTAGGTGAATCTTTGGCCGATCAGAGGCTCACTGTTTCGAAAGGCCAGTGCGTCTTCCGAGTCCTTGACCTCGCAGAGGCTAGTCTTAATGTAAGTCATTCCTCCGTTACACATGCTTCTTCGCATTCAAACGTACAGGATATCTTTTTATAGCCTCACATTTTCCTTAACCCAACAAATGTTGAGCTAAATCGGGAGTCCAAGAACTGGTACCTGACCGACGATGGAGTTACCCGTTCTTCGGCGTCGAGCTGACCGTGAGCTAAATGCTTCATGCTGTGTCCGAGTTTGATGGCATAGGGCGTGAATCCCATCTTTCGGGTAAGCTGAAGCGCTACGAGGTTGCTGTGGAGAACACCCTCCGCTATGAATACCTCGATGCAAACTACCTGCCGACTCAGACTGTCTGGCCGAACACTATACTCTGGTGGTTTTTGTTACACGCCACATCGCCGTTCCCATCAGCTCCGTTGCTTTCTGTTACTGCCAATCTCAATTCACACTACCCTATCCAATGGGCCTCTTTTTACATTCTACCACCCTCTTCGGCTGTCTTGCAAGCTCCGGATTGCCGCTCGCCCCAGGTGCACGTGCCACGACACACTGTGCCTCGGAATAGACGGTGATAGGCCAATTTACTGCGGCCTCGCGTGACAATAAGATTCCTTAGATCCGTCTGTCTGCTAGTAACCGAGGCGGCATTCTGAGATGCTACAGGATGTCATACATAAAAAAAAGGCTTGGATGGTGTACTGATTAATCATGAGTCGCCATCATTCCACCCCTCCACTGGACCCTCCCAGTCAGAGTCGAGAGAACTCACCCTCGAAAGACCCTGACATCGGTCTTCAACCTTGTTACTCGTGTGGTGGTGCGGGATATTTCAATCGCTACTGTATCCCAAGCAGCAGTCAGTCCGAGGCGGGAAATGCCACACCAGTACCACTCACCAAGGTAGGACCAAACCTTTCTACAGATTATTGTTCTAATCATCCCTTTGCCAGAAATTGAAGCGAGACCAAGAGCGAGACTTCGAAAGCAGTGACGACCACGCATCAAAGAGGAAGCGCGTTACTGTTGATGAAGTCGACTTAGACACACTGACGAGGGAGATTACCAAGCAGTGTGTTGCAGGGTTGAAGGAGTATTTTGAAAAGGACGCCAACCTGGGTACTCTGAAGAGGGAGATTACCAAGGAGTGTGTTGCAGAGATTATGAGGCATCTTGAACAGGAGGGTGTGGAGATCACAGCGAGATTGCGTACTAACACCAGGATGTCTTAAATGAACTGCTGTCTATGTGTAACTCTTGTGACCGCTCCCCGAGCCAGAGATGGCACATCCAATTTGTATGCTCGGTCCAGTTCCAGCAGTCGGCTAGACTCTTAAAGAGGCAGCATACAGTCCAATAGGGGTAACAACGCCTTCGTGGAACCGAGGAAGATCTGTGTCAGCAACCTTGTGATATCTTGCAGGTTCTGTGGGATGAAATTGGCTGCAGCATCTATCTCCACGACCCTCGCCCATGTAGCCTGACAGCCAAGACCCCAGATGCGCACAAATGGGACTCCAAGGATTACAAGGTCCGCGATTTGTCACGTACTCGCTATCTATTATATTAAAGGAGGGCTGTCTTTTTACCAAAGCGGGCTGCAGCCGCTGTCGGGCGGCTCTCATTGGTCGGCGCGGCGTCGTGCACCTGACCGGTCACGATCCGCAGACGTGCACTTGACTTCTTCTCACCTCCATCCCCTCCGTCGCCTGTTCCCTCATCGCGTTTGCCAAACCGGGCTGCAGCCGCCGTCCCCTCAGCCCCTCAGTCGCCTGTTCCCTCATCGTGGGACCGTTTGCAGCCGAGGGGCTCTCCTTGGTCGGCCCCGACAGCAGGCGGCACGCTGATCCCACGCGGGCTGCGGGAGCGATTGGTCAACAACAGGTCGCACGCTGAAGACGGTTCAGTGATTGAGGCAGGCGGCATCAATTCATAGTCCATGCCATTGTAGGTCACCGCTAACATCTTCACCTCCATCACATCCCAGTTTTCTTCCTCTGGTGAGCTCTCACCTCCTCTTTCCTCCTCGCATGTTCCTTCTCAAAAACGCAGTTGGAGATGGCGTTTTCCGTCCGACAACGACAACTTTCATCGCTCTCACTGTTTTCTTTCTCCCCCTCTCTCCTCCTCACACGTGCTGTCTCAAAACGGCAGTTGGGGAAGCATTTTCTTGCGGATGACATCACTGATGGCAGACTTTGGACCCCTCAACTGCCTCATTCGGTCGTTCCTCACTTGGCCGTGCACCTGACTTCTTCCCGTCCATCCCCTCCGTCGCCTTTTCCCTCATCGCGAGACAGTTTGCAGCCCCCCTCGGCCGCCTCTGCTCACTGTGGCCCACGTTCTGGCCAGGTGGCCGCTGTCGGGCGGCTCTCATTGGTCGGCGTGGGGACGTGTACCTGATCGGTCATGATCCGCACTCTGTGGCCAGGTTGTCGCCCGCTGGTAGCCCCTATTATCATTCGCCGCGTATTCAACCAGGAGGGCTGTCTTTTTGCCAAAGCGGGCTGCAGCCGCTGTCGGGCGGCTCTCATTGGTCGGCGTGGGGCACAGCATCGGACTTCAGGGCAGTCTTTTTACCAAAGCGGGCAGCAGCCGCGGTCAAGCCACTCTCATTGGACGACTCGGCGTCTTCGGTCCAACCGTCACTCACCGTCGTCATCAATCACCTCATGTGCACCTGACCGCATCCGCAGCATGTTCAACCCAGCGTGTTCATGAGGACGTCCCATGGTCACTGCCGCTCGCTGTCCATCGTCCCTTTCGTCGTCGCTCTGTGGCTCTTGGTGGCCACGCTGCAGCCGTGGCGATCCGGTCAACTCAGGGGCGTAACGTGAGTGATCCCCGTCTACAACGTTCCATAGATTTTGGCCACGCTCCACCACCGCACGTAGACTGGTCAGGTTCCGTGCGAGGCTTCCACACCAGTTTACTTTGTTACCCTTCATTGGTGAACTGAACGACGTAAGTACATCGTATTTCAGTTCTCGCAAACACATACTCTAATTTCACGCACAGTGTACAGTACTGTCGATTCTATCAAACGTCGTTGTTGATTTGTATGACCGTGATAATATCAACGCATGTTTCGCACGCTGCGACTCGAACTGTCAGCAGTGATCGTGCACTCGCAGAAGGTCGACTATGTGTTTCCCGAAACGCCTCGCTGTCCAACCCAAACTTACTGCTTCTCTCTGACCGTCAACTCTCGCATACAGGGGCTCGGCATCTGCCACACACGGAGGGGATGGAGGTGAGAAGAAGTCAAGTGCACGTCTGCGGATCGTGACCGGGAAGACAGCTTTTTGCCAAAGCGGGCTGCCGCCGTCGGGCGGCTCTCATTGGTTGGCGCAGGGTCGTGCACCTGACCGGTCACGATCCGCAGACTGTGGCCAGGCTGTCGCCCGCTGGTAGCCCCTATCATCATTTGCCGCATCTTTAACCCAGCGTGAGCTTGCTGTTCATGGCGACGTCGCATGCCACACATTCCTTCACACTGCCGCCCTCCGTGCTGCTCTCATGGGTCGGAGTGGGGCACAGCATCTGACCTCAGGGCTGTCTTTTTACCAAAGCAAGGTCTTTGGTCCAACCGGCACCTACGTCCCATGCTCACTGTCGCTCGCCATCCATTATCATCGCTTTCATCGTCATTCTGTGGCTCTTGGTGGCCACGCTGCAGCCATGGTGACCCAGTCAACTCAGGGACGTAACGTGAGTGATCCCCATCCACAACGTTCCATATATTTTGGCTACGCTCCGCCACCGCACGTAGACTGATGTTCTGTGCGAGGCTTCCAGACCGGTTTACTTTGTTATCCTTGATCGGCGAACTCAACTTCTTCCCACCTCCATCCCCTCCGTCGCCTGTTCCCTCATCGCGTTTGCCAAAGCGGGCTGCAGCCGCCGTCTGACATCTTCCCGTCCCCAGTCAAGATTTAGAATGACTTGAAATACGGCTGGGAAAATCTTTCAGCCACCCAAGCAGGCGAGGCGTGATTGGTCAACAACAGGTGGCATGCTGAAGATGATTCAATCCATGCTATCCTTCGTGTCTCATGACTATGACATTACCACTGACATCCACGACGATGCGGAATGCCAGAATTTAATCATTGATGATACAGTTCGTCGCATCGTTTTCTCTGCCTTATTCTTCGACAACTTACAATCTCAGTGTTTTCTCTCTCCCCCTGTCTCCTCCTCACGTGTGCTGTCTCAAAACGGCAGCAGTTGGGGAAGCACTTTCTTGCGGATGACATCACTGATGGCAGACTTCGGACCCCTCAACTGCCTCATTTGGTCGTTCCTCACTTGGCCGTGCACCTCACTTCTTCCCACCTCTATCCCCTTCGTCGCCTGTTCCTTCATCGCGGGACAGTTTGCAGCCCCCGTCGGCGGGCTCTCATTGGTCGGCGTTGGGTCGTGCTTCTGACCTGTCAACACGATGTGGTCGGCGTGGGGTGCAGGAACCGTTCAAGATCCGCAGACCCTGAGCTCACGCTGTGGCTCGACTCTCGTGCAAAGGATCCGCACACTCTGGCCGACGTTGTGGCCAGGTGGCCCGTTCATTAAAGGAGCCAGCGCGGGGTCGTGCCCAACGATTGACACATTTCTACACCAAATGTCGTTATCATAAGATCGAACATCCCGGTAAAAACAACATCTTCTCAATATCAAAACGTTGCAAACGAGACCCTCCCACTGAAGATGAAACCCATGAGAAGACTACCAGACACACTCTGACTCCCGACGAAAACGCCACCATCACAATGCCCCGTGCGAAGCACAGGTTTTCACTAGTCCTCTTCTAAACTGATAGACCTCATCGCTCACGGTCTCGGGAAGCAAGGGCATGGACACTAGAGATGATTTCTCGCACATGGCAATGCACATGATCCTGTTTAGCTTGACGCAGAATGGTCACAGTGAGCTCATCGACCTCGCGTTTAGCAAGAAGGCGGATGACTGTAAAGAGTGGCTGCGACACTTCAGGGTGTGTCCTCGTCCTTTGTTGTGGCGTGCGTCTACATACATTGATTGTGCAGCCGGGCTCTTATCTCAATCATGACACGGACGAGATCTCATACTCTGAATTCATCTCTGGCCTCTTTGAGGACTAACACTGTATTATATCTACGGTGACCCAATGCATCAAAAGAACGGTTGATGCCGGATTAGCCTCAGTGGCTTATTTTCTATTTTGACTTTAAGTTCTCACCGGCCTGAAGATGCAACTTAACCCACCACCACCATTGGTTGACCACTGCCGCTCAATGTGCCCCCTCCACCACCACCTGACTGCCCCACCGACCACGATGATCACGACCATGACAACCACGACCCCCGGTGCCTCCTGCAGTCGCGAATCGCAAGGGGCGCCCGCAGGCATCTTGATCCTGGGTTATGTCCCCGTCAGAGAGTTCATCACTAGTAATTGATATATGAAAAGACTAAAACATATCATACAGGTCGTCGTTGTCAGTGTTGTACTCTCCATCGATTCCCTCAGGGCCAAGGTCTGCCTCTTCAGCGTCTGCATCATCTGAGTCATCTGTCTCTCTGTCAATGCCACCTGCATCTGCATCCACATCCACATCCTCATCCTCATCCTCGTCCTCGTCCCAACCTTCCTCGAGTTCCCCATATTGGGTACTATCGGCTCTGGTTGCTGATCCATCAAGTGCTTCGTCATCTTCACCAATTGTTGAAATATTGGGTTGCTCAGCTTCATTTAGTTGGTGGTCGGCGTGGCGGGTTGCCTGATGACCAATTCCCCCGCCTCGGAATCGCATGATCATATCTCGGTCAACAAACCTGTCTAACAGCATCAGAAGTGAAATGTAAGACACATGGATTAGAAACTCACATGTTGACGTAGTATAAACACCAATCTTCATTATTACTTGTGAGAGGTCGTATAATGGATGGTGGCAAGAGCTGATCAGTGTGGCCATGGGCAAATGCAGGTATGAGATGAACGGCACGAATGACTTCCTTTGGGTCAAGGAAACCAAATGCCTCTGTGTCGGAGTCATCCCAAGGTATGAAGCCAATACAGTGTAGTCGTTTGGCCTTAAAACCTGATCTCCAGCTCAAGTCACGGCCAAACCAACGCACCCACAGAAATTCCATCTGTTCTGGCCTGAGTGATTTACTAGCCGGTCCCAGGTGTACAACATCTGCATGAAAGATGCCAACAATACGACCAAACCAATATGGAAAGTCCCCATCTCCATCTTCATGAGAAAGGCACATAAAGTCTGCATGAGCTCGGGGATTAAGGGAATCCTGTGAACGTCTAATATCATAAGTTGTATAATTGATCCGGGCCACCTTATGGAAGTAGAGCCGATCTCCACGGAAACAGACTGTGCTTAACTCCTCTGGCGTAAACATGTCTTCATCTCCTGTGTATGACTTATTAAGAAGACGACAGAGGAGGTGGGCTTTGAGACGAGGTAGAAAGTCCTACAAAAACCTGCTATGTGTGGCCAGTATTACAGATTGAGATAGTACATACTTTGAAGGCTGGATCTCCTGCATTCTTTGCCAAAAATTCTGGAATCTGTTCTTTAAAGCGCCGTGAATTTGATATATGATGGTGGGCCATAGGTGATGTCCGAGGTAAACGCTCGCTCTCTGTCAAGTCAACTGTTGGGCTCTTGCCTTTTGAAGGTGCTGAAACTTGTTCGCGACGCTTCAGTTTTTGGAGTAGGCGCTGACGCTGCTCATGTCGTGTGACCTGCTGAACAAAACCTTTCTTATTTGTTCGAGCATAGAAGCGTTTGATCCGACGATGCTCAGATTCACCCTATAAATATAATATTCTTAAAAATCAGTCATCATTGATAAGCAGAGGACCAACACTTACACTTTGGGTAGATGTCCCATCTGTTGTCCCAAAACACCGAATATGATGTGGATAGTACCCTAAGGCATGCATCTTGAATGTATTCATGTTGAATATCTTCTTCCTTGGTCCATCTGGCAGTTTTTCCTTTGGTGTAGTGGATTTTCCACTGTTCTGTCGATATCGGCGATCCAGCTCAGCTGGCAACTCTTTAGTGGCGAAATTCGAAGATGTTTTGAAGGCAAATTTTCGAAGTTGTTGACCTAGAGATGTAAGTGTGTGTTCCATTGATGCTAGTGTTGAATCAGTGTGCATTTGAAGCTTGCAATAAGCATGATAAAGGGCAAGGTCAAAAAGGAGGTCTAGTACATAATTTCCATATGGATTTGGGATGAGCCCTTCAAGGACAGGTATTATACACTTGATGGGACAGGTTAGAGAATTTGAGTAGTATCAGTAAAGGCAACTTACCTGTAAGATGTCCTCAAAGTCTCTGCCTGCCAGTTTCTTGAGTCCAGATACATTTCGAGCAAATCGTCGAATTGTTGTCATTCCAAATGTGGGTATGCTGCGAAACCTTGGTAGAGTGAGTAAAGAAAGAGCATGTATCAATATCATACATACCGACGATCAAATTCAACTATAGCTGAACTGCCCACCACATGGAGAATCCGGATGATGTGAGAGATCACCGACTTGACTACACCAAGTTCAAGTTCATGGAGCAAATCACCAACAAAAAGTGAATAGTAATTGATCCCAAATGGCAGCAAGAACTTTGAAAATGTATTCTAAATAACTAAAGATAAGTGATATTTTTGTAATACTTGATAGAAGCTTACCCTTGTTGGTACATGTGATGTTGGGTTAAGTAAACGCCCAACACGGATTCCTGACACTGGGGCACCACTTGTAAAGATAAATTGCCTTGCCTGTTCAATTGTTAACTGGTGCCTTTCACTATCTTTGCGAGCCAGACGTTTGCGGCGTTCAGAATCCCGAATGGTGCCCACTTCTGGAATCACATCCATTGGGGTTTCACAGAGGGGACAAGGACATTTTCCCAAGTGCTTGATGCTTACAAGTAGAGCCCTATGTAGTCATTTATTATATTAAGATTATTAAATTCAACCAAGATACTCACTTTTCTTTATAGTCAGCAGAATAGGTGAAGAGCCGAGGATAAAAGCGTCGAGAGATGCCATCCCAGCACTTGATAACTAAACCATGCTCATAAGCATGTGCAAACTTGTCATCTAGTAGGAGCTTCCAAATTTCCTGCATGAGCTCTCGATTACAGTGTGTTACTGTCTCAGGTGATGCAGGTTTGCTAAAGCAGGTTTCATAGTAGTCCTGTAATGTATCTGGTAGCTTTAAATTGGTAAGTGCCATGTGCGAAAAATGACATGAATTTATGACATACTGAAGGCAAATATGCTAGATGATGACTTGCAAA
This sequence comes from Lactifluus volemus, assembly GCA_022376515.1. Lineage (NCBI taxonomy): Eukaryota > Fungi > Basidiomycota > Agaricomycetes > Russulales > Russulaceae > Lactifluus > Lactifluus volemus. The sequence continues at coordinate 7,304 of WTXI01000551.1, read as the reverse complement.
TGCTGTGGGTTTGATACGCACATACTTGGATTGATTTGCAAGCTGAATGTAAATTGGCCACATGGATGCCGTGCCAAAATTTGTGAGATGCGTAGAGTCTGACCAAAGCATTAAAGGGGATGGTATTCGTTCTAAGGTGCAGCCAGGCTCGGGGGGGAGCATTTGGATTGCTGTGTCCATTTCCATAAAAAGGTCTGAGACATAGGCTTCCCCGTAGACACGTTCAGGGGGTCTGTCATCGCCACCCTCATAGAACAAGTGGTATGGCCGTAAATGATATGTAGATGAAGCTGGGTCTTGCCAGGCAGCGATGACAATATCAACAATGCTCCGATGCCAAACATCATCGACTTTGAATCGAGGTGCAGATGACTCGTCTCCACCATTCGTGGAATCAGCACGTGGAAGTGCTATACTTACACTGCCTTTTTTCCAACCATCAGACCCTAAAAAAACACTGGCTGGTCCTTCAATAAAGTCATCCATTCGCTTGGTCTCACGCGAGGCACGGAAATTTCGCAAGTCATCTCGGTTGAAATCATCATGGCAAATGACCCCATGGACAAGGTGATCGAGCTCTTGAACTGTTTTCGTGCTGGAACCCGCATAATACCAGTTCATAAGGAGTGCAACAGTTTTGTTGGGAAAGGGGACGGTGGTAGTCTCCGTAGGCTCCGGGGCATCGTGACTATGGCCAAACTTAGCAAGAGGACCACTTGTATGATTCGGCGTGGCATCTAGATGATTAGAGTCACAATAATCATCAATCGTTTTGTTGTCCTCGGGATCGTGAGTTGGTAGTGCGCCTGAGTAGACACGGAAGAGGCCAAACTCGTTCACCTCAGTTTGAACTTTCTGAGGTAGTGGTGTCGGTGGTGGTGTCGGTGATGGTTGACGTTCCGAAGGATTCTGCCCTGCGGTTATAGATGGGGCCGGGGAGACAGGTGGTTGGGGACACGGAAGTGGTCGAAGATGGAGCGGTAGCAAGGTGTGAGGCAAAAAATCTGCCAATTTACGAGGCCTGCGCACTTGTCTGCCAGTACGTGTATAAACACTTGGTACTGGAGATGGGATTTCTATATCCTCCTGCTCCAGGTAACGTCAATTCGGTCATGTAACTTTTAAAAAGCTTTCGAAACATATGCCCACCTCAGCATCCGGACCAGCGGCAGTACTAACTTCAACAAAAGCAGGGGGGTCACCAGAAGATGTGCTACCGATATTGTCTTGGGTGGGCCCTTCTGTATTCTCCGCTTCTCTGAATGCTATCCGCTTCTTTAATGCATGGGATCGAAACTCTGCTGCTGCTGTTTGACACCGCTTGGACGATTGGTGACGTCGAAGACCACGGGAGCCAGTCACAGAGACATCTTTTTGGCAGAAAAAGCACCAAACCATAGCATAAAATGGAATCAGCAGACACAACCAAGAACTTCAAGTGGATCTGTGTGGATCTGGTAGGTGGCTCTGGCACGGATGGTGAGGGCGGAGAACCACAGAAACAGCCAGAAGGAGGGGGGGTGCAACAAACAAAATCACCCAGGCAGAAAGACAAGGCGTCGATCGTGCTCGAGATGAGATTTGTGCGGAAAGGGGAACCAGGGCAGTGACTCGCAGCCAAGGACTTGAAGACGACCGTCGGAAAGCGGGGGTCACGTGCAACAGATGATCCACCCCGAAGCCACCAGACAATGTGTCAAGGTAGCCCGCAAATGGTTCTGTGTAAAAAAATTGTAGGATAGTTGCAGAAATTGCAAGAGCGATAGGTGGGGTGATATGAACTATGGGACAGGACTTCAAAGTTTGAATGTCAACGTGGACTCGGAAACGATCGGAACGCCCGCTTGTGAGTCAGTGACCGTGGGATAGCAGGTGGCTAGCGGTGGTTCGAATTTCACGGGAATTTCTCGCCTCATCATGATATACCTCCTCCTCCTCCTCATCCACACTGCCCCGTCACTTGCATATCACACCTCCATCACCTTCCTCACGGACCCCATCTCGACTGATCTCGACACATTGTCTGATCAGCTCGGATGGGTTATCTGTTGCACCCCATCTTCCTTTCTGGATGCCCGAGCGCTGTGCTTCACGGATCGCCACTTGGCCTACTTCCCCGTCTCAAGGAGCTCCCGTCAGGTCAACCGCGGCTGGCCTCAAAACTTCGCACTGTACGCCAGGTACGTCCATTCTCGTCCTCTTCTCAATCCCCCACTTGTATAACTCGCTTCCGCACTCAGTCAGCATCATTTCCTACCACGCCACAAAGGACGTCTACATCCGTACTGACGATCCTGACCTACCCGCCTTCTACTCCCACCCGCTGATCAATCCGATCTCTCTGGTGCGACGCCAAAAAATGCCCTTTTGGTCTCTCATGAGGACACTATTTTGAGGCCCGGTGGGCAAGATGATGACTTTGAACTCCCTCAAGAGGTCGTTCCTTCCTTGATGATAAGGCGCTAGAGAGTGATATCACTGCAGATGCCATTGGATTGTGGTGGGCTCCCGAACCGTCGCTCAGGCCGCATGCGCCTGGCTGGTCCCCCACAGATGCCCAACAATTTCCTTCAGTATCGTGAAACTCGGCAACCGAGACACATCACCCCATCCGTCTCTACTCCCGCTACTACGTGGACAGGCTCCACATCCTCTTCCGCGTCACACCCAACTAACAACAATGTCATCGGAATGTTATCTCCTGCCGCTTCACACGTGATCGTGACTTCAGCCTAAAAGTTATGTGGCGCCCGCTTACTCGCACGTCTCAGCCGAGGTCCGACCCGATGACCATCAACTTGAAGTTGAATCCCGTCTCAGCTATTTAATTGGTGTCATCGCGGTGTACTGACCGTTAGTCTTCTCTTCACCACTCTTCTTTCACAATGCCCAGTTCTCGTCATACGCCATCGCGGCGTCATAGCGACACCAGTCATGGTCATCTTGTTGGCGCATTGACAAGAAGGGGTCGAATGAGGCCAAAGAGGTAAGTCAGTAGCTGCGTCATGGTACCGTAAACTGACTTCATATATTCAGCAACTTGAAAGACACAGCCCTAGCTCCATATGGTCGAGCAGGGCAATCATTTGCTCGAAGTTTCTCTCCGTTCATATCTGTTTCCTCGGTTATCCACTACGGCATACAATCCAGGGGTCTGACTGATGCAAACTCGGAGGATGTTCCGTGAGTTCTATATATCACTGACTCAACATATGTGATGATAATATGGTAAAACCAAAGTGCGAATGAGCCTGAGTTGAGGAAGGGATATGATCACCTATTGAAGGTGCTCACTCGGTTTGATGAACAGATTGAATGGTTTGATGAGGACGCGGAGAGCCTTTCAGAGCTCATACTGATTGTGAGTTCTATTTTCTGTATGACAACTTATATACTTATACATAGTCGTAGATTCATCAACAAGCTCAGGTCACGCGCACCAGCGATACCGGAGATCTCAAGTACAGTGCCCTGGAATATATTTTTCGCAATGCTTCACGAGAATCACTTAACCCTCCTATTTTGAGGATCACGTCAAAGGCCTCCCGGGGACTCAACCACCCACAAATAGGCCGAATGCTTTGCCCTCGTCATCTCCTTGATGACTTTGATGAGGATCCAACTGAGTACGTCCACTCCATTGTACATTCTGTCCCATGCTAATGATCTTTCTAGAATGTTAAGTAAACTTCAGGACGGGCGTATCATCTTCCAGCCTGGTGATTGGTCAACATGTCTCTACGATGAAGGCCAATTTGACCCCGAGAACCCGGACAAAGGGCTTATGCGTGGCCACTATATCCTTCGGGTGCGTTTATGATTTGAATATGTTGGGTTACCAATCCTCATGTTTCTCACATAGGTTGTCAAGCACATTTTTACAGGTCCATCATCAGCTCTTTCAACCCCTGGCAGTGGTCGAAATACAAGAGCAAACAATGCGAAGATACACAATTTAACAGCACTAACTGGAAGGGAGATTGCGTATGGTGCCACACAGGTTTGACAATAACTTGTGTTGATGTTCCGCTTGTGATCTTTTCTTTTCCCAGGCAATGTTTACGCTACTGACTGATGAGTGCTGGGAATCTAACAACCCATCATTTCCCCTCGAGGAGTTCTTCTACTTGGTTGTTGAATTATTTGAGCAGTTTCCCAACAGTAGTTGGACAATAGGCACGCTAGCCTGGTATAACCAGTACGTTTCCGGTTTTCTGCGTTCCTAAATTTCATTGAAGACTAATAGTGTCTTGTCAATAGGCATGTCTTTGGGTCTCCATCACCGGATGGTCAACTTTCCGCTGTGCGAGTGCCGGAATCCCAGGCTGATATTCTAAGGCGTATTCGGATGGGGAGGGCCGGTATCACGACGGAATCCTAATAACTTCTTTGTTTTCACTTCTTGATATTTCTCTTGTGCTTTTCTCTTCTGAATACTACAGCTTGAACTGCTGCTCGACCACCATACACTTCAAGTTGATGTTCCGAGTCATCATACAGGTCTTGTGACCCCTGCAGTGTGCTAGCCCTTGAAGATCTTCTTCGACTTGTCATTTTCTCTTACATACCTGCCCAGGCAGCAGAGCGGTGCGCTTGCTAACGAACTTTTTTTTTCTTGTCAAGGAAAAGGCCACCGCACGTGGCGTCACCATCGGTTATGTGGGCCAGCGCCACTTCTATCACTCCTTACCTCCGAGCACGAATACAGCGCTCCTTTGTTCGTTCGCCTCGGGGTACTCAGAAAGCCGCCTTCTCAAATCCCAACCATATTTTATGGACCCCTCGTCAATCCGAGGTTGATCTCATCTTATCAGGCTCTACCGAACTGTCTGCTAGCCATTGGGCCTTCGGGCGACATTGAATGGATCGAGGAGGACATCCACCGCACTGCTCTTCAGGCTGCCCGTGCTCGGCATGGATCGCTTGATGTGCCTCTCCTCATCCTCCAGTACGGCAAGTTTATCCTCCCAGGCTTCGTAGATACCCATACGGTAAGCACGCTTTTACTCAATGTTGCCTGTGGCGTTTGACTAACTTGTTGGTTCACTGTTGTGAAATCCGTAGCACGCGCCGCAAGTCCCGAACTTCGGGAGGTGAGCACGCATGGCATGCTTGGGTCATATGCCGCTGACGCACAAGTCGGATTCCAGCGGTCAGCAGTATGAGTTACTTGATTGGCTAACAGAAGTAACGTTTCCCATGGAGACTCGATTTGCTGATGTAGATTTCGCCCGCCGAGCTTTACGAGTTGATCGTAAAACATATCATCAATTCTGGGGTGCTCCGATGGCCTTATTTCCTCTATAGTTTCGATTTGCTCATTCTAATACTAGACAACCACTGTTGCTATTACGGAACATTACATCTCGAAGCTACCAAGATACTTGCTGATATCATCAATGCCCATGGTCAGCGGGTTCAGCTGCTCTCCCATGCTTCTAATTTTCGTTTTGGTCTAGGCCAGCGCGCTTTGTAGGGGTACGTGATACCTCTGGCGACCTCTTGCCTCGGGGTCGCTCAAAGCCATACTTCGAAATGCAATATGGATCGCAATTCACCCGATAACTATGTGGAGCCCAGCGTTTCCGACTCCATCACTGCAATGCACACCCTTATCTCCCACATTCGCTCCCAAACTCCACCTTGTAGAGCCCATCCTGACGCCCCGGTTTGCGATCTCCTGCACCGGTCCTCTTCTGTCCCAACTTGGGACAATGGCACGCGCCGACCCCACTCTCCCGATCCAGACGCACATATCTGAAACCAGAACGAGGTCCGCAAGACGCTCGAGCTCTTCCCTGAGGCTACTTCGTATGCAGACGTGTATGACAGGTACGGGCTACTCTGCCACCACACAATCCTCGCCCACGCAATCCATTTAGAAGAGCAAGAGATCGCATTGATTAAGAAAAGGGATGCCGGGGTGAACCATTGCCCGACGAGCAATTTCAACCTACGCAGCGGGGTGTGCGCAGTCGGCAATCTCATCGACCGCAGAATAAAGGTGATCATTTTTTTTATTTTAGTTTCTGCTACAAGTTCTCTCGACGAACCACCTACCCATTAGGTCGGCCTCGGCACGGATGTCTCGGGCGGTTTGTCGCGCTCCATCCTCACCGCGATCCAGCACGCCTCCATCGCGTCTAAAATTTCGGCCGTGCAATCCCCCGCTGCATCCGAATCTTCGCCCGGACCTAGTCGTCAGTTTTCTCTCGCGACGCTGCTGCACCTCGCTACGAGCGCGGCGCGGTAAGTACAGAACAGCCGCCCAAGATGAGACATTAATTCTCGCAGAGTATCTAATCTTTTCCTAGTTGATGGGCGGTATTCGTGAGTTCCAAACTCGCCCTTTTGTCCAGGCCGGGTCTTATGGGTACTTTACTTGTTGCACGGGGTCATGAACCTCACGCAATACAAGGTCCTCCGCGAGAATGGCCACTCGCCCGCAGAGGCTTTTGACGATATCGTCGAAGAGGTGACTTGATCCCTCTTCTCGCTCATCGGCCTCGAAGAACCCGGTTCGTGTTCCTCCACCCAACCCAAAAGAAAAACTCAACCAATTTTGATCCTCCCTCCCCCAGGATCGACTACATGAACAGCGCATGTTCAACTATACACCATGGCGCGCTCGATTTGGGCCCCCGAATTCGAAGGGGCCAACCGCCCGATATCTCTACTAGAGCATCCGCGATGATGCCGCGACACGCAAGGCGTTCGAGTTCAACGGGCGCAGCACGTACTGCAAGGAGTTCACGTGTGAACTGAAAGAGATTGTCAGAGATTGATGACCAGAAGATCTGGCATGCATGAAATTTGGTGCGCTCATTGCGTCCAGATTACAAACCCTTAAAAACTTACAGATGGCAGGCGGCACTCTCTCGTTACTGCAGCGCTTCAGGTTCAGGGGTGCCGCAGTGAGCTACGCATGTAGTAGATAGTGTCAATACAAGCATTTACTAGTATGGTATAGAGTGGCAAATGATTATAACGTACAACAGCCTGGCCAAGCATGCCTTGTCTGGGAGATATCTAGTAAGGCCTAGCATGCATTGTAAGATACACATCCCTACTTGACTTAATCTGGTGCCCGGTAGGCTACTACAGGCTGGATACCCTTGTGGGGGCCTCCCAATGCCTAACATCCTAGTAAGTCCTAACATCTATACCAAATATTGCAAGTAGTATTACCCTTCTATACCTTGCAATGGCTACGAGGCAACCTAGGCTAGCCATATTTGCTACTCTCGAACAAGCCTTGCAGGCACCTAGTAGCCTAGTAATGCCTAACATATATACCAGATATT
>WTXI01000550.1:0-16735 GCA_022376515.1 Lactifluus volemus | reverse complement strand
ATGATGAGAATGTCGGCAATCGGCTGGCTGTCATTGGACTCAAGAAGAAAGACTTTACAGGGATCGAAGACCACATCCTCCGCTTAAGTTTGTGCTTGTAACATCTCGCATCGATGATCAAGCATATCTCCGGGGCAGAGACTGCAGACGTCCTAGAGAATGTACATGGTATGCGGTCTGGCATGCTCACATCTACATGTACCCTTCCGTCGCTTGTGCCTCCGCCACTCAAACATAACTTAGGTCACCTCGATTGCACATGGGTCGGCAGAACGCGCGGCATCTAACAGAACCGCGGTTGCGCGGCGTATCTCCATGAGATTGGCAGGATGGCGGTGAGGACAGTTACGTAGCTTGGCCGTGGAGGTGGGCACCGCGCGCAAAGCGCAGAATTTGGCGAGGCGATAGTCGAGCGGTTTGTTGTTTCTGCGGAATCGCAAATCATTTCTCTTCCCCTCATATCACTCGTTGACAGTACAAGTAATGCTTGCACCTTAGCTGCTCCGACTCGGATTCGTGTGTTTGAGAAATGATGACATTGAACATAATCTGGCACTCAATGAAGTAGCTGTCAACGTTGCGTAACAAGGTATACCTTCCTTCCATGGAACGAAGCTAGTGCTCTGTTGAGGAGTTTCGACTTACCACAGCCTCCCGCTTCTGCTCCTATTCCAATGTTCCTACACCTTGACCAGCGTACGCGACTGAGCGGCGTCGGTGGGCTGCAGTGAAATACTTACCTGGCCCGTCAGTGCTGTACACGTGCACGTATGAACGTAGGTAAATGTGTGAAGATGTGGAAAAATGGGGTGAGGCTCACGACGATGGTGACGACGACGGTGATGAAGAAAGTGGTTCAACGCTTAGCGCGGAGCGCCCAAAGACACCGCCGCGGGACCGATGCTTCAACCGCACCCCCGATTATATGCCTGCCATCACTTCTCTCCCCTAAAGGAGGGCTAGTCCAAATTCCTCGAGTGTAAGTCGCCAAACTTTGTGACCCTGATCTTTTCACCAACTCGAATATCAAATAGAGCCCAGACGACACTGGGACTCACCTACCTATACGCTCAACCATGATGTGCTTCTCCATGTATTTGAACACTATCGACTGGCACACCCGGATGAATATGAACACGAAATTGATGGATTGACTATTAATTGGTCCCGCCAACGTTGGTGGTACAAATTGGCACATGTTTGTCGACAATGGCGAAACATTATTCTTGAATCACCATCCCAGTTGGACCTTAGTCTCTTCTGTACCCAAGGTGTGCCTGTAGCGGACATGCTCGCACATTCACCACCTCTGCCACTCACCATTTATTATGACCTGAATGGAGAGATAACAGCAGAAGATGAGTCGGGTATACTCCTTGCCCTCTCGCACCGTGATCGCGCGCGTCGCATTTGGCTATGGCTGCCCACAAATTTAGGGAACATTTTGATGGTTATGGAGGATCAGTTCCCAGTTCTGGAACGCATGGTTATCCATTCTCGGGCTGAGATGGTCCTTCCTGTAACGTTTCAAGCCCCCAATCTACGCCATCTCTTGCTGTCGACAGCTTCCCTTCCTATTCGGTCACCCTTACTCACAACTACTGCTAGCCTCGTCACTCTATATCTTCTCAGTATCCCGGCATCCGCCTACTTCCCTCCAAGTTATATACTTACCCGACTTTTCGCTTATGGCCCAGCTGGAGGAGCTGTCCATTGCATTTAAATCCCCTCTTCCCAACCGTGACGTTGAAAGGCAGTTGCGCCAGACTCCGAGTATTACCCAAGTCACACTTCCCAACCTACGCCGGTTTGTATTCCAAGGTACGACTAGATATTTGGAGAGTCTTGTCGCACGGATCAGCGCCCCTTCCCTCAGCATTCTTAGTGTCAATCTTTATAGTCAGCTTTCCTTCACTGCTCCACGCCTCCTGCAGTTCATGCAAACATCGGAGGACCTCAGATTTAATGCTATCAAGATAACTTTCTACGCATTCGCCGTCTCCTTGATGGCGGAGCCTCTGAATAACCCCCCTTGCAGCTGTATATCATGTGCAGACACCTGGACTGGCAGGTAGCATCCGCGGTGCAAGTCCTCGGTGCACTTTCACCTGTATACTCCGTCGTGGAGCAAGTCACACTCGCTCACGAGGAGCATGATCAATCATCAGAATGGCACAACGATGTCGACCGAAGACAATGGCGTGAACTCCTTAGGCCATTCACCAACGCGGAGACCATTCATGTTCAAGATGACCTCGTTGGCAAAATCTTTCGTTCTTTACCACTAACGATGGCGAGCCGCCACTGGAGCTCCTTCCGAACCTTGAGAGGTTGGATATTCTGGACGGCTCGATGCTCGGGACGCACTTAATGCGTTCGTCGATGCACGACGAGTAGCAGGGCGTCCCGTGAGCCTGCGTGAGGTAGATCATGCAATGTTCCTCGATGACTCGAACTAGCGTGAGTGCTCCAGCGATAATAGGTGGTGGAACGCAGTGCGTCTCAGTATAAATGTCCATATCTCACTAGCGCTCACTCTCATACCAGCTGCCTTGTTCGTCATGACCACATAATTAAATCGCGGCATCAAGGAGATAGTTATGACACACTTAGTATCACCCTAGTTCTTGTATCCGACGTTTCGTGTCCACACACTATCCTTATTCCTTGGACTGTCCAACTTTAACTTGAGGTTAGATAGCATGTCCCTGTAATGTATGTACTATGACTGCTACCAGTTAGGTTACTAGTATACCTACGCTTGTCGAGTCTTGAATCACGTGACCTACTTCTCCGTCGCTATGTTGAGATCTCCACCCGCCTTAGCACTCCCGCGCATCCATCGCACCATACACTCACGTTTGACGCATACTCTTCGTGCTTCAGTACAAGGATGCGGCAACCTCGACCCACGTGCATCAGCGGTGCGATTGTGGCTTACAGAAGCATAGTTGTGATCTCTGTGGCGGTACCGAGAGGCGGCACGATGCGATGCAGCAAGGCGGGGTCACGCGGCAACGGCATGTATGCAACCTCCAAGAATCAGTCAGTCATCGCCACCAGTACCCGTGTACGTCCATATTTGGATTCGTGGCGTTTTGTGCAGTATATGCGTCCGAGTCGGAAGACCGAACTTGAGCTGTTGTAGGTGGTACTCAAGGCGGAAGGCAGAGACGACACGGGAGCAACAGATTCGCCACGCCAGCTTCCTAAGAGTCAGTGAGTCATCGCCACGTGTGCTTTGCCGGTCATCGTTTGAAGACAACGGACATCACGGACAAAAAACTTCCATCTGCTGTAGAAGGTCCTGTATGTCCATCTTTGTGGGATGCTCACCAGCGCAGCGCAGACGCGCTCTTGGCCTGTTGTGTAGAATGTGTTCACGAAAGTGTCAGTGGGCAGTTCTTGTAACTTCTTGAACTGTTTGTAGACGATGAGCCTGAGGTACATCCTCCGCGCTGTGTCATGATGCGCACGTGGCACGCATATGAACATGCCCGTTCTGGACTTGACCCAGCGCCTGAGACAGCGCCACTGGCGACGAGGACGGAGCATCGTCCATCCCACTATCGCCATTGCTACACCGTGAGCTCTTCAACCACATCCACGTCTCTGAAAATGCCTGGTTGCTTCTCTACAATAAGTTGTCCTTCCCTCATTAGAAGGCTCGCGGGCTGCCGACAAACGTCGTGAGTTCCAAATCCTTCAACTTGAAGTTGTGGTCTCTGATCTGTTCACATCCTTGAGAATCAATAGGGCTAAACAGAAGCACACGCCACACACCTATCCATATCCTCAACGACGACGTGCTTCTCAATATATTTCATCTCTATCGGCTGGCAGAACTGGAAGCTGAGAAGGGCCTGTTGAGACGTAAATCGCAACACGAACGTTGGTGGTACAAACTAGCGCATGTTTGTCGACTGTGGCGAAATATTATTCTTGAATCACCATCTCGGCTCGCCCTTCATCTCTACTGCACCAATGGTGTGCCTGTAGCGGACATGCTCGCACATTCGCCACCCCTACCACTCACCATCCATTATCACTCTACGGATTTGCGCCGGACGATCACAGAAGAAGATGAATCGGGTATATTGCTCGCACTCACACCGCGATCGCGTTCGTCGCATTGACCTTTGGAATTTCCCAAATGCGGGGAAGTTCCTCACAGTTATGGATGATCAATTCCCCGTTCTGGAGCGCATGTATATCCATTCTTGGACCGAAGTGACCTTCCTGTAACGTTTCAAGCCCCCAATCTACGCCATCTCGTACTGTCGATGGCTTTCCTTCCAATTGGATCACCTTACTCACAACTGCCGCGGGACTCGTCACTCTCGAGCTTCTCGGTATCCCGGCATCGGCCTATTTCCCTCCAAGTTATATACTTACCCAGCTTTCGCTTATGGCCAGCTGGAGAGACTGTCCATTGGATTTCGTTTCCCTCCTCCCAACCGCGATGTTGAAAGGCAGTTGCACCAGACCCCGGATATGATCGTACTTCCTAACCTACGCTTCTTTCTATTCAAAGGTACGGCGACATATTTGGAAGGTCTTGTTGCTCGGATCAGCGCCCCTTTCCTCAACCAACTTCAAGTCTATCTTAATCACCAGCCCCGCTTTACTTTTCCCCGCCTCTTGCAGTTCATACAAACATCAGAGAACCTGGGATTTACCGCTGTTCAGGTAACTTTCGGTGCCTTTGCCCTTACCTTACATGCGGTCCCTCCGAGTCGGAAGGTGTTGTTGCAGATCTGGTGCGGAAATCTCGACTGGCAGGTTACGACTGCGGCGCAATTATTTGGTACCTTTCACCCGTACTCTCGTTGTCGAGAAAGTCACACTCAGCTACCATGAGCACAATCAATCATCAGAATCGCACAACAATGTCGACCGAAGTTGGTGGCGTGAACTTCTTAGGCCATTCACCAACGCGAAGACTATTCATGTCCAAGATGATCTCGTCAGCAAAATCTTCTGGTCCTTACCATCTGAAGATGGAGAGCCACACTGGGTTCCTTCCAAACCTTGAGGAGGTTGGGTATACTGGAGGAAGCGATGCTCGGGACGCACTTATCACATTTCTCAATGGAAGACAGGTGCAGGCCATCCTGTGACCCTCCGCATTGTGGATCGCTCGGTGCTCGAGATCGATATGCCTAAGTACGTGTGGGCGCTACAGCACTGGTTTTGAAAATTGAAGTACGTCTCGATACAACCACCCATATTTCACTCGAGCTCACATTCACACCGACTCTTCTGTTCATGTCAACCGCCAGGATTTATTTCATTGATGATATCGCAACACTGAGTAGCCCAACTTGTTTATCTTAATCAACATGGGTCTATACCTTGCACAGGGGTCCGTATGGGTACTTGCCGTATCTTTGGCGTATTCTGGTGCGCGTTTGCCGAAGATGCAAAGTTAATGACCATCATACACCCTTTCGATTTCGTTGCATGATGGCACGCCCTTCCTCAGTTTCTCTAATTTCTATCTCCCTTCCCTCTGCGGCTTCCAAAACAATGCGTACTTCTTGAGCCATCATTACGTTTACTGTGATTCCTTTTCATTGGTCGACTTGGTCGACTTGTTGACAGCTTGTGAACGTGTGAACCCGTGATGTGCTGACTAATAAATTTGGCATCTCTAACTCTCCCCAACGGGGCCCATCGTCACCAGTCAAAGTACTAACAACGCCGCAACATCGACGCGTCTGCCCACATATATAAATAAACGACATTTACCGAACGCGTTTGATACCACACTGGCAGAATACGTGATTATCACGAGATTGGCGTTTTCTCCATCCACCGATCTTTGTATGCATGATGCAAGTAAGAGGAAAGTATGGTATCGACGCAAATATGAATAGCATGGAGCTGGAGCGCAAGAAGGGTATCAAATTGATGTCATAAAAAACATCTATACATGCATCAGTCATCTTTTTCTTTTTTGAATTTCCATACTTTGAGCTCACCTGTCTTCCAATATTTGTGCCCATCTTTCTAAGCTCCATGATAAAAAATCCGTGTAACCACTTATCTATGCCGTCTGGACGTATCTTGCAATCCCGCGGAGATTGAGTGGTACCGCACCGCCAGTATAGGCGGTGGCGGTGCTCGTTGCCCTTGTTGAGGGAGGTTCGGGTTCCGAGTTCTCTTTAGAGAACGAGGTTTTATGCTGATTTTCTCGCAGAAATTTGCCCCCCCCCGTGGGAATATTCATCGATATTGTTGCTGCATCTTGGCATCCTATATGGAGCTTGCCGCTGCTTTACGTGATTATATGTGATGATACAGTTTCCTTATTTGAATATGCACACGCGTTGTGTTGAGATTGTGGGAAATTCATCGCTATCGTTGCGGCTATTTCCGAGAGCGTGTGAGTTTTTATTTGAGGCCGCGTTTTGGTGAGTCAAGCGTGGGAATTGTCATTGCTATCATTGTGGCTATTTCCGAGAGCATGTGAGTTTGTTTGAATATGCACGCATTGTGTTGAGATTGTGGGAAAATTCACAGCACTAATGTTGCGGCTGTTTGCCGTAAGTTGCGCATGTGGGTTGTGGTGGGTATTGTGGGAAAATTCTTGCTATTGTTGCGGCAGTTGCCAGGTTCCCCATTGTGTGTTGTGTTGAGAATTGTGGGAAATTTCACCACTAATGTTTGTAGCAGTTGCCAGGTTCCCCATGCAGGTGCATGTGTAGTGAGTGTTGTGGGAAATTTTACTGCTATCATTGCAGTAGTTGCCAGGTTCCCATGCACATGCACACAATAAATCAGAACAAATTGAATTATCTCCATTTATATTTACAGTTACAGCTCTATTCTACCCTCAATCCTAATTGGTCCGACCACACATCATGCAATCCAAGTTGTCCTTGATGCTCACCGTGTCTGCAAACCAACTACTGCAGTCACACACACCCTGATCTTCATCGTTAAAGATTCTCACTCACATCTCATGGTCTATCCAGGTGCGAGATCCACTCGAGTGACTGGGTGCAGGTCCTTCCGACAGCGCATTTTCAATGGAGGCGGTGCACGTGACCCTTTTTTTGCAAGCATTCATTGGGACAGGCTTTGGGATGACCCAGCACCACCACTGGAGATGGGACTCATACAGTGCGAGGCAGCGCCGGTGGATGAGTGGGACGACGTTGGCGCGACATGGGACGAGCTCATAAGTGAGAGCGAGGCTGAGGATGAGAAGATGGGAGCGTGGAGGAACTACATCCGCAATCCGCATCCACACGGTAATGTCACGGACATGTGCACTTACAGGTGCCAGGAGACGATGATATCATATGGGCGCCTGACGTGCAGGCGTTCGTGTCACCGCTGGCTATACCACCCGAAGAGATTGGTCCGCATGGCGAGATTCTGGGTTATGCACCCGAGGCGTTCAGTTAGTATTGGCCAACGCTGTGGACGCAGCGGAAGATGCTGGTGGCAGCAGAGACGCTCAGCATGCAGTGGCTGCTGCTGCCGCTGCCCGGCTGACGCAAATGGTTCAGTCGTCCTCAAGAGCTACGAGATGCACTTGCTCTACCACAGATCGAAGGAGTGTCTACGAAAACTCCAATAATCGTGGCGTCGGGCATTTGTGTGACTTGTGCACCATTCTGCGGTGATGGGACTAGGCTTTCAACGTAGAAGAGGGAAGGAGGGAAGAACTGGATAAAGTGGTGCTAGAAGTGGTAGTGGTTGAGCTACTTGAACTAACTAAGCTAACGCTGGATGTAGCCGAAGCAGATGAAACCTGTTGCTTGGGGCATCAGTATCTTGAAATGGAAATTTTGATAGAAACAATTCACCGAGCTAGAAGTCACAGAGGAGATGATGAACTAGATGCCACTACCGATGTCACGGTCAGGTCACCGTGGCGTGGTTTCGGGTCTGAGTCGTGCTGACTAAGCGGAACGACGAAGCGGCCGCAAGGACTAAGACGTAAAGGCCTAGTCAAAGGTCAGGTAGAAGACTTGGCTGTGGCGTGATCCACACAAGTCTTCAGAGGCTTCACTCAAAGAGGAAGCAGTCTTTTAGAAGGGAAGGGAAAGGAAGGCCTCAGCCACTTGTATTGCTCGCTGTATCGACTACCTGAGTTCTACAGGAGAACGAGCTTAAGGCCGTCTCAGAGTACAAGGGATATATATACTGGAACAGATCATGCTAGAATGTTCAGGGGTGTACCTGTAAATGCATAGAAGCATATAGAACAGACTGGAATGTTACAGAAACGATGGAAGATGAGAGAATTGTCTGATGTATCAATGAGTAAGAGAAGGAAAATGATGAGTCAGGGTCACCTGTGACTGTCACGTCACGTTTACTGTGACATTACCCCCTTATTAACATCCAAAGACCTAGTGAAGTAGTCGCCCGTCTGGAGGGGCGTTGGGTGTGTGTAGGGCAGCGTGTCTTCTCAGGTTGCAATGGTCAATGGAGACTTGCACGTGAGTCCGTGGTGGCATTATTGTGTGGGTCTTGCACTTGTCCTTGACGTGTCCGCTTGATTACAGTACTGACATTCATAAGAAATGGCAGAACCTGGTATTGTGATCCTTCGCATCTGCACCACTTGCAGAAGTTTTTGCGCAGGTGAGTTCTCCATCCATGGGTCTTCCAGGACGTCCATTCCTCATGCCGACTCTATAGGGAAGGTGAGCTCCGCTCCCAAAACCTCCTCCTATGTCATGTGATCATATGCGTGATACGAATGTGGCATTAGCGTTAGTGAGGTGTTCATAGGTGGCCCACGCTTCTTCCTGATATGCCAAGAACTTGCGACGTAGATGGGCCATATGGCGGGCCGTCCTCCTCATTTTGCTGACAAACAGGCGATGACGTATGACCTCGGCTTTCAGGGTCGGGTCGTCAAGGTCTTCTAGGGTTGCATCAACCAGGGGTGTGTGTTTCTCATCTTCCGCAAACAAGAATCATTGCTTGCGGTTGTAGGGGCGTTGGGGAAATTGGGCTTGTTTTGCTCGTAATGGACGGCAGCTCATAGGGCAGTTCTTTCCCTGGGTGCCTAGGACTGAGGGTCCGTCGTCGTCCGTCATGTCAATGAGAACGAAGCTGGCTGTGGACATTCCATTGCCATCTGGAACATTGGGTAACTTCCAGTCAGGGAGGATTTCGTTGGGAATCCATCCTACCCCGGGGTGGACATCCGGTTGAGGTCCATTGGGAGTAGGAGTCCGCATCATTTCGCGCTGTTCCCTTTCGGCTTCCTCGAGGGCCATTGCAACGTCATGGGAGATGAGAGTCTCCACCGCTTCGTCGAATGGAGAGATGGGCTCATTGGGGGTAGTCGGGGGTAGGTCAGGGGTATTTCCGGGTGGAGTTGCGATGTGGTAAGAAGGAGAGGGTGGAACTGGAGGGAGGTCGGAGTGATAGGATGGTGCTGGGCTTGTCAATACCCGGCCTAAACGTCGCATGGTTTCTTCCGAAACATCCGTTCGTGGACGAAGCATGAGTGGGGGAGGTGATGGGATCCTAGTGGATCCGAGGCTGTATCGAGGATCCGTGCTGCCAAGACGTTGTAGTGCTTCCTGGAGAGGGAAGTTCCACATATTCGCGGCTTTTAATACGTCCATGGCATGTTCCACTGCCCATCAAAAGTGGGTAACTGTGTCTTGGTCGGGCAGCGGGTAGGGTAGGTGACCGGTGATCCTCATTGCTGATCGTGTAGGAAGTCTGTGGAAGTCTCGAGTGGCACCAATGATTGCGGCTTGGTAGGCCATCATGATGTATCTATTGTAGTTTGGTTCGTCGGTAGCGTTGAATGCTGCCACCAGCATCCTTTGGCGATGAATCGGCTCGAGGGTCCCTCCTTCCGTGACCTCAAGGTCTACGCTAAAGTCGGGGGGTGGAGAGAGAGGGAGAGGGGTATTGATGGTCGTCGGGGAAGTGGTCTGGGAGGAGGTGGAAGACATGTTTCTTTGTGTGGGATGGAGTTGTTAGTGAGGAACGTTCGGTGAAGTAGTCGTGATATTTATACTGGTGGTCGTCCAGCCGGAGCGGAGTTTCGATAATATTCTTTGAGGAGTTCTGGGGCGTCTAGGTCTTTGTGTTTGACCCATGTGTTGTCGGAGTTTGGGTATCCTTTCCAGTGAACGAGGTATTGGAGTCCTCCCTCTGCCTTTTGCTTCTTCACGTCTAGGATTGCATTGATCTCGTATTCCTCTTCACTCTTATCGATGATCGGGGTGGTCGTGCAAACGGCGTACCATAGGCCTCCGTCTCCTTATATGGTGATAGGAGATCGATATGAAAGACATCGTGCACCTTCATTGACTCTGGGAGGTCTAGGCGGAACGCCACTGGCGTCACTTCTTCTGTGATTGTGAAGGGTCCGTATCTTTTGGGCATGAGTTTTCGTTTGCCTTTGATCAATAGATTTTTTCCTTCCAACCACACTTGATCACCTTTCTTGAGTTTTTCCGCCATCTTTCCTCGTGGGTTTCGCGGCGTCTTATCATTTCTAACCTTTTGTGCCATCTGAAGTCGTTCTTGGGCTGACTGTCTAGCTTCTGCGAGTTCTCAGAGTCGATCGATCACTGCTGGAATGTTTTCTTCGATCAGCTGGATGTTGATTTGGGGGTGCATTCCCATGAGAAGTTCGTGAGGTGATTTTCGAGCTATGTCATGTTTCCATGAGTTGTGAGCGAATTCTGCCATGGGGAGTAATCAGGCCCAGTCATGGGGGTGACTACTAGTCCACGGTTGCAAGTATTGTTCTACCCATGCGTTCATTCGTTCCGTTTGTCCGTCAGTCCGTGGGTGGAATGCTGTGGATAGGTTTTGTTGAATCCCTGTGTCCTTACAAATGGCGTGGGAGAAGTTGGAGGTAAAGCGTGTGTCTCTGTCTGATATGATTCGTCGTGGTAGACCGAACCATGGTACTAGGTGGCAGAGGTATTCTTTGGCGACTCCAGGTCCGTCAATTGTCTTCATACATGGGATGAATTTAGCTGCTTTAGAACATCCTTGGTCGACAATAGTCAGGATGCTGTCGTATCCTTCTGATTTGGTAAGTCTGTGATGAGGTCCATGGATACATATTGAAAGGGTCCGTCTTCGATGTGTATGTCGAAACGTTGGAGGGGTGCTTTGATCGTGGGAGGTTCGTCTTCGACTCTTGACATTTGGCACACCCTTTCACGTATTCTTCTACGAATTCACAGAGTCGTGGTCCTTCGTACGATCGTTTCACAAGTTCCCATGTATTGGCGATGCCTGGGTGTCCGCTGATGGGGCTGTCATGGATTTGTCGGAGGATCGATCGTCGATGTTCTGTGTTGTCTTCCAAGAAGGTTTTACGTAGGGAGTCGTGTTGGGGTTCGGAAAAAAGGGTGTCTGGTAGGAGAATGCGTGGTTCATCGGTATTCACCCCCTTATTAAGGTCTGATCTCCGGGAGAGGAGGTCAGCAACGGTGTTTTGGTGTCCAGGGATGTGGGTAAAGGTGTAATCAAAGTCTTGTAAGAACGTGAGCCAACGGGCCTGTCGACCCGTGACCTTTTGCGGTTCGCGAAAGTATTGAAGGTTTTTGTGATCTGTCCTTACTTCCACTGCATGTTTAGCTCCTAAGAAGAATGGGCGGCCGCATTTGAACCCAAATATGATCGCGGCTAATTCCTTGTCATGGGTATCGTAGTTCCTCTCTGCATCTAGGAGGGTTCGGCTGTGGAATGCGATTGGGTGAATCCCATCGTCGAATTCCTGAGCAATGACAGCTCCGAGTGCGAAGCCAGAAGCGTCCGTCTCCAGAATAAAGCGTTTGGTCCAGTCTAGGGCTCAAAGGACTGGTGATTTGGTACAAACTTGCTTTAATTGGTCGAACGCTGTCTGTTCCTTGGTCGACCACGTCCATTGTCGATTTTTACATGTAAGGTCGTTTAGGGGTCGTGCGATGTTGGAGAAGTGGGGAATGAAGGCGCGGTAGAAGTTGCAGAATCCAAGGAAGCTGCGTACTTCCTTTACAGTGGAGGGTGTCGGCCAATCGGTGATTCCTTTGACTTTAACAGGGTCCATCCGGATCTTGCCATTGCCAATGATTACTCCCAAGTATTCACTTCTTGTTGATGGAATTGGCACTTTTCTGGCTTAAGGAAGAGGTCATGTTTCGCCAATTTATTTAGGATGTGGTCAACTCGTAGGCTATGAAGGACTTCGTCGTTGGTGGTTGCGATGACGATGTCATCCATGTAGATCTTGACCCATCCCTCTTGGATTTCATCTCGGAATATGTCGTCCATCATTGTTTGGAAGGTAGCAGGAGAGTTGCACAAGCCAAAAAACATTACTGTGGGTTCAAATAGTCCTTCGCTGGTTTTGGATGCCGCCTTCCACTCGTTGCCCTCTTTTAATCGGATGTTATTGTATCCCCAACAAACGTCAAATTTGGTAAACAACTTTTTGTCTGCTAGGTCATGAATGAGGTCGGTGATCAGGGGGAGGGGGTAGCGGTTAGGAATTGTCCATTCATTGAGTTTTCGGTAGTCTTGTACTGGTCGTAACTTCCCATCCTTTTTGTCGACGAAGAAGAAACCGCAAGCGTATGGTGACTTGGATCTTCGAATTCTTCCTAGTCGTAAGTTCGTGGCAATGAACTCTTTTTGTGCTTGTTTCTCTGCAGGGGATAATGGGTATACGCAACAGTCTAGTGAGGTGGGGGCATTCGGCTTCAGGTCAATAGCATGGTCCCATCTCCTTGGGCCGGGGAATTGTTCCGAGGCATCTTCTTGAAAGACCTTTCCGTACTGGTGGTATTGCTTCAGGACGATCTGGTCCCAGGTTTTCTTATCTCCCTTAGCCTGTATCGCCAGTTGAGTGGCCATCGTAGTTTTTGCTATTCTGGAGAATAGGATTCTTCCCCCTTCGTGATGGCAACGACTTCTCCGAACAATTCCCCTTTCTCCCAATCGATGGTAGGATTGAATGATTCAAAGAAGGGATACCCTAGGATAACGTCGTCTTCTCCTATGTCTGTGACGAAGAATAGGTGGTCGCATGGCTTTCCATTTAGCTTGAGGGTTAGTTCGACACCTGTAGTTGTTTTTCCTGCTTGATTGATGGTTCCATCTATGTTGTGGACGTTTCGTGGTTGTTGCAGGGGTCGTTCTTTTAATCCAAGTTTGCTAACTAGTCGTGGGTGTATAAAACACTCCGTGGCCCCCGTGTCCAGGAGTGCGTGATTTTCAGCTCGTTTCCTCGATGTATAAATCAAGAATCCAGTCTTGATATATTTATTCCTAGCCATATACAAAGAGTCAGTACTACAGGCCCGAATGAGAGCTGTTGCATTCAGGCCGCTTGAAAACCCGCATCTTCTCCTAGAGCCTGAAGGCTCTTTACGAATTCCTCCCTTTCTTTATCCGAGAACTTCTTTATAAAGGCCACGGCCTCTGCTGGGGTGTAGGTCTTTTGTTCTTCGAGTGTGGTCGATTTTTCGGTTCCGGCATCGGCGGCCCGGATACGCGGTTTCCTATTCGGGCAGTTGCGTGCTAGGTGGTCCTGTTGGCTACACTCGAAGCACCGTCCCTCCTTGCGATGCTGTTCTTTTTCACCATCGGTAGTGGCTTTTCTGGCAACTGCGGATGTATCCATTGCATTTGGATCCTTTGCTTGCCAGCGCGAGCGGGAGGGGGAGTTGTTATTCTGGTTTTGTTGGGGCCTGCGCCAATAAAAGCTATTGCCACCTTGGTTTCCTTTTTGGTTCTGTTGTCGGTTATTTGTTCCGCTGTAATTCGAATGGATGGCGCGTTTCCGCAGCCAGTTCCGATGATGCCTTTGTGCTGCCTTCATCCACTGTTCGAACGTCTCTGGGTTTTCGATATCGATGCAAGAATCCGCAAGTCCGATAGGAAGGCCGCGAGCAAATAGACGCAGCGCCATTGGGTTATCGAGGTCCAACCCTGCGCGATGGCCCAAGCGCTCGAAGTCCGCGATGTACTGGTCGACATTCTCATTGGTCATTTTAAGTCTTCGGATTTCGTCTTGGGCTTTCTCATGCTCTGCATAATCAACAAATGACCGTTTAAATTCACTTTCCAGAACCTCCCAAGCCGTCGTGTCGTATGGGAGGATGGATGGGTCGCGTTCCGCGTGGTCGAGCCAGTCATATGACCGCTCAACCCACCCATCCGTTTTCGTTCCTCCGATAAGCGACAGGAAGAAGGCTGACCTTTTGTAGGGGTCTCGGGCGATTGCTGCATCGTTGTTCATCAAAATATATCGTTTGAATTTGGTCAGGAAAGGTATGGTTTGTCCTCTTTCCCCTGTGAACTTTTCTGGAGGGATTCCTTCTAGTCTGATATTGTTTTTCCCCATAGGTTCGTCCAATAGATTGTCTAGTCCATAGGGATCGTCGCCGTTGCCCCGGGGGCGTCCCGTAGGGCGGCGAGGGGGTTCGCGTGCGGTATCGGTTGACCGCCCGACGTTCGCGCGCATATCGTCGTCGCGTTCAGGTCTTTCTTCGGGTTCATCTCTGGGGACATTTGGAGGATTATAGGGCGTCTGGAATGGTGTTGGGGCGCGTGAGGGGGGAGCCGTTGCGTCGATCAGGTCCCCCGATCGAATAAGTTCCCTCATATCGAGTCCCTCCACCGGGAGGTGTAGTAGTTTTAATGAATTTCTCGCAACTCAAACGGCGACGACCTCGTTGCCTCGTCGTTCGAGTTCGAACCATACGCCCCATGCGTTCGAGAGGGCAATACGTGTATGTTTGTAATTCGTGTAGTATCCCGACCATGGAATGTGTCCTGTTTCCATCAGGATATGTTCCATATTTACAGTGTATTTCTTCAGGATCGTATCATTTATTTCGGGTCTGACTGGGAATGGGCATCGCACTTTAGTGGGATCGCTTTCGTGCTCGATGCTGTTCATATGTGTTCCTCCAATCCTTGGGGTGGCTGATGTAGAAGCCATTCTTTCCTTTTTCATTTCTTTGTTTGAATCCAGTTTGTTTGAAAGCTCATTCTAATGTCACGGTCAGGTCACCGTGGGCGTGGTTTCAAGTCTGAGTCGTGCTGACTAAGTGGAATGATGAAGCGGCCACAGGGACTAAGGCGCGAAGGTCTAGTCAAAGAGTAGAAGACTTGGCTGTGGCGTGATCCACACAAGTCTTCAGAGGCTTCACTCAAAGAGGAAGCAGTCTTTCAGAGGGAAAGGAGAAGGGAAGGCTGAACAGCCACTTGTATTGCTCGCTGTATTGACTACCTGAGTTCTACAGGAGAACAAGCTTAAGACCTGTCTCAGAGGTACAAGGGATATATATACTAGAACAGTGGATCGTACTAGAATGTTCAGGGATGTACCTGTAGATGTATGGAAGCATATGGAATGGACCAGAACACTATGGAAGCTGATAGAAGGTAAGAGAATCGTCCAATGTATCAATGAGTAAGAGGAGGAAAATGATGAGTCAGGGTCACCTGTGACTGTCACGTCACGTTTACCGTGACAACCGATGGAGATTGCAGCACGCTGTTCGAGAGCGTCGGGGACGAGGAAGAAACACTCGAAGGAGACATAGTAGGAGGCTGGTCTGCGGGAGGAGACTTAATATGATGGGCTGCAGGTCGCATCTCGGCCATGCGATTGAGGTGTGCATGATCACGATGATGTACGGAGCCTGGAGAGACACGATTCGCAGAGGCTGAGGGAGTGAGGGCCAAAAGAATGGCGAAGGAAAAAGGAGCGTGGGAGCGAGGTTGCGAGAGAGTTGAATGAGCATGGCAGAAAACGGGCCTAAAACGATATTTGGGCCAGCCAGAGAGGGAGGGGAGATGGAAGGGGTGAGGATGCTGGTGGGAGACAAAAGTGGGGGAAAAACTCACCGTAACACTGGCGCTCTAGTGAGACAAAATGAAATGAAATGAGTGAGCAAAAAAAAAACCGGAAAGAGATAGCCGCTTATCGAGACCGAATGGGCCATCGCCGCTGCCATGCGGACGTCGGGACGGGCGTCGAGGGGGATCTCGTGCCATATCTGTTGAGTGTCCGACGTGTGCACGCATGCATCAGGAAAACGTTGTTTTTGCTTAATGTGCTTAAAGTGTGATTAGTGTGCTTAAAGTCGTCATTAAGCAGGTTAAGCAAGCATTAAGAAGAACTAAGCACAAGTTAAGCAACCCTTGATTAAGCACAGTAAGCGCACCCCGTTGCTGAATTAAGCACATTTGCTGAATTAAGCGCATTCTGCTTAATTAAGCTAATTAAGCAAGGTCTAAGTAACATTAAGCATCTTTCACATTTTTAACTAATTTGAAATTTTCATCACAATTTGAAATTTTCAATCCATTTGAAATTTTTAATCACACAATTTTATAGCATCAAAATTATATATTGGAGTAAACTACAACATGAATATCTAAGACTAGTAATCTACAGGCCTTGATGCAACAGCCCTGGGGGGGTGGGACTGCAGGGCCACGAGGAGGCGGTGGCGGAGGCGGAGGCGCGGGAGGCGCGGGAAGCGGAGGAGGCGCGGGGACGGCGGAGGGGACGGAAGTGCGTGCGGGGACGGCAGAGGGGACAGAAGTGCGCAGAAGGCGCAGGAGGGGTGGTGCAGGCAGGGGAGGCGGCGCCACAGGAGGAGGCGGAGGCAGAGGTGAAGGCGAACAAAAAAAAAGGGTCAGGAAGCGTTGGGGCGAGGTAGCGTACAACATACCGGAGAGGTGGCGCAGAAGGCGCGGCGCAGGCAGCGTGCGCCGTGGACCCCTC